>JAJJWW010015924.1:0-326586 GCA_023531295.1 Papaver armeniacum | reverse complement strand
GCTTGGCGTGGCTCGGACTTGTTCTTGCGGGCCCGGCTTGCCTCTTCCCATACGTAGCTCAATCAGGAAATCCTTTCATTATTCAAATTCCAAAAGTGTTATGCTCATGAAATGGGTTGGCTCCTCTTTTACCTCGTATCTTTGTTATCACGTCATGGTGTTAGCGTAGCGCGGTAGTGATAAAGTGGGCGAGCATATTCCATCTATGTACTCCAGACGTTTCTCTTTCAATTTGTTTTATTGTTTTCTTGTCTTGGTGCAAACCATAGCCATAGGTTTGCCTTTCATAAACTTGTGGAAATACTTCATCATAAATAATTCTTCGAATGTCACTGTAGTAACATCTCGCTAATAGTGATGTGTAATTATTATTGTGCAAAGTAGGCACGTATGGGTAGGTAACTTTTTTTTGAAAGGCAAACAAAGCGCATGGTTTATGGTTTTTGTCTTCCTGGATTTCTTGGGTTGATAGATAAATGTTACCTTGACAGTTTGGGTTATTTTTTTTTGGAATGAATTGTTTAGGAGTTGATTGTTTTAGTTATGATTGAAAGTGACGCAAACATCCCAAGAAAACCATGGAATCGTGTGTTGGTAGATGACATGGGATGAAACATAACATGGCTATCGGTTTTATCGTGAACTTGAAAAAGCAAACCATGTATTTTTGTCTAGATAAGACTTACTCGGTTTCTCAGGTCTTCTGATGAGAATAAACTTTCCGGGTGCAAGACCAAGTTTTTTTTTTCTTTTTGAGAAACGTGGTCATGGGAAGTCCCGAGTCTTCCGAATCGTTGCTGAGTTGTCTGGATAACTGTGCCGTTAATCCCTGGGCGGATCGTTTTGCTTCTAGCCTCGTGAGAAGTCCCCAGTCGTCCCTTGTCATGTCATGACCGATAATCGAGCCGCCGAGTAATCGAAGTTGGATTGGATCGCCTTCCTCTACCATCTTGACGTCCGGGTCGAAGAATGAGATCGGCTGGTTGAAAATTGACATTGTAACCGAAAGATCGAACCTCCACTTGTGGTCGCCAATTGTTTATGGGTAAAAATCGTTTCCGCCGATTTACGTAAATTAGGTAGGTGAGTGAGAAACTGGTTTAAGCCCTAAACAAATGTGCTGTCACGTGAGCACTTTATAGATTCGAGAGATCAATCTGCACAAGTCCGGCCTAAACCAAGAAATGGCCGTTCCGGACTTGCTTCGGTCACAAAGTGGAGCATATATTGATTTAGGGAGAAGCAAAGAAAGGTGTGGAGTACTGCACACTCCGAGAGTAGTGTCTCGACTTGCACGAACTAAAGCCTTAAGCTTGCAAGAGATGGAAAGCTTTTTTGAGACAAAGTTGCCTTTGGCGAGCATGTGTTTTTCTCCGACCGGTACTTGTTGTCCGGTGGAAATAGGTGTGACCCATTTATACAAGTCGAGATTGAAATCGCACTCGGGCCTCATGAAGGAAGAGAGAAGGGTGAAATAATGGGGAGGAGGTGGTAATCGCATGGTGTTTATGGGTGAAACGCTTTCACCATTATTTCTTCATTTATTTGAACGCTTTATTCCTATTCACGCTTTAATGTGAGCGTAGTAATGGCCGCATGTCGTGACCGGCCAAACCAAACCCTAGAAAGCATCCCCGCTTTGTGTTGATGTGTTCGAGTGCTGGCTGCACCTTGAGTGCAAGTGGCGCTGCTAGTGGCGTGTGTGGCATGGCCAAACGGGGCGAATGCCTTTGTTGCGGTTGCACCTGAGTGCAAGTGGCAATGCCAAAGAGCCGTTAGTGGCGTGTGTGGGCATGTGTGGAATGCCTTGGTGGTAGGTTGTACGTTGAGGTAAGTGGTAACTCCAGAGAAATGCTAGTGGCGTGTGTGGCATGTGCCAATGGCGTGTGCGGAATGCCTTGGTGGTAGGTCACACGGCTGGTGTTAGGCTACTAACAGGCATATGTGAGAGAGATGTGTCAATGGCACGCGATGGCCATTAGGGCTACGTCCTGGTAAGAAAGCTACCAAATATGCATGTTGGCATGTGCCAATGGCATGCTCATCCATTAGGCCACATCCTGTAAGAAAATCCACTGGGGCCGGCGTGTTAGCATGTGCCAATGGCAGCGCGTGGGCTAATTTAGTCATGGCCCCAGGGAAAAGCACAATGAGCGTGTCGCACGTGCCAATGGCATGCAGGAAAAAAGCTACCAATGAGTGTGTTGGCATGCTAGCTTTGGGTCATGCGTAATAATTTGGGTCACGACTGGTAGGAAAAGCTACCAAAGGATGCCTTGGCATGTGCCAACACCGCATGCGTGGCCAATTTAGGTCACGGTCCTGCAGAAAAGCTACCAAACGTGTTGGCATGTGCCAATGGCATGCGTGGCCAATTTGGATCATGGCATGGTAAGAAAAGCTACCAAAGAGCATGTTGGCATGTGCCAATGGCATGCTGCCATTAGGGCCACGCCCGGGTGAGAAAAGCCACCAGTGAAATGCATGCCGTGGTGGCATGTGCCAATGGCATGCTTGGACATTAGGCCATGCCGTGGTGAGAAAAGCCAAGCCGAGCTGTTGTCATGTGCCAATGGCATGCGCGGGCCATTGGCCACGCCCGGTGAGAAAAGCTACCGCCGAGCGTGTTGGCATGTTCCAATGGCATGCCTCGGCCATTGTGGCCACGCCCGGTGAGAAAATCTACTACGAGGTGTTGGCATGTGCCAATGGCATGCCCGGCCATTAGTGGCCACGCCCTTGCGAGAAAAGCTACCAACGAGCGTTGGCATGTGCCAATGGCATGCTGCCATTAGGGCTAATTGGTGATAAAAGCTACCGGCGAGCATGTCGGGTATGTGCCAATGGCACGCCCTACCATTAGTGGCCACGCTTGGTGATAAAAGCTACTGATAGCTGTTGCATGTGCCAATGGCATGCTCGCTAATAGGGCCACGCACCGTGAGAAAGTTACCAAATAGCGTGTTCGCATGTGCCAATGGCATGCTCGGTCATAGTGGCCACGCCCGGTGAGAAAAAGCTAACAATGAGCGGTAGTTGGCATGTGCCAATGGCATGCTCGGCCATTAGGGCCATGCCCTCGGTGAGAAAAGCTAACAATGGAGCGTGTTGGCATGTGCCAATGGCATGCGTGATAGTTTGGCCTAAAGTTGTACTGGGCTTGCAAGCCCAGGTGCGGGCGCTACTTTGACATGGCGCTACTAGGGCAAAGGGTGGGTGTTTGGCATTATGTGGCGTGAGTTAGCGAGCTTAGCCAAGGCAAGAGTGTGTTTGCATGGCGCTATTTAGCTTGGGCAAGGTGTGCCGGGCATGATTTTCCATTGGCATTGGGGTGCAGCTAGCATGGTTGGCATGCTTTGGCTGCTTGGTGTGGCTGGTATGATTTGCCATCGCACAGAGGCGCGAAGTAGCTTGGCCAGGTGTGTGGCTGGCATGATTTTCCATTGGCACGGAGGTGCGGCTAGCATGGTTGGCATGCTTTTGGCTCGCTTGGTGTGGCTTGCGGCATGATTTGCCATTGGGCACAGAGGTGCGGATAGCTTGGGCTAGGTGTGGCTTCCCGGGATGGTTTGACATTGGAGACGGAGGTGCAAGATGGTTGGCATGCTTTGGGCGTTGCTTGTGTGACTAGCATAGCTAGGGCCAAGGCAGAGTGCGTTTGGCATGGCGCGCTAGCTTGGGCTAGGTGTGGTCACGATTTTCCATTGGCACGGAGGGGAATTAGTGGTTTGTTCTGTAAACCTAATTTGAAAAATACCCCTATTAATCAGCCGACTACATGCATTAAATGTTCTAATAAATGTGTCATCGGTGACATTAGGTTATTTGGGGTTTTACGATTTTACCCTTTGTCTAAAACCACCATCAATAAAAGAGGAAATAAGAGTGATATAGCCACCTGTGTAGAATAGATAAGGGCTAATCAAATGGCACCCTCATGTATTGTCACCCGGGAAACCGACAAGTTTAATCTATGATTTTGCCTTAACTTCCTCATGCGACCTAATGTACCTCATTCTTTCACCTCTCGCTTCATCTTTTACTCGCTCTCGCCCAAATGAACGTTTTCTCTTCTCTTTTTGCTCCTAAAGGACTCCATTGCACCTAATAACTCAAAACTAGACATAAGAGATGCAAGTCCCAAGGAAAATAGCAAAGAAAGCGTAAATACTAGAGATAAAAATTAGGTGTTTACAACACCTATCATACACCAAGATGTTGTCTAAACGCATGCCCTAATCCTTCCTTTCCAAAACACTTCCCATGTTTGGTTTCACTAAGGGAGAAGAGTGATGCCTACGCACCTCTTCAAAACCCTAATTCCATCAACTGGGTCAGAGATGAGTGTCTCAAAGATCATCTCGTCTGGTCTAACTTCACCGGATTGGTTATACAACCCTGGTCAGGAGTTAATTGGTCAGTGAGGCGTCATGGTAATCACCACCCGTCACTCTACCACACCATGATGCAGTACCTGCATAGAATACACATGATACTTCACAAGTATCACTTCCAAATAACTTAGTTATTTAATATAGCATTACATGCAACTGCGGGTCCCACGATCCACACACTCGAGACATCAATCATGTCACAAATCGGGGGATATATACTGGGTATTGGTCAAGTACAAAGGCAGGCAACGCGCCATCACAAGAACGTGTCGTCAGAAGTCATGACTTGCCAGAGATGATAGGAGAAGTGGGCAAGACCGGTCGTGTAACACCAACACACAACTCCACTACTCCATCACTCCACTTCCTCCACTTCCCACGAGAGACGTGAATAAGGCTCAAACGACTTGTATAAATAGGTTCTCCTCCCTATTTCCAACAACAAGACAAGTCCAGACAACATAGGCAAGTGTTGATACAATCGTATTCAAACACCTAAATCGGAGCTTACACCCCCGCAAGCCATTTCCTACCTTTCTGATAAAGTCATTCATAGCCAACACCTTCACATTCTCAACACCTTATTCGCTTCCTCCCTAAGCTCAACCTCATCTCCTTCACTTTGTGACCGAAACAAGTCCTGGAAACGGCCATTTCTTGGTTTAGGCCGGACTTGCACATTGATCTCTCGACCCATAAGCACTCACCGCAGTTGGCATTTGTTTAAGGTTTAGACTCATTTCTCATCCACACACCCCAAATTACCAAAACCTATATAAATATTTTTCACCCATAAACAATTGGCTACCACAGCTGGAGGTTAATCTCTCGCTTGTAAAGTCAATTTCTTCAAAATACGATTCAATTTTATCAATTTCAAAAAGGGTAGATCTTAGACCAATTCTATCATAAATCCATTTCAAGATGGTAGAACTTCAGTCGATCAAAGAATCAATTCCATGGAGCTAGTGTGGATAACACTCATGGTGTCGATGTACCGCTGCTGAGCTACCATGGTCAATACATCTTATGGAGCCGTCTACTTCTACCACTGGGCAGCCAGACAGGAGATGTTCCAAAAGAAGTGTAACACCTCCCATCACTCGTGAGCCAGAGCACCGCAAATCCCGACATCTCATCAAGTGTAACACCTCCGTAGTCACCAGAGCAACAACTTCCACTCCTTCATCGTGACGAGGAGCCGAGGGACGCAGAGGAGACCATCCCATTACCATTGAAGACTTGATGGAGAAGGAAGTTCTTGCTAAGACTCAAACGGATATGGTCGCAACCTTAAAGAGGTACTCATTTTCTTTTCTTAAGACATTAACCGATCGATTGCCACAAGAGAGGCGACATCCCCTCGGAGCAAAAAAAGGAACGCATTCAACGTACTTCCGAAAGGCATTTCTCAGGCGGGACCTCCATAGACCTCGATCAAAGAAGCGACATCGTATATGAGCGGTCCTAGTCTGAGACTCCTACACCGGGACTCGATCTCACACCGATCCTCCTGTCAACAGTTTCACTATGAACCATAGGCCGGTGGATCGGGAAGGGTTTCTTTAGTGGAAAGTTTATGCGTAACTTTCACACCTCTTGAAGAATCAGCGCCACAAGATGTTTTTGCTGCAATCAACTGAGAAGGTCACGACTGCGTTCTACATGTCACCGCACGCACAAGGATCAAGACTACTCTTATCTACACAAAAAGAGCTGCCTTCGAATGTGATTACTCTCAAGACTCTCAGACATCCAAGGCCCTCTCAGAAAGGTCGTGATCAAGCCTACCACAATGACGGACTTCAAGGAAACCAAACCAGCACATACGGAGAAGCTCCACTGAAAAAGAATAAGACAAGTTTGTTACGTCCCTACTACTCACGCGGGCGCCAATTCAGAAGAAGACCGGGTTGCATCATTGAGGGCTAAAACCCACGATGCATCTTTGCCGACGGGCATTCTTCTCCATCCCGCTGGAAGCGACCCACGCTCACACAAAGAGGGAACGAACTTTCAAGTAGTCGTGACTCAGAAAGGGAAAAAGGTATACCGACACTCCATTATCAATTAGCAGGGGAGACTCCACCATCCTCTCCACCCAATGGAATGCTACAACAAAGAACGAACCACAAGAACAAGTGCTAGATGCTCCACAAAACACTGCAAGATGGCACCAACTCCACAACCGATGAGATTGAAATCGCTGAGGAATCTCCTAGCCTATCTCCATCACCAACCTTGTGTACGGATAAACGCATGAAGCTCGGGAACTTCTCAAAGAGTACCAGACATATTCGCTTGGAGATAATGAAGAAATGCCAGATTTAGATGAAAATTGGTCACCCATCATCTACGTGTCATACTGGATCCAAGCCTAAAAACATTTGTAGTTCGACACGAGGAAAATGGATAGATCAGGTGTCGCATAGACTTCAGAGACTTGAACAAAAAGGCTCCAAAAACGATCCTCCTCTACCTAACATCGACATGTTAGTAGATGCAACCAATGACACGGTATGTTCTCCTCCATGGATGGATGTAGCAACTACAACCAGATAAGGATGTACAGCATGATGCAAGTAAGAAAAAAATTTACAAATGTAGCTTTCATAAAACCACCGCAACTCCTATCGGAAAATTTTATTATACCATACCGCCATTTGGTTTAAAGAAGGCCTATGTCTTCCCATGCAACGTATCAATGCTCTATGACGCCAATCTTCCACTCGGAGTCGATACCTCAAGGGAGCAGCCTCAAGAAGATAACGATGTCCACGCTGTCCATATCGAAGCAAGATCCAAAGCGAGTCACTCTATCGCATGCTGGTCGAACAAGATCCGTGCGAGTCACTTTATCGACAAAGGGTACATGTCTATCATGCTATGTTGAGAATCTGCGCTTTTTGGTCATCCTCTGAGCCGTTGAACGCTCATCTACAAATAACATATGCCCCGATAGAAAGAACCAGGCCTGCCGGGTAATGAAGAGCCTCATAATGTTTGTAGGGGCATATATCTCACCAACATGCGCGATACAACCTTCAGCCTTCGTAGCGCTCCTCTAAGCAAAGAAGAGGAAAACCACCGAGATACAACATCCCGCGCGTCCGTCAACTCCAACTCAAAGACATCACATGCACGACTCCCACAATGATGAAACAATATTTCCATATCTAGCTCGACAACAACCACTACGAACAAACCATATAAACCACGCTTGGGGACCGAGGCTCAAGATTGATTTCCTCTTCACCGTCGATCAAGGAATTCTTCAACATGAGAGAGATGGGTCACCAAGAATCATGGAATTCGCATGGGTAAATCGAATCGAAAAGGGAAACACTTCAACGCTCCCCTCCAGCGTGCTGCCTCAATGGTCTATTCAAGAGCCGCCTCAACGCTCTCTCTCCGGACCCACGCTCACTTCTGCACCTTTCTTCAACACTCTCTCCAGATCCACCTCAATGTCGCACTTAAACCACTTTAACATCCTCTCGAGCCGCTTTCAACACTCAAGCCGCATCAATAATCATGCGTCCGGGGTCAAGTTATCTTTGATGTACTCATTGCTAAACATACGCCTCATCCATCCTTCATGAAGGCCTGGGCTAGCATGAAAACCTTGAAGTCGATAGAGAAGGGTTATCTTGTGGAATGTATATTTTCATATAGTTTGAAAGGGCGCTTGGTGAACAACTCATCATCAATGTTCGACATATCTTTGAAGCCGCCAACACCTCCCCGACTTTTGCACCAAGCATTATCCCCGTAAGACATCTCTACGGAGTTCTTTCTTCATTCTACAATAAAAGACATGAGTCAAGATTGTATAAAAATACGTGAGATGTGTAGTCACACACGAAAGAACACACATTCACGTTGAGTACACAAGGATGGTATTGGGTCCAAACACCGTGTTGACAAGTCTCAAGTCCGGTGTTGATCAAGTCACAAGTCCTGTTGATCAAGCCACAAGTCTTGTTACTAAGTCTCAAGTCCTGTTGATCAAGTCACAAGTCCGTATTCAAGTCCGGTGATCAAGTCACAAGTCCGGTATTCAAGTCCTGTTGATCAAGTCACAAGTCCTAGATTGATCAAGTCACAAGTCCTAGATTGATCAAGTTTCAAGTCCGGTATTGATCAAAGTCACAAGGTCGGTATTCGAATAAAACAGCACGCAGCAGGCTTTGCCAAATAAACACAGTGGTCGACGTCAGGCTGCACGCGCGGTCCCACTTGATCCCAGCCCCGCATTGGTCAAAGGCATACGCCCGTCCCCAATCAAAGCTCTCTCCGTAAGAAGGCGTTTGTGCCTCCAACACTTCAACGCTCTCCTGGCCTCTGCCCGTAAGCCGCTTCAACGCTTTCTTGGCAGACCCACATTTACATTTGAGCACACAAGGTTCATATTTAAAAAAAAAAAAAAGCTTGCTCACATCGGGTCCCACGTTCGATCAAGCACACGCAATGACCCACGATTAACCAAAACAGCACATCAAGCCCACATTCGATCACAGCAAAGAGTCCCACGAACGAAACAAATATACCATCGAGGGTGCAAGACCGACATCATGCTGGGAACACTCGCCCGGACGCCTCAACGTGACATGCTCCAAGGACAGATGACCCGCCTCTCCCGGTAACATCTAACTTTGTCTCATAAGCTTTGTCTTTAACTGTCACCATCTCATGCCTACCCCACAATGGTGTAACCATTACGTGCTAGGCAGGGGGACTTAATGTTGATGGTGGATTTTCATTTAAGGTTAAAATTGTAAAAGCCGTAAAATTATGCGCTAACATCTTGTAAAAGATAAAGCCATCAATAAGTGTTGAATACTTCTTCACTTTACTAATTCACCTAGAATGGAGCATGTGACAACAATCCTATTCTCATGAATTAAATACACGAAATTCATCCAGGCTGAGCATGTAGCAACAATCCCATATACCCTGTGTGGAATTTATAACATTATTAATTAATGCGTAAGCATCCTTGTATTTACTCGGCCCTCATTATCGGTGCGGATGACGACCGAAAGTGTTGCTCAACAGAGCAACATGAACCTCCAAGCATTATAATGAAAGCATGTAACGAAATAACCCGTCAAAGCCGCAACTCTCTGTGTTATACTAGTCCGATTGAGCAACTCCCTGTGTTATACTAGCCCGATTGAGCATCCTGGATCGTCCGTATCGGTCCCGGATATGATCTCGATCATCCAACTTCACCAGCATGATTGATGGCCTGGGATCAATTCCATAACCCCCAAGGTATGGAATATTCGCCGCCGAACCAACGCGACCCCGCATGGTCGGCCTCCGTGATTGGCATAGCTTGCCAAAACGTCCAAACCAGAGCTGAGATGAGAGGAAAACCCCAAATTAGGGTTTGCATGACATTACATGTGTCATAAAACAAATTTCAACCATCCATATTCGCAGGAGGGTGTAGATGTAGATTCAAAAGGCCCGGGAGCATGTCAACACAATCACCGTGGGCCCGCCTACATACTGACGGTCGGTCAGACCAACCATGGTTGGTCATCCTAATTGTATCAATAAAGCATGGTTACACGGCCGTGAAAGCCAAAATTAGGGTTTTGAGCATCACGAGCGCCCATCTTCTCCGGCACGAATGGGAGGGCCCAAGATTAGATTACAGTCCTGGCCATACCAACATGACCACCGTGGACCCATCAATCTCCTCACTGGTCGGCCAAGGCATACCATGCCCGGTTATCCCAAATCGTCCGCCCAAACTAACATGTGGATACACTTCCCAATTGCAACTAATCTCGACCGCTCAACTCGCCGAACGATTTGAGTGGCTCGATCACATTTTCATGGGACAATCATGTATAGGCGTGAACACCAGCCTACCACCTACGCGCTGCACCGATCGGCCAAGATCGACCAAGATTGTTCATCTTGGAACGCTTGCGCCCGAAGTGGGCATGATGCGCTTTTGCGGCACCAGATTTATGTTGCAAAATCGATCTCAACCACTCCTATTTACCTAAGCCAAATTGAGTGGCCTAGATCACACCTTCATGAGACAAGGAGGTACGGACGTACACCCCAAGATGTCAGTCTACACGCATGCCCTGGGCCGGTCCTTTCCAAAACACTTCCCATGCTTGGTTTCGACCGATTGTCAAGAGTGATGCCCAAGACCTCTTCAAAACCCTAATTCCATCAACTACGTAGATGAGTGTCTCAAAGATCATCTCGTCTGTCCAACTTCACCGGGCTTGGTTATACAACCCCGGGTCAGAGTTAATTGGTCGGTGAGGCGTCATGGTAATCACCACTGTCACTCTACCACACCATGATGCGCACTCGGATAGAATACACATGATACTTCACAAGTATCGACTTCCTAAATAACTTAGTTATTTAATCTAGTATTACATGCAACTTTCGGGTCCTACGATCCACACACTCGAGACATCAATCATGTCACAAACCGGGGATACATACAGTATTGGTGTGGCGGTTTATGCGTCGCGGCAACGCGCCATCACAAGAATGTCAGGAAGTCATGGACGGTTAGAGATGACAGGAGAAATGGGCAAGACTAGGTCGTGTAACACCAACACACAACTCCACTACTCCATCACTCCACTTCCCCCACTTCCCCCGAGAGACGTGAATAAGGCTCAAATGACTTGTATAAATAGGTTCTCCTCCCTATTTCCAACAACAAGATAAGTCCAGATAACAGAGGCAAGTGTTGATACAATCTTATTCAAACACCGGAACTGATATCTTACACCCTGCAAGCCGCCCAGCTCGATACAAGTTATTCATAGCCAACACCTTCACATTCTCAACACCTTCTTCGCTTCCTCCCTAAGATCAACCCCATCTCCTTCACTTTGTGACCGAAACAAGTCCGAGCCGGACTTGCACGTTGATCTCTCGACTACAAGCACTCACCGCGCAAAGTTTATTTGTTTAAGGTTTAGACTCATTTCTCATCCACACACCCCAAATTACCAAAACCGGGCAAATAGTTTTCACCCATAAACAAGACCATGAAATGGTGAGGTGAGAGGCGTCGGCTTAGTTTGGCTACTCATCATCTTGGCTAGGTTAGGGAACATCATGACGCTCGGGCTTGGCGAGTTGGTGCCGCCGCCGACAAGTCATGGCATGGTCGGCTTGGCATGATGGGGCCGCGACGATGGAGTGGGCGACTTGGCATGGTGCGTCCATGGCAAGGTGCAGTGGCGAGGCGAGGCGTGCACCTGACGGTTTTTGTGTGGTGGGGCAAAGGAAAGGCGCGAAGGCTTAGTGGCGAGGCGTGCCATGACGGATTTATCTTTAGGGCCCAGCTTGCCTCTTTTCCTTACTTGGCTCAAATAGAATTTTCTTTTCTCTTCAACACTCGAGAGTGTTATGACACAAGGAGTTACTCCTTTCTCAAAGTTGCGTTCACGGCTTTGCTTCCGAATCTCGGTACTGGCGGGGAAAAGCAAAACACGAGCGAGCGTGTCTTAAACACGTTCTTCCACCAAACCCTAACTATTTCGCATAGCCGCATGAGGCTTTCCTTATATTGGCTGGTAGAAAGAGGTTTAATTAGATTGGATGTCACGCCTTAATTCACGGCTAGTTGGAAAGCTTTCCCTTTTTTTGGGACTACATCGTCCCGCTCGAACATAAGAGATGATCTTGAATTCTCCATTCAGACAGCAACTCGTCCCGAAAATCGTGTCGTTTCTCTTCACAAGTATCATCTCGTGTTTTTCTCCTATTTCCATTTTATCTTCTTCTTTACGTATGTTGTTGGTATAGATAGGGTAAAAACTTGCTCATTCTCTCTGTTTTTTTTGTAGTGTATAATGGGATCTTCCAGGCAGCCGTTCTCTAATTCTTCTGGAGAAAAACCTTGACTCCCCCGAAACCATTTTTCTTCTCATGAGGACGGATTAGGTAGAATCGGATATCTGTTCCAGAAGCTGGCGAAATTATCCAGGACCTTCCTTTTTTCTATCTTGGTGAAGTGCGCGCGTGTTCGGACTTTATTGGGCTCAGTGAACATGGGGGAGGAATGGGAAGGTGATGAAGAGCCCTGGTGCGTTGAGGGGCTTCGCTTCACGCAAAACTTTTCTCACCCAAAGGTTAGGGCGGATCGACCGCCTGAGGTTGAAACGATGGAAAATCGAGTCCAGGAACCTTTAGAGGAAAAGCCAACGAACTTCTTCTGCTCGGGACGGCGTCATAATTCTCGATTCTGATGCGATGAATCAAGAAATCCTCCTGAAAGTTCTCTCGAGAAAACCATTAAGGAAAACACAAGATTTGATGGGACCGAAGCGCCTTCGGAGTTGACGCTTTAAATGTTGTCGCGACATTAAGGGGGTCGTGGTGGCATATGTCGACCCATTTCAAAAAATTGATGGGAAAGAGATGGGCACCGTTGCCGCCGAGGTAGCTTCAAGATGGGATGTTGAGGTTGCTACTGCTGATGCCGTCGAATGGAATCTTTGCTGCCCGAGAGATTGTTGGGGAAAGTGCTTGAAAATAGCCCTGACCGAGGCGACTCGTGTTCCATCTTTCGATGACTAGCTTCTCCCTTTTTTCTGTTTGTTGTGTAGTCGTCCTGATGTTTTTGTGGACTCAACTTTACCTTCTTTATATTCGTGGCGAAGTTAGGGTTTCGCCAATTAATATTTCGCTTGTGTTTTTTGAATAATTTAATAAGGTATTTCTGACATGGTTTTAGCTTTCTGGTTGTGATATGATGGTTAATAGTTTCTCAATGATTTTGGGTTAGTTTAATGTATTTCTCTGAGATTTGGAAAACCCATTCGGAAAGAAATATATGTGTTTTTTTTTGAATGAAAATAAAACTCCAGAGAAGAATACAAACGGTGTATTCATCTCGGGGAAATACAAATAGCAAGAGAAACTGTTTGAAGGAAATACTAAAGGGAGAGTGGCTACGAAAGTACAGCATTTTAGGGATTGGAAAGCTTGAGCCATCGCGAGTGAACTATCACGCCTTCCGGCTTGTCTGTGTTGATGAGCTTGCAGATCCTCCTAAAAGAACATTCCGCCACCATATACGGTTCGCCTTCTTTCATTAGGCGAACCAACCCGAACAGCCTATTTTTACTCGTCATCTTCCCAACTTGAAATGAGTTTACTTTGACCACTATATCTCCGATTGAAAAACGGGTCAAAAAGTTGTGCATCCGTTTGAATCTTGGTCTCGTTGGTCTCGATGGCGCTTCTAAATTCTTTACAAAGCGCTTGAATGGTCCAAACGCCCCATTCACATCTCTTGACAGGCCCTAGTGCGATAATCGCGCTGATTTCCCATGACTCAATAGGGAAGAAATGACTGGCAGAGAAGCTCGTTAAGCCAGACTTACTTGCGCTTGGAATCCACGAAAGTTAGGCCAATAGGTCTTCAGCGCCCGGATTCCATCCAGAACTCGTCGATGCGCGACAGCAAGTGGGACCGGTTCGTTGGAGATCCTTTCGGCGTTGACATTGATAGAGGGGATGACCACTTTCGCCTTGTTGTCGAGTACCCACAAGTGCCCCAATATCATGTCATAATCCATTCTTTGACAATGTGGAATTTGCCACGGCTATAGCTGCCTCCCATCTTGACCTCGAGGTTGATGTAGCCGTGCGCGTTCAAGGCTTCCTTCCGGTTCTCAATCATGGATGGGGATCGGGTAGCCTCTTTCCTCGTAAACCCCGCTACTTTCGAGTCTTGAAAGTAATAATGTTGAAGTCGAGGACGCGTGATGAGCGTATTGTCGAATCCAGACCTCTTAAATAGGACGTGGTCGACAGTCCCAATTGTCCTTCTTAATTCCACTTGCTGGGAGAGTTTGGGCTCCTGACTTCACTTCCATGGAGGGAAAAAACCGTTTGCCTGACACAATGCGATTGAGAGCCGCGAAAATATCATGACGCTGCACCTTGAAAGGTAGAGAATTTCGCATAATGTGATTGCATCACTGACCGCATAGCCTCATGCACGGAGTCCCCAGAGACCCCACAACTCCTTACTAGAAGTGGGTCTCGATGTACTCCCTAGTTTCCTAGTTGAAGTTCCCCTGCTTCTATCTTTTCTTTGAAGATATATTTTAGTCTGTTGCAATCACTGGTTGGGTGGTGAACAAATCTGTGGTAGTGGCAGTATTTGGGGTTTGCCATCTCGGCCTCAGTCGGTGGGCGTTTGGGAGATGGTAGTCTGATAACATCATATTGAATCCATGCTTCTAAGAGATCGATCACCTCCTCAATGGGAAACGAGAAATCCAGGGTGTTTCCTTCAAACTTCGTGATGACGCATGGGAGCTTTAGCTACGACCTTCTCAGTGGAGGATCCCCCATCGTATCGGTGCTTCACGCTTAGATGCCGGGTCCTAGCAGCCGGGCTTTCCTTTCCTCCTCGTTTACTACGCTACGTAAGAGGGGCCAGTATTAAATTGTTTGCCGAGGAGACGCCTATTTCCGCGAAGCCGCGCATGTCTTCGGTTCGGTCGGTCTAGCCCTTTCAATAACGCCCGGTGTCAGCTATGGATCGTCTGGAAGCTTCATGGAGTTCTGAGAATGTCCGGAAACGCTGTGTTCTCTAGCAAGGCGCTAGATGGGAGCCATACCGTTGATGCATGTATTCACCACCAAGGTTCTACCACGTTTGGGTCATGACAAACTAGTGCTTGAACCCCGAATCTCTTAACGAAATTATTCTGATGTTCGTTGTCCCGCCGGTACATCCTTCCTAGGTCCGAGAAGGTAACTTTTTCAGACACGAAGAAGTACTTCTTGTAAAATGAGGTAACCATGCTACCCCGCTTGGGAATGCTATTTGGCGTGATGCTGTTGTACCACGTGTACGCTCTTCCGGTAAGAGATTTCGAAAACTCCCTCAGACGGAGAATGTGATTGTATTCGTGTTCGCCCAGGGATTCGAGGAAGCGAGATACATGTTCACGCGCGTTTCCAGTGCCATCATATAGGGTGAATTGAGGAGAGGAGTATCCTCTTGGGAGAGGAATTCTTTGTATTTCGATGAGTAAGGAGGTTGATGCTTGATGTATGTCTATTTCATCATTCTTGACTCGATTCCAAAGAAGTTGCTCCTGCATCCTCTCGTGTGACAAAATTGGACGAATGACCTCTTTCCAATGGGGGTCCGGCACGAGTCTCGTCGTCCCGCGGAGACGCTGTTCCGCTGAGGCGAGCGTCGGGGTGTTGGAGGCGTTTAAATGGCTCGGGATGGCATGACTCACACGGCAGCCGCTCTGCCGGGGCTTTGAGAAAGACAAGTACTTCTTTCTACGTCGAAACCATATCCGTCCGGGCTCATGAGAACCTCCGCCGTTTCATCAAATCGATAGTGATATAGGGTCGGCTTCCTCTGGTTCCTCCGTTTCTCGTCCCATTGGTGGGGTAGTTGGAGTCTTAGTGGTGGTTGGAGGCGTCATGCTTGATGAAGCGTTAGGAACGGTAGCGGCAGCTCTGGCCCTGGTGACTAGCGGCGTCACACCTGAAGGAGCGCTTTTAGTACTGCCAGGATTAGAGAGTTGCGCAGGGATGTTAGAGGCGGCAGCGACTCTGGCCCTGGTGATCGGTGGCGTTACACCCGAAGGGGTGCTTTCAGTACTACTGGGGTCAGTAGATGGCGTAGTGATGTTGTTGGAAGTAGCGTTAACACCAGGGACAGACTCTGCGTTGGTGTTCTCGGCAGTTGATCCGGATCTGAGTTCCACCATGTTGGAGTTGTAAGTGAAAGGTTATATCGAAATTTGGAAATCGATATTGCAACCGATAGATTGATCTCCCACTGTGGTCGCCAATTGTTTGAGGGTGAAAATAGTTTCTGCTGATTTTGGTAATTTCGGGTGTGCGAGTGAGGAACAAATTTAAACCCTAAACAATGTACTGCAAGGGAGTACTTTAGATTCGAGAGATCAATCGCAAAGTCCGGCCTAAACCAAGAAATGGCCGTTCCAGACTTGCTTCGGTCACAAAGTGAAGGAGGATGGGTTGGTTTTGGGGAGGGAAGTAAGGAAAGTGATGAGACCAGAATAGTTGATTCTAGAAGAGTAGTTGTTACTGTGACTTGTATCAGAAAAGTGGGAAGGCTAACAAAATGGTAAGCTAGCAAGTATTTTCTGAGTGTTGTATATTCCCCTGTAGATGGTGGATTTTCGACAAAGGGTAAAATTGTAAAACTATACTCCGGATCCGGCAATCGGATGAGTATTGAGGCCCATGTCTCTCATTAAAGCATGAAAGCTCAAGCCATAAATCTCTGACTGAGAAGGATGTCTCTCAGAGTATATGTAGATGTGTAGTCTCTCAGCTGAGGCCACGACACATCTCATGAATACTGAGCAATTTCGATGGTACTCCAGGATCCGGAAATCGGATGAGTATTGAGACTCATGTCTCTAAGCGTGAAAGCTCATGCCATAAAACCTGTGATCGAGAAAGTCTCTTAGAGAAGATGTAGATGTGTAGTCTCCCAGCTGAGACCACGACACATCTCATACTGTATAGAATCGCAAGATTGGACGGCTCCTAGACAAAGATGTCTCTAGTAGTATAGCAATAACGTCTTCGGATGCAACCATGTTTTCCCGACTATACAAGAGGAATATGACACTCCAAAGCAAGTTCATATTGCTCAACCCTCGATAATTAATGCTCCTAGATAGGAAGCCCCGCTAGTATAGAGCCATCAAATTATCTATAATCGCCCGAATATCCAAGAATATTCTACGATTCTTCGTTATATTTCGTCACTTCAATTCGTGGTTCTTCCCAGCAGAATTCCACGGGTTAGTGATAAATGTTCAACGAGACATGCATCTGAGCATCGAATAAGCCCTGACTAAAATGGTACAAGTGTACTTAGAAATAATGCACGAGACAAAGATTTGAATGCGCAAACGAACATTTCAAAAATATGAATGAACGATGAACCTATGCAAAATAGGAAGGAAAAATAATAATAATAAAATATTAGCAAAGGCGCCGTGGGACAGGGCTCATCAGTTGGCCGGTCATGCCGTGACCAGTCCCGCGCCCAATTTTATATTTTGTCATATTTTATTAGTTTTCCCCGATCTCGTGAAAATTCTCTCGTTGAGCTAATCTCCCTTCGCTTCAAGGAAATTCTCTAATCTCATGATTTTATCAAAGAAATAATAAAATTAGGAAAGGTGTCATGACCAAGCACCAGCCGACGGCCATGCCCTAGCCGTGGCCGAGTCCCACACCTCACGTCACCATTATTTTATTATTTCTCTCAAATTATGAAAATTCCTTGATTTTATGAATTTTCCTTAAAACCATGAAAATTCCCTAATTTTATGAATTTTCTCTAAAATCATGAAAATTATTATAAAATTAGGAAAACTCGTGGGACCGGCACACCAAACCGGCCATGCCCTATCCGTGGCCAATCCCACACCTCACATCCCCATTATTTTATTATTTCTCTCAAATTATGAAAATTCCTTGATTTTATGAATTTTCCCTAAAACCATGAAAATTCCTAATTTTATGAATTTTCTTTAAAATCATGAAAATTATTATAAAATTAGGAAAACTCGTGGGACCGTCTCTAGCCGGCCGGCCATGCCCTAGCCGGTCCCACATGCCTATTATTTTATTATTATTTGTTGTTTTAGTTTTCTGATTCCATGAAAACTCCCTGATTTCAACAAAATACCTTGATTTTAACAAATCTCTCTGATTTTATGAAAATTTCCTAAAATCATGAAAATTACATAAAATTGGGAAGAGTAATCTGGGACCGTGCCCATTGGCCGGTCGACCATGCCTTGGCCATTGCCGGTCCCACCCTCCATCATTCCCTATTTTATTATTATTATATCTCTCTCATCTCATGGAAGTTCCCTAATTTCATAAAACTCTCCAGTTTCATGGAATTTCCCTCAAATCAGAGAAAGTACATAAAATTACATAAAACTGGGAAAGTGTGGGACCGTGCTTGTCCACCGGCCGGCCATGCCCTAGACGTGGTCGGTCCCACACCTTGCAAATCCCTGTTTTATTTATCATTTTTCATCATCTCATGTATTTTTTTCCTAGTTTCAAAGAAACTCCACCGGATTCTCGCATATTTTCTCGAATGTTGCTCAAACGCGCATCGTAAAATCTTGAAACTCTCGAGATCGAGACACGGACACTATGGTGACACGAGCACATCCCCTTGACCGACCAAGGGTGGCTCTAAGGCCTGCAAATAGCCGGTCCCACATGTTTTAATGATTTTAACCTAATTTGCTCAATTGCTCATATTAGGTTCAAACTTCTTCCAAACAATTAAGAGTTTGCTTGAACGACCATCCATTGGTCCCACGGCCAACAAGATCCGGTCCCCATGACCTCTTGGTCGGGCCCCTCGATTCATGACCAGTATTTATTATTTGTCGCTCACACGAGCATTTTTTCAATAAATGATTAAATCAACATTTAATCATTCTTTCACCAACCGGTCCTCAAGAGACTTTGGTACTTTGCACATTCGAAAGCATCTGGGTGTTACATGGTGAATTGTCATCCCATGTAGCCTAGGTCCCTACTTCACTCTGTAGATTGATTTGCAATAAATCATCATTTCGATAAAATTAGGTTTTGAATCCATAGCTACGCAGAAACATGATTACGAGAAGATTCAAATACTCGATAATTTTATGTTGATTTCATGATCAACGATTTTATTTATTTTACTTGACCCAGCAGTCAGTATCTTAAATTAATATTTATTTTGGTCCTGCTACCAATAATTCATCAAACAAGCAATATTTGCTCAAACCGGAAATATTTGCTCAAACTAGCAATATTCCTTAGACTAGCAATATTTGCTCAGATTCAAGAATATTGGTTCAACTATCAATATTATTCGACAATTCAAAGAACACGGTTTGCTTGTCTTAGGTAATCAACATAATAATACCTCGTCTCAAAGAGACATATTTGATTCATGAATTTCAGAACATTTTCAAAACATGTTCAATTCAAAAATACATGGACTCATCGTCCCACAAAGTCAGCAACTGACTCCACAATCACGAGATATCAATCGTGTCACATGGGGGGATATTACCTAGGGTTTTGGTCTGGCGGTCTCACGACACGTGTGTTTACCCACGATGAGAATGTGAGCAAGTCGTGGAATCACTGGAAGAGTCGGCAAAGTAGTGGGTGGAAAATTAACCAAGTTTCCGCATGATGAGCAAATGGTTTTAACACGATTTCCCACTTCCCAGTCTACGATTCCAAAGAAACCTGTCACACTTCATGGGATCATGGTGTTTTCAACTCCGGCATTATAAAATGTCTCTCAGATCCTGATTGAAAGGACAAGATTCGAACACTCGAACATTCGTCTAAAAGAATTCTCGGCAAGTTCATACGGACAATCTTTCGTCTACACGAACTCATCGTCTGAGCATTCACTCTCAATTGAGCAAAATTCAATCATTCAGAGCGTTCTTACGCTGAATTCACAACACACCTACAATCTCAGATCGCCATTGATCTCACGCATTTCTCAGCTTTCCTCTTACAGATCAACCCAGCCTTTCTTGTGACCAAATTGACTCTGGAACGACCATTGTTCTTGGTTTAGGCCGGAGTTTTACTGATTGATCTCTCGAACTTAAATCACTCCTTCTTGCGGTGCATCCGTGTGAGGTTCAACATTTCGCTCGGTTCAAGGAGTCTCCACACGGTCGACTCTTCAATTCCGTAAAAACCAGCAAATCATTTTTCCCCATCTACATCCCCCATGAACTTGTTGTTCGATGGAAATAGGTAAGACCTATTTATACAAGTCGAAGTGAAACGTACTCTGGTCTCATTAAGGAATGGAAAAAAGGGTGAGTAAATGGGAGGAGGTGGTAACGTTAACGCATAGAATTGATGTTCCATAAAAAGAACGTTTCACCATTAACTCCCTATATTTACTAACCGCCTCATCCTTATGACGGGCGTAGTGTACGCCGCACGCTGTAAACCGCCAAACCAATACCCAAAGAGGATCCCCAGTTTGTGATATGTGTTGATGTCTCGAATGTTTTTGTGGAAAACATGTATCACATTGTTGTTGCCTGCCAAGTCATGCTTTGGAGAATTGCTAGCTTGGTGACCTCCGACGGTCGAGATTTTGCATCTTAAGATGAGAGGTAGCCGTTGATCGTTGCACGCTTTCATTTTGGTGGCCATATAGGGAAGGCCAGCATGTGGCGCGGCAAGTTTGGCATGCCGTACCTTGGCGCGGTTTGGCGTGGCCAAACTAGGGTTTTGGGTGAAAGGTTACCATGTGTTGTCTGGTAACCTTGGACGGCTAGGATTTTCTCCTGGGATTGAAGGGCGACCGTTGATTGTTGCACGCCTTCGTTTTGGTAGCCGTGTAGGGAAGGCCAGCATGGTGGCGCGGCTAGGTTGGCATGGCATGGTTTGGCGTGGCCAAACTTAGGTTTTTTACAAAGGTTACCATGCATTGTCTGGTAACCTTGGATGGCTAGGATTTGATCCTAGGATTGAAGGGGGACCGTTGATTTTCGCACGCCCATGTTTTGGTAGCCGTGTAGGGAAGGCCAGCATGGTGGCGTGGCTAGATGCGTTCGGCATGGTGGGGCCAAAGACTTAGCATGCCGTTGGCACATGGTGCGGCTAGCATGGCTAGGGCCAAGGCAAGGTGCGGTTTGGCTTGGCATGGTGGGGCCAAGGGTTGGGCATGCCATTGGCACATGGCGCGGCTAGCATGGCTAGGGCCAAGGCAAGGTGCATTTTGGCTTGGCATGTGTGGCCAAGGGTTTGGTAGGTGCGTCTAGCATGGCTAGGGCCAAGGCAAGGTGCGGTTTGGCTTGGCATGGTGGGGCCAAGGGTTTGGCATGCCGTTGGCACATGGCGCGGCTAGCATGGTAGGGCCAAGGCAAGGTGCGGTTCGGCTTGCCATGGTGGGGCCAAGGGTTTGGCATGTCGTTGGCACATGGCGCGGCTAGCATGGCTAGGGCCAAGGCAAGGTGCGGTTTGGCTTGGCATGGTGGGGCCAAGGGTTGGGCATGCCATTGGCACATGGCGCGGATAGCATGGCTGGGGCCAAGGCAAGTGCATTTGGCTTGGCATGTGTGGCCAAGGGTTTGGTAGGTGCGTCTCTAGCATGGCTAGGGCCAAGGCAAGGTGCGGTTTGGCTTGGCATGGTGGGGCCAATGGTTTGGCATGCCGTTGGCACATGGCGCGGCTAGCATGGTAGGCCAAGGCAAGGTGCGGTTCGGCTTTCCATGGTGGGGCCAAGGGTTTGGCATGCCGTTGGCACATGGCGCGCTAGCATGGTAGGGCCAATGCAAGGTGCGGTTCGGCTTGCCATGGTGGGGCCAAGGGTTTGGCATGTCGTTGGCACATGGCGCGGCTAGCATGGCTAGGGCCAAGGCAAAGTGCGGTTTGGCTTGGCATGTGGGGCCAAGGGTTTGGCATGTCGTTGGCACATGGCGCGCTAGCATGGCTAGGGCCAAGGCAAGGTGCGGTTTGGCTTGGCATGTGGGGCCAAGGGTTTGGTAGGTGCGGCTAGCATGGCTAGGGCCAAGGCAAGGTGCGGTTTGGCTTGGCATGGTGTGGCCAAGGACTTAGCATGCCGTTGGCACATGGCGTGGATAGCATGGCTAGGGCCAAGGCAAGGTGCGGTTTAGCTTGCCATGGTGGGGCCAAGGGTTTGGCATGCCGTTGGCACATGGATCGGCTATCATGGCTAGGGCCAAGGCAAGGTGCGGTTTGGCTTGGCATGTGGGGCCAAGGGTTTGGCATGCCGTTGGCACATGGCGCGGCTAGCATGACTAGGCCAAGGCAAGGTGCGGTTTGGCTTGGCATGTGGGGCCAAGGGTTTGGTAGGTGCGGCTAGCATGGCTGGCATGCCTTGGCGCGGTAGGTGTGGGCGCATGGTTTGCCATTGGCACGAGGGTGCGACTAGCATGTTTGGCATGCCTTGGCGCGGTGGGTATGGTCGGCACGGTTTGCCATTGGCACAAGGGTGCGGCTAGCATGGTTGAGATGCCTTGGCGCGGTAGGATGTGGCTTGCACGGTTTTCCATTGGCACTAGGGTGCGGCTAGCATGGTTGGCATGCCTTGGCGCGGTAGGATATGGATGGCATGATGAGCGGGTTGGCACGTGCGGTGTGAGAGTTAGGGTTTTGGCTTGTCGAAGCCCTAATTAACATTTAAAAAAGGTACCCTTGTAATTTTCTCGCAGACAAATTAAAAGTTTTAAATAAATGTGCTTGGTTTGGACATTATTACTCAAGTTCTCGACGTCCACTGTCTCTGCCTAGGGTTTTACGACTTTACCCCTAGGTTAAAATCCACCATCAACAACTAGCGGACATGCCGTCTGGAGTCGTCCAATCTTGCGATTCTATACAATATGAGATATGTCGTGGTCTCACTGAGACTACACATCTACATCTTCTCTCGAGAGACTTTCTCGATCGAGGTTTTATGGCATGAGCTTTCATGCTTAGAGACATGAGTCTCAATACTCATCCGATTGCGGATCCGAGTAATTACTGAAATTGCTCGAGATTCATGAGATGTGTCGTGGCCTCAGCTGGGAGACTACACATCTACATATACTCTGAGAGACAGCCTTCTCAGTCAGAGATTTATGGAATGAGATTTCATGCTTTAATGAGAGACATGGGTCTCAATACTCATCCGATTGCCGTATCCGGAGTATAGTTTTATAATTTTACCCTTTGTCGAAAATCCACCATCTACAACTGTAAGAAGACAGCTAATACTAGGGGTGAGTTAGTGACATTGGTTGATAAGTCAGTCCATTTGAGACCTCTCTGGAGGAAGATCTGTGCTTAATTGATGTAGGAAGGATTAGCTAGTTTTTTTGAACAAATGAACTCCGTGATCGGTTGTCTTTGTAAGAAGACAAATTTATACTAGGGGTGAGTTAGTGAGAATAGTTGATAAATCATCCATTGCATTCTTCCCGGAAAGAAACAAGAACATAATTTGAATAAGTATTGCCTTAGCATAGGATTAGGAGGTGAATTCAAATTCCTAATGCTCTCTAGCCCTTTGTTTTAATCGCTTTACTATTTTAGTTACTACCAAACATCTTGTCGTATCGACACCCAAAACAACTCTTTTTGTTACTTCACATTTGAATGAGTTTAGTAAAAACCTTAGAATCAACTCTACACCCACCTTGTCTCTGTGGGATCGACACATGTTTTCTGCCTGTCTCCAATAGACGCTGTGCACTCGTAGTTTGACATAGTCGTAGGCCTGTTTACAGACCTACCATTTGACAATTCCAGATCTAGTGATTCCAGATCTGTAGATAAAACCATTGATCATCCAACGTTAACATACTCAGTTCTAGTGTGTGATCGACCATTAATGGAATCAAGTTGTTCGTGCAACGGTTACTTTGAAGTGAAGATTGAAGACTTTAAGATTTTCCTTTTGAATACGATCTTTGTGATTCTCAAGGATCAAACAAGCTGATCATCATGATAGACATAAGACCTATGTAATAATCGAACAAAGCGTTTAGTTGCTTATCCTCGTAGACTTGCTTAGATAGAGCTTGTTCACTAAGATTGATTATTTGTATAATTATTGTCTTGGTTTGATCTTTGACCAAAGGAGTTTATATTATTTAAACACAAGATATTTTATTCTACTTTATCTATGGATGATATATTGATTTGGGAGATTGATAAGTGAGTTGGTTGCTGAAAAAATTAGTCTTTTGTTGTTTCGGGTTACGATTCAAACGAGTTGGGAGCATAAGTCTTCACAACGGGTGAAACAATTCAAGATAGTGGACTGTCTTTGGATCACATGCATAAATCTGATAGATTGTAGGGAACGAATAATGAATGAACTGTGTAACTATGAGTAGTTTAACTGGTCTCAACTATACGAAGTTGTGGTAATCAATTTGTATAACAACTTAATTCTGAGAGTATTCAAAACTGGAATAGGTCCCGAGGTTTTTCTACCAGGCAGTTTTCCTCGTGAAAAAATCTTCTCTATTGTTTGATTCTTTGTACTTCCGTATTAAATTGTTTATCCTTATGATTAAAGTAAATACACTTGTACGTTAATCATACTTGGTACAAACTACATAATTAGTTCATTCTCGAACTTTGACAATATACCAAGTTACATCTTTTTGAAGTAATTCTTTGGCCATTATTGTTTTGATAGAATTACACAAGGTATGTGTATATATAGGTTAATACAGAAAGATTGTAGTTTACTCGGTACCCTCGGCATTTCAAATGGTCATCTGAAGAAATCATAGTGAAACTTGAGTAATTCAAGTGAGTTTATAGTCCAAGTGACATATTTAGGAGAAAGTTTGCAGATATCGCGAATTTTTGATTTTTTTTTATTTCATCGATCATCTAAAGCCCCGTTTGCGATTGCTTTTTTCAACCCAAAGAACTTTGTAACAAACTTATAACAAATTCTACCAAAAATTGTGTTTGGTAATTTTTTTCAAAGTGCTTTTGGAGAGAAGACTTTCGTTTTAGGCACCTTTTAAAAGCTACTCTGAGACTACCTTTTAAAAGTTGGAAAAGCGAAGTTGTGGACCCACATAGTTCGATTTAATTGATTCTCTATTTTAACCTTGTTATTTTATTATAAAGACAAGATTTACCCTAGAATATTGTACACTTCATTATACTTCTAACTTTTATTTTATTTCTCTATTTTTTCATTTTTTATTTTAAAATAATAATTACAATAATAATATAAAATCCCCAGGTGGCATCTTAATAAATAAAAAAAATATAATAATAATATTTTTTAAGCAAACCAAAATCATAAAATTATTTATTAAATAATAAAAATAATTATAAAAAATAAAAGCCTTCGGCAACGGTCCTTTTTTTTTAAAAATAAATAAAATGATAACGGAAAGGTACCAACGTGATTTGAACATAAATTCTAAGATAATTTTTTAGTTAAACTAGTTGCTCACCCGTGCGATGCACGGATGCACCGCTCTCTGTTTCTTGCTTACCCGATGATGATGTGAAGGGTGATTGTGCTGATGACTTTTGAGATGGTTCAATCCATAAAAACAAAAATTATCTATATTTTACGAAATGCCACTTCATAATAATATATCTCGGTTGAAAAAATTGGAACATCTTTTGGAGCGCAAACATTTACTAAAAGGAAAACAAACACCTAAGAAAACTTTAATTAACCGATAGTACCTAAAAATCTACCAAAACAATTAATAGACATAAATTGTAGTACCTAAGATAAAACAACCTAAGGTACGTGATAAGGAATAAAAGAAAACTCTAAATAAGTAACCCAATAACACCAAATTTGAAGTCAATTAAATCACCTTAATCTTCTATTCACCATTCTCATGCCTATGAGTCGGTGCTTCGATAATAATACAGTCTATAGATCTGGAGTTGGCAAGAATATGTTGACGCAAATGGTTTTGATATATTCATCTGGTAAATCATTCTTTATGATGATAGTAACTTTGATGGTTCATTAGCTGTATTTGAAAAGCCAATGTACATTGGAGTATATCTTATTATTATTTTCGAATTAACATTGAGACTCTCAAATTTCGACGGTGCAGTGGTTGGTGCTGAATTTAAAATGCGATGCACGGATTTGTTTCTTGCTGGATGACCTTGTTACGAAATTACAATTGAAATTGGTAAATAATCAGTAAGTACGATACTCTTGTTACAAACAAATCAATAAGCTAATATATGAGTTGGTGCAGGATAAACCACAAACCATGCAAAATCATTTGAAGAGGGAAAAAACCCTAGACAATCATCATGGAAGTTTTTAAGGGGAAGGAATTTGTGTGGTCGAATTTTTGAAAGTTTATCCAACTCAATTGCTTATGCCTGCAATTCCAACGAAAACAAACACATACGACACAAAACACTCTTGAGTCTGAAAGGGAAGGACAAATATCACCACCTCGTATTCAACTTCAACCCAATGTCTTGATTTTTTTGATTAGCATCAAAGAAATCCTCGAAAATAAAATCACAAATACCAAGATTAATTTCATCACCTCAGATGTCGGTATTCATGAGTTCCCCCATTTCCGCGCATTCAAGAGATCCCCGTTGCCGCGATTATTATTTATGATACATGCAAAACAATAAAATTAAAAAGATTAGGCCACAAAACCCCAAAAAAAAGAACACGCAATTGGGGAATATAAATTACTTCACCCAACTAATAGTGTCTGCTAAGGGGTGTTTTTGGGGGGCAAAAATACTAAAATACCCTTCCCTCAAAATAAAAATCAAAAAACAAAATCATATCCCCATTTCCATCTCCACTTCTTATTGATCTCTTTTAGGGTTAGAGCTTTGAAACCCAAATATTCCACATTCCCTTTCAAATTCTAAATTCTCCCCACTCCCTTTCAAATTCTCTTCTCCTTCTCTGCCGGCTCCTCACTTTGGATATGATTTTTTTTTTTTTTTTACATTCGGAAGTGATGAAGACCATGCTTAGGTAAAGATGAAGATCATGCCGGAAGTGATGAAGACATGCCAGTAGTGATGAAGACCATCTTGGAAGTGATGAAGACCATGTCGGATTTTTATACATCGCCGGAAGTGATGAAGACCATGCCGGAATTGATGAAGACCATGCCGGAAAACGGTGCCGGCATGCTTGGTAACTAACATTCAATGCCGTAACTAAATGCCAGCATGCTCGATAGAAATCTATCAATGCCGGTAGTCAAGTGAAAAAAAAATCAACTTTCTGGATACTTTACATAATGTGCCGACATAGAAATTAAAGCAACATACTATGCTTGGGAAAAGCTGTGCTTAGGCATGCTCGATAATTAACTAAATGTGTCCGCAGTCGACTGATTAAAACCAGAAAAAATAACTTTTGTACCGGCATAGTTTTTGGGTTGAATACTATACCGGCATGGTATTCATACCACGTCCATGCCGGCACCGAGCTTTTTCAGCTGCAAAAATGGTGGATTCAAAGAAAAAAATCAAATTTTCAACCTCTTAGCAGCAATTATCTTTTCTCAATTTTTTTCCCTCTTTCTACACTCACCCAAATACAAATAAAAACCTACAATAATCTTTTAACAAATTCTTAAGATTTTTCTTAATTATTATTAACCACTAATCCTGATTAGTGAGTGGTAGATTAGAAATTAGTTAAAATGCTTAGATAAGGGGTGACCCTGATTTGATATTTGGATCCCGTTCTTGTCCTTTTCCTCTATCCCCAATTAGTTTCAATATCTCTCAACTACTTATTCCAAAAAAAAAAAACAACGAAATCTTAGAAATAAAAATCACCAGGAAAATCATGTGGTTTTGGATCTTGCTCAAGTGTTTATATAGTGACTCACAAAACCAAAATTTCTATAATAAATAATAATCGAGCATGTTGAAATCTATATAGCCATATTTTACTTTTTTGAAGTATTTCACCAAAAATATCGAGCATCTTTCCCTCTTTTTATGAAAATCAAAGCACATCTATGCTTTAGATTTTTATATATTTTTACTATTTCAAGCTCAAAAGCTCAAAACCATGAAATCTTTTAATTTTCTATTGTGTTATTTTCTTTTTTATTGTATTTAATTAAAATATCTTTTCTAGTGTGCTTAATCTTTTTGGACAAAAATTCCAATATAATCTCCATATTTATGGATGAAAAATATTTAAGCCGACCTGCAATATTTTTTTCCATTTTTTGATTGCCACATTTACTTGTTTCCATATTGAGCACCTCCTTAGTACCAAAAAAAAAGAATTGAGCAACTTCGTACATGGAAATCTGTTTTTGTTTCCCAGATTTTTTTTCATTTTCTTTCTTTTATGAAATGTATCGTTTATCACGATTTTCTATTAATGATTGTGCATTTCGACTATTGGGCAGGTGAACATGGCGGGTCGGCTACCATTATGATTGATCCAAATTTCTGAGTAAAAATCAATCCCGTGGTGTTGACTACCATTATAGTTGATCACCTGATACGGAAGCTAGCGTAGAAACGTACCAATAAATTTGTCTCCGCACATCGGCCATCACATAAACTATTCGGAATCTCGAAACAGTACCAAACATATATTTCATGCATATGATTTGTTCTGTGGAATATATGTCCATGACTTGGCTTATGTAAGATCATCACATTAGCAACTGCACAAAAGAACATACACAACTGCTAAGATTCTGATACGAACCAAAAAGGAGAACTTATCACTTACATGAATCAACCATGCAACAAACAAAATCTAATACACCCCTTTGAAAAACCGGTAACACCAATCTGCAAATGTTATCCCAAGTATCTAATAACATGTTGGTTTACTGCGAACGTGCCCACTTGTACTATTCTCCGGTCCATTTACTGAGTGAAATTCACATTTCATTACTCATCAGTACTAATCACATTCCATTACTCATCGGTACTAATCACATTCCATTTCTTGAGCAGTAGAAAAAGCTTTGCCGCATTAGTGGAACTGAGTTATTACCTGGAAACAAAATGGTGAAACTCAAATTAAAATGGACTAAATGACTAAGGTTGCATACGCTGATAAGACCTCTCATAGGTGCTCTTCTATATAGCAGTACAGTAATTTGAAAAAAGCTTCATATCAATGATGAAATTGATAACCCACGTAGATTATAAGAACGCCAACTCATAAAAAGTCATTCAACCCTTTACTTTTAGTAAGTATTTCTGCTCTAAATTAGAAGATTTACTTACCCAAATTATAAGAGTTATTAAAAACTCCACAAACACCCGATTATGGCACCAAAGGTAGACTTTCAAGATACTATAATTAAAGAAAAGCTAAATCAGTTCTCAAACTCACAAATACCAAAACCAATAACTATGAACTCAATCCAGCCAAATTCAGCAATAGATATACACCTAAAAAACCGATACTCTTAGCTTATTGAGACTTGAGAGTATAAGAATTTTGAATCCATTAGCACCACAGCAAGTGGCAATCCGCAAAACCAAAGATAAGCGATTGAAGAGAATATCGCCAACAAGCTGCAGTACACAAAATCAAGAACACCCGGAAATAAAATTTAAAAAATCAGATACTTTATACCTTCGCATGACTTTGTTGTTATCATCAACAGAAGGTCCAAAAGAAAAATCCCATGCACGTACCATAGTAGAATTTTGAGTCGATTAGGACCCTGCAACCCACCAAAACCAATGATTGGAAAATGAAAAGAACACTAAAAAAACAAAGAAACATCGCGTATACCTTCGGTACACTAAAACTAAAAGAACACACGATGTGCACGCAATTATCGCAAAATAATTCTAAACAAACAAAATAAAAAATAGTGGTAATGAAAATCAAAAACGTGTTGATAGTAGCTACCTTCTTCGATTCTCTAACCAAAGAATCATGTTCGCTGATGTTTCAGCACTACTTGAGATGTTATAGAAAGCTCACCCATGTCCTCTTCCAATTCCTTCTGCTTAACCTTGAAGGAAAAAACTGAAGGAATGAGAAGAGATCTAGGGTGTGTTTTTTAGGCACAAACAACAAACAACGCAAGGGCACTTGGATTAGGAAAAGAATCCCAGCAATAATCATCCTGAGATTCCTGGAAAAAAAAATATTTAATGCCCGCATTTCCAGTGTGAAGGATATATAAACACCCCGCCATATAACACTAAAACGAAAAGTTTAGGAAATAAAGAAAATCTATAAAAAAACTACGAAAACATCGAGATTAGTTTTATCACCTCGATATGAGTATTCATAAGCGCCCACTCCGCAACATTATTCCCAATGAATATTCGATGATACATGCAAAACAAATAATAAAAAACAGAATAGACATCGAGAACCTAAAAACGTAAAGAAACAAAAGAAAAAAAAACGACTAACGAAACCCTAGATGTGAAAAGACAATGAGGTTTGACTCTTGTGCGGAGTGCTTTATATAGTGTATCAACAAACCTAAAAATTCTATAAATAAAAGATTTTATTATATCAATCAACGCCTTAAAATTAAAATTTCTATATTCATAGATACCACACATTCATCATGGAAATATTTTTGTCAAAAAAATATTAGGCATCTTTTATTATACGACTAATTATAGAAATTATTTTATCTTATTTTTATTTATTATACGATTAATTATAGAAATTATTTTATCTTATTGTTATTTTGGAATAAATGATATTATTAAGAAAATTGCATTGAAACTACATTAAAAAAATTCTTCCACTTTTCTTCCACAAATGATTTAGCTTTTAACAAAAATGTAATAATTTCTATAATTTAAAAAAAAAAAAAATCCACAAATGATTTCTTATTTTGTCCACGATTTTTTTTGTTTTGTCTTGTTTTGCTTAACAGTGATGCATAAAGTTTTGCTTAATATTTTTCTAATGATTTTGTATTTTCGACAGGATTATACATAATTTTCGGCCAGGAAGAAGTATACATTCTGATCAACAGATTATCATTCACAACTCCAGGTATTTTGATTTTAAATGTTAATCAATGATCCAAATTTGATCAACAATTTTTATTTCCATCTCAGTTGAAACTATAGTTGTAAATTGTATTAAGGTTAGTTTAATTATCAGCAAGTTGAAAGTGTAATTAGGATTAGTTTATGATTATAAGAAGTGTAATTGGACATTGGACATTATAATAATTTTTATGATTAATTTAGATTTGTGATGAAATCATGATGAAAATATATATCTTGATATGATTTTGTCTTAATAATGTATTTGTTTATGTTAAAATTTTCTTAATTGGGATTTAACTATTTTTAGCGGATTTTATGTATATATATATTAGGAAATTTTATAATATTTTGTAAGATTATATTTTTTTAGGTAATTTTATAATATTTTGTAAGATAAGATGTTTTAGGTACGTTATTATTTTCTTAAATGTGATTGGCCGGAATATATATCATGGGTGTAAAAGATATTCCTCAAATTCTATTGGCTGATATTTAAAATGGTGGGGCCAGAATCAACCAGAAGCTCCGATTAACCACAACGCTCGAAAAAACTCTGTTTTTATATAGAGAATTGAACTTATGTTAGACTAAAAAAAAATACTTATATTTTATTAAATATATTAAAATTAAAAATATAATTTATTATAATAATTGTATTTAAAACTAATATTCAAATATGTCTATTTTCGTCATTAACTACCTCACCAAGACTTTAAATACCGAGTTTTCCAAAGCAAATTTACTGATTTGTTAATTGCAGATGTTTTTAAATTATACTTTCCAAACGTCATGCAGATTTATTTTCACAGCACAACACAACAGAAAAACACTTTTTTAAAATTCACAGCAATACCAAACTAGCCTTAAGAATCATTGAGTAAATTGGCATGAGTTGGTAGTGCAATTTGGAAGATTTCGGGAAAAAAAAAACATTGAAGAAATTTGTTTTAGATTTGAAGGAATTAGAATAAACTGAAAACATCCCGGTTGGGGACAAAAAATGTGGCCGAAATTTGCATTTTCTAATCTGAAAGAAGGACTCCTTTATGTTTTCCAATTAAACATGGATTCTCAAGTACTTAAAATGGCTGTAAAGCATTGCTTCAAAAGTCGACGGATGATGGAGCAAATGATCCGATTAGTGAGGTAAAGCTGTATCTTGTGAGGCAAGAAGTATATAAAATTATGATATGAGTGATAATTATGTTTCATTAGTAAAAGGAGTGGAAGCTCGTCATCATACAAGTAAACTTATAATTATACAATATTATTTTGTGGATATTTTTTTATGTTGCTATAGTTTCTCAGTCACCAGAACTAAATAACAGATTCAACAAAAATGAAATGGAGTTACATGCTCATTTTCATCTTTGAATCCTTGACAGAGTACTCTTAGTCGATTTTTTTTTTTGATCGATCAAAGAGGATAGATTAAAAAGCACACAAGCCGTGTGCGGGCTGATACAAAAGACAAAGTGCATGAAGCCCACATAAACAAAAACAAAACTAAAGTAAAGAAGTTCCCAAGAAATCAAAGAGTATGAGCAAAAGAAATCACAACTTGTGAAACCTAATGAAACCTAACAATTGAAGAAGCAGTTGCGGACAAGATTGGAATTGTCAACTAAGCGACTCATCGGCATTTTCTATAATTAGATCATCGTGGTTCTTTGCGAGGTCTCTAAACATTTCTTCACGATTAGACTTTAAAGTTGGAAACTCTAAACCCCATAAAGAACCAGACTCCAATAATTTGTCTTAGATACTTTGTTAGGAGCTTTAGGTTTAGGGAGCTTTTTCTTTTTTGAACTTGAAAGGGTACCATTTGGGAACATACCTGTACCTTTGCATTTTATACTCAATTTCATACCAATTCCTGCAATTGACTTGGACGATGGCGGTTTTGCGCGTACTTTGAATCTTCCAAAAATGACTGCGAATTGGCTATTTCCCTCCATCTTCTTCTTCCTCATCTTCATCTTCTTCTTCATCTTGAAACCATGAAACCTATTGTGGGATTCAAAACCAGGGGATGGCGGGATCAGTTGAGGAGAAGTTTATACCTTCCGCAACTGGTTGACCAATTTCAGGAATAGGATGTAAGTGCTTTTTGTTTTTCATTTTTCCAGCGCCTTTCTTACTTTTATAAGAAACCAATCACCAAGAACCTTTTCTTCAGTCGAAAATATTAAAAAAGAAATTGTTTGGAAGTTTACATATAGATTTAATTATACGTGATTTGTGAGACTTAAAAAACATCATGTAGCTTTTTGATAGTTAGAAAGTCGGGTAGTTTGGTTTAATATTTTGAAGTACGTAATTTGTGTTAATTTTTTTTTAGCTTAGTCCACCCTGTGAAAAAAATCCGGGCCACACCTCTGCATCACAACTAATCCTAGTAAGGCAGGCTGGGACAAGTTAATTTGTCCTCGCTAGGGGTGAGCATGGGCCGGTATGGACCGGTTTTCACCTCATCCGCATCCAATCCAATACACTACGGATTTCAAATTTAGCATCCGCATCCAATCCAACATCCAACGGATTTGCATCCAATGGATGCACGGATGAAAGGATTGGATGCGGATAATCCAATGGATTTGTGTTGGTTAAAATTTATAATAAAAAAATAAAGCCTATATAGATGACGTCTTATGATACCTACACATTTTATATATGTATATGAATATAAAAGTGTCATGGACATCGCTCCAAGAAAACACTTAAAAATTCTAAAACTATCCATATATTTTCAAAAACTATATAAATACCCTTCATCTAACGGGTATGGATGTCCAACGGATTTTCAAGGTTGCATCCGGGTCCAATCCGTAATCCGTTGGATTTCAAAAATCCCATCCGCGTCCAACCCATTAGTGAACGACCGGGCATCCATCCGCACAAATACGGTTGGTCGGTTAAATCCCGGATTACGGATAAAATGCTCACCCTAGTCCTCGCAAGGCGCAAGTCGCAACAGGGGCGGAATCAGGGCCTACCTGCCCTTGCTCCAGCCCATCCCAAAAATTCAAAAAGCCTTTCTTTAAGACGTAGTCTTTATGGGCTTACAAAATGAAATTAGGCTTAAGCCTTAAGTGGCAAGAAGAGATCTGTCAAGTAGAACGACATGCGACCAGAGTCACAGGACAACATATGCATGGCATAAACTAGATGTAATAAGGCGCTCCCTTACCTAAGTGAAAATGCTTAAGCTGAATCGAGCGTCGAGCAAGGACAAGGAAATCTTGATATTTTGTCAGAAATTAAATGTACGTAGCTGTCAGCTTTATTCTTTTGGTTTTTGGTAGGGAAGATTCGAACTCCACGAACAAATGTTCCTTCTTTAGAGCAAGAAAAAAGAAATTCCTTTACGTTGAAAGGTTCTTTTGATGATGCAGATGTATGTTAACGTTTATGCTCAAACCCTAGCTAACAACTGCATCTTCTCAATCATATCATCCCATTTATACATGAGCATGCGATCACTTAGCATTATTCAAAGATTATATTGATCTAGCTGCTCCTACGTGTTATGACAGATTCTAAACAAAAAGCTATGTTTGAACCTCAAAAGAATTATGCTTTCGCTAACTATCAAGATGATGATGCTTAGGCGAACTTTCGTGCAAGACGTACACAATCTTTGTTCTTTAGAACCATTAACTAAACAGCACATAGATGCATCTGAAATTTGTGCACTCGCTTGGACTCGAAATGGAAATATTACTATTTACATGCATCAACAATAGCAGAAGCATATACAGCACTGGTATTGATAATAAGCTGATATTTATTACTTATAACTATATATAATTTTTCCTAGGCAACGTATATGTCCGATCTCTTTAATGATTCATGATTAACGTTTTTCTAAAGCAAAGGAGTTAGGAACATGCGTATAGATATCATCGGACAATAAGCACAGTACAGAAAATTAAGAACTATACGTACTAATTAGTCTAGATACTAATTAATTAGTTGCATGGCGTTGTAAAGGGATCACTTGAGAGTATCCTGGTATTTCCTTCGCTCTGAATCAACTCGTTCAAGTTTAAATCGTTCTTGAACGCATGATATATAATTGGAAGCTTTCATATCGACGTTATTATCACCGGCACCAACATATGAATCACGAACAATATTATCAGTTGTCAAAAACGCTACTTTCTTGTTGCTGCTTGCTTGAGGGACTACAAACTCCTTCTCCGAAGATGTATTTGTTGGTTTAACTTTACTACTAAACTGAAATGTGGAAGCAGTTGTTGGTTTTGGTGATGTCCTATACAAAGACAAGATGATTCTTCCCTTGATAAACCCTCTTCGCTTGCGGTTAGAATCCATTCGGCTTACAAAAACTTTTGTTAAAGAATGGAAAGGAAGATGCAGAATTACGAGAGCGAAAAAGGGAAGTTGCAAAGAACTTTGAAGTGTGAGTGATAGTGTTATAAAGAGGATGCACCCTTATTTATACTAGTTGGAAATGGTTATGGAATAGAGTTTTCGGATAAAGATGAAATCATTTGAATAAAGGAACTCTAGTTATACCTCATTAATATCTAAAGTAATAGTACCATAATCCAAGATTATGACCACCAATCATAATTACAACTTACAAGTACAATACTTAATTGATTTCAATTGGCCAAATTATCCAACATAATGCAAATTTCTACTGTTCTTGATTATATACCTAAAAAAGTGGAAATAGATGCAAATCATGCAATACACACTCCTTGTTTTCATATGATTATATACCAAAATTATTCGTTTTCCTTTTCGATTTTTATATGATTTTGAAGATATGGGCAGGTAGGATTGCTTAACATTGTGTAATTCCATTGTTAATAGGAAGATTTGGAACTTTATAAATATTTTAAACCTTGCTTAGCCTAACTAAACATGGGTTTAGTATTGTTTCTACTTCAGATTATTCTTGAATTGATTTATGAACCAATATTTCTTAGCCATGCATATCACTTAGCTTAATTTTACTGATTTACTCTATTCATTATTCTTTATGAATGATTAACAGAATTTTTAAACTAATATAATATTTTGATTATTCTTTAGGAATTGATTAACAGAACTTAGAAGTTCAATCTTCAATCAATATTACTAGTGCATATAGTAACACACACAAGCATTGCAGGTACGTACATTTTGTTTGCTCGACGACCAAATATATCTTCTTTTTTTTCTTAGTCAAAAGATTGTAATGGTGATTACGTGCAAAACCCAAGCGCAAGGTAAGTCGACAAATTGGTGAACCGATAAGAATAACGTCATTGTCGATTTGAATACCAGTAATCGTGCATTATATATGTGTGTGTGCATATTAGGGGAGTCGAACAATGCAAGTGGGCTTGATCACTTGAAAGAACAGAATAACCACGTCTGTCTGTGTTAATAACTCCTTGTTGGATGGGGCAAGCAGTGGTTAAGGATGCAACAGTACGAGGCGCAACTTGGAAATGTACAACACATAGCTAGATATGTGCATATGCGCATATCAATAAAGCTATTGGAGTAGTATATATAGATAGAAAAGATAGGAGATAAGAGATTCTACCTGGATGATCAGACTAGTACTCGCTCACATGTTTTTCAAAAGAACCAAGTGGAAAGTCGAATCATAATCACAGTGTTTTCTTCTTTCTTTCTATTTTCGTTTTCTTTTTCAACTGCTTTCTTGCACATCTGCTATGATCTTTATTTAAGTTGTATATTGGTTTTTAGCTCACACCCACCAAGTACATGCTTCCTCTCGCGAACTCTTTTCATTTCGCATTCTTCGTAAAGTATATCCCCGTAGGTCACTAGAGTCAAGGGCGGATTCAAAAAGGGGCCATGGGGCATTTCTTGACTGTGCACCAATTTTGCCCCATGGCTTTTACATAACACAAGTCGTCATTTTTATGATATATTCTTGTCAAATATCGAAGTAGGAAATACCAATTAGTTTTAAGAATAATATATTAGAGTTAGTTTAGTCCAGTCGACTGAGTTAACTATCTCTGTTTGGTCCATTTAAAAAATATATTTTACAGTTTGGTCCAGCAAATTAACATTTGGTCATAGGGTTTTGTCCACCCACACGGAATATTTTTTTTTCTGTTACTAAAATACCCTTTCACTACCGTATATAACCAGAAAAAGCAGAATCAGTTTCAATTTTAATTTCTCTTTCCTATTTCATCTGTTGTTGTCGTTTTCTTTTTCCTGCTGCTGCAGAACAATTTTTCTAGGTTTACAAAATATTGATTTTGTTTTTGATACGAAGATTGATTCGATTTATAGCAGATTAATGAGGAAGTCATTGTTATGAAGACTGATTTGATTTTCGGAGTTGATTTTGGTTTTAGAAGACTGATTCGAGTTTTACGGAGTTGATTTGAAATTTACATATGTGATTTGATTTTTACGGAGTTGATTTTGGTTTTCGAAGATTTATTCGATTTTACGGAGTTGATTTCGGAATTACAGATCAAATTTACGAAGATTTTGATATTCGAAGATTGGAGTCGATTTAATATTTGAGGATTGGAATTGATTTTGGAGTTGATTTGAATTCTTCTTGTTTCTGGTGAGTATTCACACTAATTTCTTTTCTGATTGTATTTTTATTTGATGTAATTTTGTAGATCGGTTGTGTTTCTCTTCTTATCAGGAGTTCATTAGGTTTAGTGAACTAACTAAACCTAATGTGTTTTATGAATCATGTTTAAGTTTATGCATTGTAGATTAGTTTGTTGTTTGATTTTAAGATCAATGTGTGAATGAATGAAGTTTCTCTGTTAAGGCTTCATTTTTTAGAATGAACTCCTTCTTTGTTAAAGAAGAAGTATTCATGTTGCTTGTTTATCTGTTACTTTGTTATTTTGTTAAGAACAAGGTCTTCATTTTAAGAATGAACCTTTATTTGTTAAGTTTTTTGGCTGTTCATATGTTGGAATGAACTCCTTTTTTAATTAAGAATTTTAGGTGTTCATTTATTGGAATGAAGTTCATTTTGTTGTGTGCGTTCATTTGTTTATGTAAACCTTCATTTTTCAGGTTCAATATGTCTCTTTCAAGTTGTTATGCAGTTATGTACTACGATGGACATGTCATTCCATTGGAAGTTTCTTTACAATCAATGCTTCATGACCTGAAAATATATGCTTGTGATTATTGGAGATCCTTGACTCCTCAGAGTACAAGATTTAGTCATGGAGAACGTTATGATAAAGTGTTCATCAATTGTGATTTTGCTCTGCAATGTCTAATTGTTGTTTCTTGTTCAAAGCAATTGTCACATTTTGATTTGTTAGTTGAGGAGGCTTCTAATGTTGGTGTTTCTAGCTCTTCATCTGGTATTTCCACGCAATTGCTCAGGGACAATGAATCATGTAGTGAGTTCACTGAGACTTCATAGATTAAATACCTGACGGAAGGTCATGAGGAATTAAAAGATCTTTTGTATAAAGTTTGGAAGGATATTTTTAAAGGTATTGGTCAAGTTTTTAGTGGTGGTGTTGATGAGGTGCACTTAGCTGTCGAAAAATATTGCAGCAAGTCTGGTTATAAAGTTGCAAAGGTTAAGAATGATAGATTTAGGTTCACAGTCAAGTGTGGTAGGAATGCAGATTGTCCTTGGTATCTGCACACTATTCCAATTGATACCGCTAAAAGTTTTTTTTCCTATCAAGGAATTCAATGGGAATCATACATGCGGTGGTGCTTATAAGCTAAAGGATCCCCCTGTGAAGAAGAAACTGATTAAACATCTAATGAAGGATCAAATACAGTCAAATCCTTCGATAAAGCCTTTGGATATCGTTGCTCAGGTGAAGAGTTGTTACGGTATTAACATAAATTACCATCATGCCTATAAATGGAAGGAAGCATCTCAGTCAAAAATATAAATTGATGATGTAAAAATTTATACATATCTTGTTTGGTATGCTGAAGGAATAAAGGCTACCAATCCTGGTAGCCATGTTAAGTTTGAATTTAATAAAAAGACTAAACGTTTTGAGAGGCTTTTCATTTGTTTTGCTACTTGTTTCGAAGGATACCAGTTCATTCTCCCTATGCTTTATTGTGATGTAATATTTCTCACAGGGAGATTCAAGGGAACGTTGATGGCTGCCACTAGCGTGAATGAGAACCGAGGTAAATTTTTTTCTTTTCTGTATAATTTTTGTTTCGTATATTTCCTAAAATGAACTGACTGCATTCTTTGATTTTTAGTTCATAGTTGTTAATGAACTGACTATTTTCTTTTGATTAGTTCATATTGCTAGTTCTTATTTATTAATGAACTGATTGTTTTTCTTCTCGATTAATTCATATTGCTAGCTTCATAGTTCCTAATGAACTGACAACTTTTAGTTCATACTTCTAAATAAACCGATAGTTTTCTAAATGAAATGACAGTTTCATCTCATGTTTTCTTAATGAATTGACGGTTTTAGTTCTTTTGTTTTCTTTCATTCTGTAGGTTTTTTTTTCTTTCGCGTTCGCTTTATTTCCTGGAAAATACTTTGAAGATTGGGAATGGTTCATGGAAAACTTGCAGTATTGTGTCGACTGCCGTCCTATCACCTTTATCACTAATCATCATGAATGGCTGAAGCAAAGTATTCCTAAGGTTTTTCCTAAATCGCATCATAGTTACTGTTTTTATCATTTGAAGAATAACCCCCTATCAAGAAAGGACATGAGAAGTATAAACAAGTACTGGATTTGTCCCATAAAGCTGCATACTGTTATAACATTGCTAAATATGAGTCTGATGTGAATGAGATGTGTATTGTTTGATGTGGTTGGGTTGCCAAGTACCTCAGAAATATCGATCCCAAGTACTGGGCAAATGCTTTCTTCGTAGGATGTAGGTATGGGACACACTCATCAAGTATTGCAGAATATTTCAATAGCTATATTCATCGTAAAAGGAATTTGCCTCCAGCTGCTCTTGTTGATGAGCTCAGGATAAAGATTATGGGGATGAGTTCAGAAAGGCGCGAGCTTGGTAGAACTTATCTAGATATTTTGACTCCCATCTTCAAAGCTATACTCAAGGCACATGTCGATATAGTTCGTCCATGTAATGTTACCGAGTCAGGTAACGATATCTATGAGGTGCACTTTCCCAGCTCTCATGATGTTGATCTGATGCAGATGACCTTTACTTGCCAGAGATGGAATGTGTTTGGGTTCCCTTGTGCTCACGCCACTGCTGCTATCACTTGCAAGGGTGCTAAGATGTTGATGTATAATGAGCCTTACTTTGGTTCAAATCATTTTTCGTAATTCTTATGCTCCTGCAATTCGACCCATTCCCAACTACGATAGGCCTGAAGTGTATGAACCTGAAGACAGATTTCTTCCTGGTATTCCAAGGTGAAAAAACGGGGGTATAAAAACTAGGCCCAATAATTCGTTCGGCAATCTGTATGGACTAACTCCAATATAATTCTGAGAGCTATAACTTAATAGTAAGCTCAATCAAGAAATATATCACAGAGTTATATCTTTATTTCTCAATACAATCTGCAATCAAACAAATATAAATCTGTGAGCCCGATTGATATGAGAAATAACTTGGATGGTACCTAAGACCAATGACCAAGTGTCAATCATTTTATATCCAACAACCAAAGGTCAGATTTACCAATTGATTAAACTATGCACAACATGTGATATTCCAATTATATAAACAAATATAATGTGGAAAAGAAATAACACAGACACCAGAAGTTTTGTTAACGAAGAAAACGCAAATACAGAAAAACCCTGAGACCTAGTCCAAATTTGAACACCACACTGTATTAAGCCGCTACAGACACTAGCCTACTACAAGTTAACTTCGGACTGGAATGTAGTTGAGCTCTAACCAAGTCTCACACTGATTAAGGTACAGTCACGTTCTTTACGTCTCTGAATCCCAACATGACTCTATGCACTTGATTCCCTTAGCTGATCTCACCCAAAACTAAGAGTTGCTACGACCCAATGTCGAAGACTTATAAACAAATATGTCTCCCACAGATAAGTATATTTTTTATTCGGTTATTGTTCTGTCTTTTGATAAATCAAGGTGAACAGGAACCAATTGATAATCCGGTTTTATAATCCTGAAGAGCATCCTAGAAATATCAATCACCTCACAATAACCCAACTGATTAACAGAAAAAGTTATTGCGGAATTACAAGAGTCTGAGACGAAGAACTGTTGTGATTACTTTTTGTATCTTACCTATCGGAGATAAATCTCAAGTAAATCTTAGACAAGATAAAACTCAATACGATTGAACAAGTAAGATTAGAATACATAACTACAGAGAAAATAGTTGGATCTGGCTTCACGAATCCCAAATGAAGTATTCAAGTCGTTAACCTAATATGGTTTTGTAAAAACCTAGGCTAAAGGAGAATCGACTCTAGTTTGCAACTAGGACACGAGAAAGTGCCGGGATTAGGTTTTCCAGTTGCTAGAGTTCTCCCTTATATAGTCTTTCAAATCAGGGTTGCTTACAATCAAAGGTAAGATAGCTTAGTAACAAAGCATTCAATATTCACCGTTAGATGAAATCCTGATTTAAGATTCAAGCTAAGTCTGCTTAGAAATTAAGCAATTAATCTCCAATGTTAGATGGTATTAGCTTGTTACACACAAATGAAATATATTCATATTTAGATATGGGTAGCCGTACCTAAACGTGTATATTGAGTTGGATCAATAACAGTTAACAAAGTTACCCATATGAACACTTTTGTCTTAACCATATTTATCTAAAACTTAAGGATCAAATATGATGATCAATCAATCATGAAATATAATCAAATGAATCTAATTGTGTTTCAAATAGAGTACATTCAATTGTTCACTATCTCATAGAAATATATATGAACAAATTGAATCAAAATCGGATTGATTAAGTAATCGTATAAAGTACTTGTACAAGAATCAATTCACGAACATTAAGTGGTAGGTTTCTAAAGATGGTTTTCCTACGTGTTAAATCTGCAAGTGCACGATGCCTTTGGAGGCGGTGGAAAGCACGGAGTCGAACCACGTAGGAATGGAGTGTGTGTGAATGATCAAAAGGCTTCTTAACTGATTTCAGGGAAGGTGGCACAAATATATGGGTTTGTTTAGTGTCTTTACGACAAGATGGAGGTTGTAACAATGATAACAAGATGAAATACAATTATAGAGATTACGGGCACTAGGATTATCAAATCCACCACTAATTCATGTTATGGGATTCAACTAGTTTGAGTGTTTTGTTCTGTGAATGACAAGGATAATGTGTCAAGTTAATCACTCATCTAAGGAGTTTCACCAAGTGATACTTCAATTATCGCCTAAAGTACTAACCTGAGCACTAATTGTCTAGTTAAGCACAACTAGTCAAGGAATTAGCAACTATCTCTAAGGCTTGAGTCACACAAACAACATAGTTTTAGCCTAACTACAATGGATACAAGGCATTCATTGTGAGAGCAATTTGTTGTAATACTAAAATTGAAGATATCTTATAATTTAAGCATGCAAAAACAACTTCAAACACAGTTGAACCACAAAACGAGAATCGGGGTTTCATTTAAATCCTAGCATTAAATTAGAACATCACAAACATCATGAAAACAAATTAAAATTGAAATGTAAACTAAACCCTAAAAACTTCCTGTCTTTCTAATAATGAAGAACAACCAAATTTATATCTCACAAAACACTCTAACTTACAATTAATGCTGACCCCAACCTTCTTCCTCCTCTGAATCGACCATGCATGGGTTGTTGGAGAAACCCTAGCTCTAATTATCTCTAACCTAGCTTCTAGGGTATGGAGAAGCTATGAAAGAGATAACTCGAGAGAGGGAGGCGGAGCAGGTGGTGATGGAGTTGTTGGTCTTTGGTGTCGATGGATGATGGAGGTGGTGAGGTGGTGTCTCTGCAACTGGTATGGGTGAAGGAAGGGGAAGGTAAGGTTTTCTCTGAAACTGTCGGGGGAGAAGAAAGAGAATGAAAGTGAGAAATGGGTGTTTGGTCGATGGGGTAGGTGTAGGCGGTTTTGGTGTGAGGCAGGAGCATCGAGTGATGATGGGAAGGACGGAGCGAGCATTGGATCTCGGTGGAGATCGATGCGAGGACCGATGCGGCCGTAGCATGTAGATGGGAGAAATCTAACGGCTCAAATGGTGCGGGCTCGGATCCGGGTCGTGGGTCGGGTCTTGGACTGCTCAAGCCCATGTCTTGTAAATGGGTTGCTCCTTGTTGGGTTGCAACTGATGCGCGCGCGGGCTTTGGCTTTCTGCTCCATAGACTCTTGCCTCCAATTTTCTGCTCTTTTGGCTCCTCAATTTCTCCGAGCTTTATTTACTACCTAAAAACACAAATTAATTAGTACAAATATTTATTCTTGAAAACAAAGAAAATACGAGAATGGGGATAATATCTGATTTATGAGCACAAAAGATGAGTTAAATGCCAATAAAAAGGTGTAGAAATATGCAATATTTGGCACTCATCAAATACCCCCAAACTTGAATTTTACTTGTCCTCAAGTGAAACAGAAATTAGGAAATCCTAACTATACCACTGTCGCGGGTCTCTCGAATGCATTTAGCGTATGCACTAAGCCTTTAAACCCCTAGGTGTCCCTAGTGGACGAGTTGTAGTCTCGTGAGGATTTACCATAGGTGTACCCACAAAACCTTTTCCAACTTCAGAGTGTAAAAGAGTCTCAAGCATCCAAGGAGCTATGAGGACATAGAGTTTACGCATGCTAGTAACAAGGAGTTAGAACTACCAAAGAACGCATTCTCATCCTTAAGTCTTTGAGCGAGAAATAACCATACCATATGAAAGAATTCGGATTCGATTGTGATCATAAGCCTCGACTTCTGCCTCACCATTAGGGTTTTATGATAATTGCACTCAAAAAATATCGCTTTTTAGTCTCTCATGTGTGCAGAGCGAGGAATAAAGAGAGAAATCCTGCACACGTTGTAGGTAAGAAGTATAACCTTCCTAAATAATTTCTGGAGACTCCACATAAGTGTGGACAAAAGAATCTTTTCGATGATCTCTAAGAAAGGAAATCAACCATTAGCAAGGATGGGAGTACTCACTTACCTTCTCACCCGATCGGCAATTAATATCACTCTCTCAGCATCCATAGAAACGTCTTCAATCTTCGGTCTTCGGTCTTCAGTCTTCAACAGTTGATGATGAACTTCTGAACTTCACAAAAACGTGACAAACATTTTTTTTTTTTTTTTTTTTTAAATAAAAGACTAAAAACTCTATATGCAAATGCACCCCCAAACCTAAATCAAACATTGTCCTCAATGTGTCAATGTGATAATAAGAATTTAAACAAATCACATACCAAGAGAACTATGTTGAGTAGAGAAAAGGGAAGAGATAACCGGATGTCGGCGGAACAAGGTTAGAGCTTCATTAGTCAAGGCTAGAATCCAACATTCTCAGCGGAGATCATATCGGATTAGCACAAAATATGCACAAGAAGACTCAACCGATTCAAGATAGAAAATTTAGCAAGTCCTACTGGATTATATACAATGAAAATTCACCATACACCAACAATCTAAAGAGTTGAGGATCAACCCAAAAGACGGTATGCGCAAACATCAACGACCTTACACAAATATAACATTAGAGTGCAAGTAAGACTGCATATGTGAATAAGTTACCCCCAAACCTAAACTTGTCACAGATGTGTTTTTGAGCACAAAATCTTGCAATTTTAAAGGTACATCATGCACAAGGTCTAACTCAAAATGAGTTTTGCTAAGAACAGTGAGACATACATATTCCAACCGTGGCTCCTTAAAGGTGTTATACTTTGATGCAAAATAGTCCAAGAGGACTTGGGAAGCACAAAGCTCTAGGCCTAGATTAGGAACTCTCGAGAATAGTTGGTTTAAACATTTTGTGACAAACCACATCCAGGTTTGGTGAAGGAGTTTCAATCTCATGACTTAGGAGAGGAAGTAGGTACATCTAAGTCGTTTTCATGTATAAGATCATTTGCACCATTACACTCTTTCCTAAAGTCAGACAAAGATAAATCATGCTCACTGCATAGAACAATTCATCAATCTCCATGTCATAATCATCGTAGGAGGCAACATATTGTGACATGGGCGAGAATCGACACAAAAATAATATCATGATCCATAAGAATATTAGTGTCAACGAGAAGATTCATCCTTTCTTAAGTCACAAACAAGTTGTGTAGCATGCTCATTTTCAATAACAAATGCTCGAGACTCCAATTCAAGCACAAGTATGAATATTTGAAGAAGCATCATTCATAGGGTTCACAGAAGAGAAACTTAATGTCTCTGAACCTAAAGATTCCACTATATTTTCAAAGTACACATGCTCTTCATATTCATCATCATCATCATCATCATCATCATAACAAAAATGCATTTCCCTATTCAAAGTTGTAGCATTTTTAGTGCACTCATTTACCTCTTGATTGGGTTCATATTCAGTGTCATGTGCATGAGTAGGAATAGAAACACTATTTTCAAAATTATCAGAGATAACAAACATCCTATCATGAACTTCCTTCAATTCTTCATTTTGTAACTGAGTAAGGTTCATTTGAATGTTCATAATGAGCTGTTCAATTGAAGGAGAGCCTTCACTAGTGGGTATACATGCTTCACATGGATGTTCACTGCATGGTTGTGCATGAGGTTCACTAGAGAAGGGAAATTCAGACATGTTGCTATATGGATGATCATGCATTGCATTCAATTCAAACCTAGCATTGTTTTGCTCTATGAGCATGAGGTTCTCCATTATAGACTGCATACATGGGTTCATTGGAGGATAGAATTGCTCATCCTCCCATGGTGGTTGATGATACATGTGCTCATAATGATTATGGTATGGATATTCAAGGTCGGGGCCAGAGAGGTGCATAATACTCCCTAAAATCATTATGGTTTGTGGGGTTTCATATGGTGAAGCATGCCCGTAAGCAAGCTCTCTGATGGATTTTTTTTCATCCCCAGTTGCAGACCAAAATCCTGACATAATTTAGCAACTCAATTTGAACTCAAAAAGAAACATCGCTTAGCACACATCAAATCATATCAACACAGAGAAGCAAAGGTGATACAAGAAAATGGCACCCAATTTTTTAGAATTAAGCCCACAGGAGTGATTGGTGTTGCTGCAAATGTGCATCCCAAGATATGCAAAGCCCAGTTGTTGTGGGCTTCAGTTTGGTTTAAGTGCAAGGTTTATGCACAGCCCAGTGGTTGTGGGCTTCAAGTTTGTGCAGAGAACAAGTTGCACAGCCCAGTTTATGGGTTCCAGCCCAGTTTGGCAGGTTAACTGCCCAGTTTAAGTGGCTTACACAGCACAGGTCTGAGTGCAGTTCAGCTTATGCACTGGTCAGGCCAAGCACAGACTGTGATATCAACACAGAGAAACATAAACTCACAGAACTGACACCTGATTCTAAGCACACAGCAGTGCTGGTAGTTGTTGTCAATGCAAAGCACAGTTCATGCATAGATTAAGCAAAACACAGCTCATGCACAGGGTTGGCAAGTTTACATAGATATGACACAGAGTGTCAACTGGCTCAGTTGACCCCTTGGGTTTTCACTGGCTATGATCATGGTATGCAACACAAGTGAAATTCCAAGGCCAGAGATTATGCACACAGATATGCAGATATGCAGGCTGAGTTGATGTCAACAGATGCACCCATGTAATGCAGATGAGCAATGCTTAGCAGGGTTGATTTCCAGGGTATCAACAGGTTATGCACAAGTGAGGATGACAGCAAGGTTGGCTGGTGATAGCTCATACAAGGTTTAAAACAAGATCAAGCATGCATAAGAGTACAGGGTGTGTGGCATCAACTCACTCAGTTAATGTCAACGGTCTGAGTTGATGCCAACTGTCACAGTTGACTTCACTTGGGCTTCCAGCTAACCGGCTATCCAAGTTCAACCTCACAGCTACAGGGGCTCTAGATCATAAGATAATTTCAATTCTTGCACTTCAATGCTTTACTTTCACAATGAATGGTTAATAACAAAGTTACACTAAGGTGACTACTAACAATAATTTCAGGGCATATATATACAAAGATGGGTTGAAAATCAGTGAGGGAAGCAACAATCGACAGGGCACACTACCAAATCCCCGGCAGCGGCGCCAAAAACTTGGTAGGTTTCTAAAGATGGTTTTCCTACGTGTTAAACTGCAAGTGCACAGTGCCTTTGGAGGCAGTGGCAAGCACAGGTCGAACCACAGAGAAATGGAGTGTGTGTGAATGATCAAAAGGCTTCTTAACTGATTTCAGGGAAGGTGGCACAAATATATGGGTTTGTTTAGTGTATTTACGACAAGATGGAGGTTGTAACAATGATAACAAGATGAAATACAATTATAGAGATTACAGGCACTAGGATTATCAAATCCACCACTAATTCATGTTATGGGATTCAACTAGTTTGAGTGTTTTGTTCCTGTGACAGACAAGGATAATGTGTCAAGTTAATCACTCATCTAAGGAGTTTCACCAAGTGATACTTCAATTATCAGCTAAAGTACTAACCCAGAGCACTAATTGTCTAGTTAAGCACAACTAGTCAAGGGAATTAGCAACTATCTCTAAGGCTTGAGCTGAAGCACAAACAACACAGTTTTAGCCTAACTACAATGGATACAAGGCATTCATTGTGAGAGCAAAGTGTTGTAATGCTAGAATTGAAGATATCTTATAATTTAAGCATGCAAAAACAACTTCAAACACAGTTGAACCACAGAACTGAGAATCAGGGTTTCATTTAAATCCTAGCAGATTAAATTAGAACATCACAAACATCATGAAAACAGATTAAAATTGAAATGTAAACTAAACCCTAAAAACTTCCTTTCTTTCTCACATGAAGAACAACCATTTATATGTCTCCCAAAACACTCAAAACCTACAATTAATGCTGACCCCAACCTTCTTCCTCCTCTGAATCGACCATGCATGGGTTGTTGGAGAAGCCCTAGCTCTAATTATCTCTAACCTAGCTTCTAGGGTATGAAGAAGCTATGAAAGAGATAACTCGAGAGAGGGAGGCGGAGCAGGTGGTGATGGAGTTGTTGGTGCTGGTGTCAGTGGATGATGGAGGTGGTGAGGTGGTGTCTCTGCAACTGGTATGGGTGAAGGAAGGGGAAGGTAAGGTTTTCTCTGAAACTGTCGGGGGAGAAGAAAGAGAATGAAAGTGAGAAATGGGTGTTTGGTCGATGGGGTAGGTGTAGGCGGTTTTGGTGTGAGGCAGGAGCATCGAGTGATGATGGGAAGGACGGAGCGAGCATTGGATCTCGGTGGAGATCGATGCGAGGACCGATGCGGCCGTAGCATGTAGATGGGAGAAATCTAACGGCTCAAATGGTGCGGGCTCGGATCCGGGTCGTGGGTCGGTCTTGGGTACTCAAGCCCATGTCTTGTAAATGGGTTGTTGCTTGTTGGGTTGCAACGATGCGCGCGGGCTTTGGCTTTCTGCTCCATAGACTCTTGCCTCCAATTTTCGCTCTTTTGGCTCCTCAATTTCTCCGAGCTTTATTTACTACCTAAAAACACAAATTAATTAGTACAAATATTTATTCTTGAAAACAAAGAAAATACAGAATCTGGGATAATATCTGATTTATGAGCACAAAAGATGAGTTAAATGCCAATAAAAAAGGTGTAGAAATATGCAATATTTGGCACTCATCATTAAGCCACGGTTTGCAAAGTTAATTTGCATTTCTTAAATCATAAATATTTTAGTTCATGAGTATGAGAATCATACATAATGATTTTAGAACTTAAATACTGTGTTCGCAAACTAGGTACGCGAACAACAGCTCCAGACCTTGGCCTAGTCAAGCCGTTCGCAAAGCCAGTTCGCGAAAAACTGTTTCGGACCCAACTCAGGTAAACTCGTTCGCATACTAGGTACTCAAACAACAGCTCTGGACCTTCTCAAGTAAATCCGTTTGCCTACTAGCTAGGTACGCAAACAAGAGTTCCTGACCTGAATCATAACAATACAGTTCGCATACTAGGTATTTATACCATGTTGCATCCAGACATGGGTAATTGTTCTAAACTCTCATTTCAATCATTGAAACATCCTTAGACGACGACAATGGAAATATCACACATACCATTAGCTTCTAGTAATTTTCAAGTGATCGAATGATCAATACGAAACTTTCCAAGCTAACATCAAATGACTGTCTCACAAATCATGTAAGATGTTCAAGGTAATTTTCACATGATCATCTTTTGACTTAATATCCAACAAATAAATTGTTTCCAACTAAACTCGTCAAGAATATGATGAACATAGCTAAAGCAAAAATCTTCCAACACATATTTCGAGAAATAGATAAGCGGGATAAAGTCAGCTTGAAATATCAAATGTGTATAATGTAAAAGTCTATATAGCTAAACGACTTAGTATCATTATAAGATAGAATATAATAGACTTCTGAGTGATAGATAAGTTTTAGTCTCCATATACATGATACAGGTGTATCCGTACTCCTTTAGGGAACTTAGTTAACCTCAAGCTAAGTTGAGGGAAGAAACCTATTCTAGGCATGAATCCTTGTTTAGGCAGAATTCCTAGTTAGGGAAGAGTTTTGTTTTAGGAAATACTCTTAGTTTAGGAAATAGATTCCTAATAGAAGTCCTTGGTCGGCTGAGTACGATGAAGGCTATAAATAGAGGGCTTTGGCTAATAGCTAAGGACATATACTAGGCACAGAAAACCTAGAGAAAGCTTACGACAATACTTGTGCAAGCTTAGCAAACAGTTTAAGGTTAATCCACTGTTTAGAGAAGATTGTGAGCGTAACAAAGAGATAATTGTAATCGTTTTCTTGTTCATAATCTAAGATAAGATATTTCCTTCGAATTACTACTTGTGTTCTGTTTTCTAAGTTTCTCGTCTATTATTATTCTGAATTCCGCCTTTATAGTAATAGTTACCAAGGTACAGAGATCAATACGTATCAAGTTGGCATCACGAGCGGAGGTTAGTTTTTAGGTAAATCCTGTGGTTTATGGTTTTCACTAGATCTCTCTACATAAATCTTGGTGAGGTACTCGACAATTTGGAAGACATTAAGAAAACAAGGGGATCAAGGATGACAAAGTCAGATGGTGATCCTAAGGAAGGCGAACCACAAACTATGAAAGAAAAGGTGGATACATTGCAAACAGACATGAAGTCTATTCAAGTTACCCTTCAGGAATTGAGTGAATGTATTCGTTCTCATACACCTAAGAAGAAGACAAAGAAAAAGGTTACACCTTCACCCGAAGCTTCGGAAAAAGATGATTCTGAAGAAGACAATTCAGAAAAAGAAGTAGGGGAAGAAGATGAGGATGAAGAAAAGGATAAAGAGTTTCTTAAAAGTCCTACATCAACTAAACCTCATGGTAAGAATCTGAAAATTGATTTTCGTGTTGATATTTCACTTTACGATGGGAGTGTCGATGTAGAAAAATTAGATGATTGGATTGAACGTTTAGAGACGTATTTCTCTTTCTTTGAATATGGTTCAAAGGAAAAGATTGCTTTCGCGGCATTGAAGCTACAAAAGCATGCTCTAACCGGGTGGAAAGCTTATCAGAGACAAAACCTAGGTAAATGAGTATTGTCGTGGAAAAGATTCAAGGCAGTTGTAAGGAAACAGTTTTATCCGGTTGGCTACCTTGAGGAGAGATGGTTCAAGTGGTACAACTTGAATCATACTTACAACCAAACCGTACAAGAATATACTTCAGAATTTCAGAATCAAGCTATGATTTTGGACTTAGACTTGGGGGATTATGTTATCTACATGAAATATATTTCCGGGTTCCATGAGTATATACGGAAGGAGTTGAAGATGTTTTCGGTGGATACTATCTCCGAAGCAAGTATAAAAGCTAATGCCATTGATGGCAGGCTTAAGAAATCAATTCAAAGGGAAATACTAAGGTGAAATCTGGAGGTACCACTGTGAAAGGAGGTGAAAGGAGCAAAGAAGAATGGAAGTCTAGTGACAAGGAAGGTTTGTCTTGCACCCATTGCAAGCAAACAGGTCACATTGTCGACAAGTGTTGGGTTAAGAACCCTCATCTAAAGCCTAAAGAGTTGCAGAGGAAAGAAGCCAAGAAGGCAGCACTAGTCGCTCAAACTCCAAAAGAAGTCCACGGACTAACGGAACCCAATTCAAAGCTTTCTCTTATGACAGGGGGCAAAATAAAGACCTTCAAAAGATTATCTTAGGGAGCAACTCTTCACAGTGAAGATGCAAGTCAAAACTTCACTAGTTGATGTTGTTATTAACCCGGGAAGTCAGAAGAATTTGCTTTCAAATTCTTTGGTGCAGAAGTTAGGTTTGAAGACTTTCAAACATCCAAAACTATACCCTTTAGGATGGCTTCAAAAGGAAGGGGGCTTAAAAGTTTCATAGCAGTGCATGTTCAAATTTGCTCTAGATGAGTCATGTATTGACGAAGTTACATGCGACGTAGTTCCTTTGGATGTTTGTCGGGTGGTACTAGGTAGTCCTTACCTATGGGATAGAGATGCAACTCTACACAGGGGGAACAAAAGTACACCTTTACCAAAAATGGAGAAAGTTTTGTGATTCGGGCTATTGATTCTCCTCTTGAGGGAGCAAGTTTGATCACAGACCACTCAGGCTAAGCGGTTTGTGAATGCTAGCACAAAGTTCATTCTCCTTGTGATCCGTTCTCTTGAGGAGAAGCCGAGTATAGTTTGTTTGGCAGCCTTGATCGCACAATAAGAAGATAACCTAGAAAGGTTGAAGTTGAAGTACAAGGATTTATTTTCGATGTCACGGGATTACCGCCAAAGAGGAGTGTAGAGCATGAGATCATATTGACCGGGGGAGAGTTCTCTTCCTAATGTAGGTCTTTATCGCACGACCATAGAGGAATCTAATGAGATCAAGAAACAAGTCCAGGAACTTTTAGAATTAGGAATGATAGTGCCAAGTGCTTCACCTTGTGGATCAGCGGTGTTGTTGGTTCCAAAGAAAGATTGAACAAGATCACAGTCAAGAATCGTTATCCTTTACCTATGAACAAGATCACAGTCAAGAATCGTGTATGTGTATTGATTATAGAGCATTGAACAAGATCACAGTCAAGAATCGTTATCCTTTACCTATGATAGACGACATGATGGATCGAGTTGGAAAAATCTCGAGTCTTTACAAAGTTAGATTTCAAATTTGGATATCACCCGAGATGAGAGTTCGAGAAGATGACACATGGAAAATCGCTTTCAAAACCAAACAAGGCTTGTTCGAATGGTTGGTGATGCCTTTTGGTTTGTGTAATGCTCCAAATGACGTTTATGCGTTTGATGAATGATTTGTTACAACCTTTTATACAAGATTTTGTGATTGTTTACTTGGATGATATCCTAATATACAACAAAACTTGGGAAGAGCATCTCGTTCACGTTGAGAAGGTGTTTAAAGTGTTACATGAAGGCCAACTGAAGTTGAACGTAAAGAAGTGTGAGTTTGGGAAGGAGGAGTTAGTGTACCTCGGATTTATTGTTGGTGGTGGACAACGGAAGATTGATCCAAGGAAGGTTTAAGTGATTACTAAGTGGCCTAGACCTAGTACTGTAACTGAAATCAGGAGTTTCTTAGGGGCTTGCACCTACTTGCGTAAGTTTATCCGGCATTTTCAAATATTGCAGGACCATTACATGGTTTGACGAGAGCTAATGCAAAGTTTGAATGGCAGCAAACCCATGAAGACGCTTTTCAGTTACTAAAAAGAAAGATTTCATAAGCACCAGTGTTGGCATTGCCTAACCTACAACGTACTTTTGATGTTGAGACCGACGCTTCTAACTATGCATTGGGAGGAGTGTTTTTACGGGATGGTAAACCAAATGGAGTACCATTCGGAATTGTTCTCAGTGCTATTAAGAACTACGCACCTTATGACAAAGAATTTTATGCTTTATATCAATGTATCAAACATTGGCGAGTGTATCTCTTAGGTAAAGAAGTAGTGGTACATTCAGATCACAAACCGTTGGAGTATTTACATGCACATACGAAACTACAACAAGCCCGGCACATGAAGTGGATGTCTTACTTAATGACTTTCAATATTCTCGTTAGGTACAAGAAGGGAGTAACAAACAAGTTGGAAGATATGTTATCTCGACCTCCAGTTCGATCACTAATGGTGGCCATGAGAATTCAGCCAATTGTTCCTCAAGAGTATGCGAGTCATACGCATCCAAAGAAAGACTTCAAGAAGGTGCTAGAAGGTGTAAAGAGTGGTTTGAAAAGCGAGTATAAACTCCGAGATGGATTGTTATACAAAGGTCAGTTACTTTGCATACCAGAAGATGGAGATCGTTTACAGTGGTTGAGAGAGGCACACACTTCCCGAGTTGCTGGACACTTTGGGATGAATAAAACTATACTTAACCTCCAGCATTATGTCTTTTGGCCGAAGATGCAAGATGATGTGGCTAAGTTAGTTAGAGGGTGTAAGTTGTGCAACACATCTAAACCTTCCAACAGAAAACGTGGGTTATATCTACCATTACCAGTACCATCAAGGCCTTGAGAGAGTATTTCTATGGATTTTCTTGGTGGGTTACCGAAGACCATCAGCAAGATGATTGCATTAATTCCATGTAAAGACGGTAACGGGAGCCGGTGCAGCAAAGCTCTTCTTTGAGCATGTGTGGAAGCATTTTGGTTTACCTACTTCGATTATTTCTGATAGGGATAGTCGATTCCTTAGTCACTTTTGGGATTCTTTATGGAAGATGATGGCCACTAGGTTGAAGAAGAGTACATCTTTTCATCCACAAACAGACGTACAAATAGAAGTGGTCAATAGGACTATGGTTCACATGTTAAGGGGATATAATTCTAAGCATCCTAAAACTTGGGATGAGAGTTTACCGTATCTACAGTTTGCATTCAATAGGGCAGTTCACAGTTTTCCGGGGAAATCTCCTTTCGAGACGTGCTATGGTTACTCACCACCTAGTCCTTTCGATCTAGTATTTTCTAGTGACACCTCAATGGGGGGGAAGGAAGGAAGTGAACGTCAAAAGGCACAAAAGTTCTTAGAGAAAATATCTCAGAACTCAGATTCATGCGACTATTGAAGCGCAACTAAAGAAGTCACACGCCAAATACAAAGCAAAGCATGACAAGCATCTTGTACCTTGTAATTTCGGTGTTGGTGACTTGGTATGGTTAAAATTAGGTAAGGAACGACTGAAGGGGGAAGGTAAGAAGTTGAAACCATTGAGGTATGAACCATTTCGTATTCTCGATCATATTGGTGACAATGCCTTTCGTCTAGATCTGCCACCTTATCTAGGGATGTACTCGGTAATAAATGCTGAATACTTAAAGTTGTTTGAACCACCATTACTTGATGATGATAGCGATGACACTATGATCTTACCACGAGTAGAAGACTTATGGTTTGATAGAGAGGAACCACTCAAGGAAGACTGCATATTGGAGCGAAGAGTGACTAAAACACGACAAGGAGAGAAATAAGCTTTTCTAATTGGATGTAAAGGTCAAGTTCCTGGCAAGGCTAAGTGGTTTAACAAGGAAAAAGGGAATCTCGAGTTCCCTAACCTTCATTTTTAACTCTCACAGGAGTTCAAGTTCTTAAAAGGGGGACCCATGATACAGTGTATCCGTACTCCTTTAGGGAACTTAGTTAACCTCAAGCTAAGTTGAGGGAAGAAACCAATTCTATGCATGAATCCTTGTTTAGGCAGAATTCCTAGTTAGGGAAGAGTTTTGTTTTAGGCAATACTCTTAGTTTAGGAAATAGATTCCTAATAGAAGTCCTTGGTCGGTTGAGTACGATGAAGGCTATAAATAGAGGGCTTTGGCTAATAGCTGAGGACATATACTAGGAACAAAAAACCTAGAGAAAGATTACGACAATACTTGTGCAAGCTTAGCAAAGAGTTTAAGGTTAATCCAGTGTTTAGAGAAGATTGTGAGCGTAACAAAGAGAGAATTGTAATCGTTTTCTTGTTCATAATCTAAGAGAAGATATTTCCTTCGAATTACTACTTGTGTTCTGTTTTCTAAGTTTCTCGTTTATTATTATTCTGAATTCCGTCTTTATAGTAATAGTTACCAAGGTACAGAGATCAATACGTATCAAGTTGGCATCACGAGGAGGTTAGTTTTTAGGGTAAATCCCTGTGGTTTATGGTTTTCACTAGATCTATCTACATAAAGAATGGTGAGGTACTCGAGAAGTTGGAAGACAATAAGAAAACAAGGGGATCAAGGATGACAAAGTCAGATGGTGATCCTAAGGAAGGCGAACCACAAACTATGGAAGAAAAGGTGGCTACGTTGCAAACAGACATGAAGTCTATTCAAGTTACCCTTCAGGAATTGAGTGAATGTATTCGTTCCCATACACCTAAGAAGAAGACAAAGAAAAAGGTTACATATTCACCTGAAGCTTCGGAAAAAGATGATTCTGAAGAAAATGATTAAGAAGAAGAAGAAGAGGAAGAACATGAGGATGAAGAAAAGGAGAAAGAGTTTCTTAAAAGTCCTACATCAACTAAACCTCATGGTAAGAATCTGAAAATTGATTTTCGTGTTGATATTCCACTTTACGATGGGAGTATCGATGTAGAAAAATTAGATGACTGGATTGAACGTTTAGAGACGTATTTCTCTTTCTTTGCATATGGTTCAAAGGAAAAGATTGCTTTCGCGGCATTGAAGCTACAAAAGCATGCTCTAACCTGGTGGAAAGCTTATCAGAGACAAAACCTAGGTAAAGGAGTATTGTCGTGGAAAAGATTCAAGGCAGTTGTAAGGAAACAGTTTTATCCGGTTGGCTACCTTGAGGAGAGATGGTTCAAGTGGTACAAATTGAAGCAGACTTACAACCAAACCGTACAAGAATATACTTCAGAATTTCAGAATCAAGCTATGATTTTGGACTTAGACTTGGGGGATTATGTTATCTACCTGAAATATATTTCCGGGTTCCATGAGTATATACGGAAGGAGTTGAAGATGTTTTCGGTGGATACTATCTCCGAAGCAAGTATACAAGCTAATGCCATTGAGGGCAGGCTTAAGAAATCGATTCAAAGGGAAATACTAAGGTGAAATCTGATTCAAAGAAAGAAGGAAGTCTAGTGATAAGGAAGGTTTGAAATCCAAGTGGGAGGAGGTGGAATGCTCTCAAGGAGGTGGAATAGCCCACCGGAGGAGGAATGCTCTCAAAGAAAGGAGCCATTTGGAGGAGGTGGAATGCTCTCAAGAAAGGGGGAGAGATCTACCACAGCCTGACTTTCAAGGAAGGTTTTTATACAAATCCGTATCCTGTGAAGAGGAAATCTAGGGAATCCCGCTCATAGACTACCGGGAAGATCAAGGTTGTCACCCATTGCAAGCAAACATGTCACATTGTCGACAAGTGTTGGGTTAAGAACCCTCATCTAAATCCTAAAGGGTTGCAGAGGAAAGAAGGAAGCACTAGTCGCTCAAACTCCAAAAGAAGTCCACGGACTAACGGAACCCAATTCAAAGCTTTCTCTTTATGACAGGGGTAAAGAAAGACCTTCAAAAGATTATCTTAGGGAGCAACTCTTCACAAGAAGATGCAAGTCAAAACTTCACTAGTTGATGATGTTATTGACCCGGAAGTCGAAGAATTTGCTTTCAAATTCTTTGGTGCATAAGTTAGGTTTGAAGACTTTCAAACATCCAAAACCATACCCTTTAAAGGATGGCTTCAAAAGGAAGGTCTTACAAGTTTCACAGCAGTGCACGTTCAAATTTGCTCTAGATGAGTCATATATTGACGAATTTACATGCGACGTAGTTCCTTTGGATATTTGTCAGGTGGTACTAGGTAGTCCTTACCTATGGGATAGAGATGCAACTCTACACAGGAGGGAACAAAAGTACACCTTTACCAAAGATGGAGAAAGTTTTGTGATTCGGGCTATTGATTCTCATCTTGAGGGAGCAAGTTTGATCACAGCCACTCAGGCTAAGCGGTTGGTGAATGCTAGCACAAAGTTCATTCTCCTTGTGATCCATTCTCTTGAGGAGAAGCCGAGTATAGTTTGTTTGGCAGCCTTGACTGCACAACAAGAAGATAACCTAGAAAGGTTGAAGTTGAAGTACAAAGATTTATTTTCGTATGTCACGGATTACCGCCAAAGAGGAGTGTGGAGCATGAGATCATGTTGACTGAGGAGAGTTCTCTTCCTAATGTAGGTCTTTATCGCACGACCAAAGAGGAATCTAATGAGATCAAGAAACAAGTCCAGAACTTTTAGAATTAGGAATGATAGTGCCAAGTGCTTCACCTTGTGGATCGGCTGTTGTTGGTTCCAAAGAAAGATGGAGGCTGGTGCATGTGTATTGATTATAGAGCATTGAACAAGATCACAGTCAAGAATCGTTATCCTTTACCTAGGATAGACGACATGATGGATCGATTGGAAAAAGATCGAGTCTTTACAAAGTTAGATTTCAAATTCGGATATCACCAGATGAGAGTTCGAGAAGATGACACATGGAAAACTGCTTTCAAAACCAAACAAGGCTTGTTCGAACGGTTGGTGATGCCTTTTGGTTTGTGTAGTGCTCCAGCGAAGTTTATGCGTTTGATGAATGATTTGTTACGACCTTTTATAGAATATTTTTTGATTGTTTACTTGGATGATATCCTAGTATACAGCAAAACTTGGGAAGAGCATCTCGTTCACGTTGAGAAGGTGTTTAAAGTGTTACATGAAGGCCAACTGAAGTTGAACGTAAAGAAGTGTGAGTTTGGGAAGGAGGAGTTAGTGTACCTCGGATTTATTGTTGGTGGTGGACAACGGAAGATTGATCTAAGGAAGGTTGAAGTGATTACTAAGTGTCCTAGACCTAGTACCGTAATCAAATCGGGAGTTTCTTAGGGGCTTGCACCTACTTGCGTAAGTTTAACCGCATTTTTCAAATATTGCAGACCATTACATGGTTTGACAGAGCTAAGGAAAAGTTTGAATGGTAGCAAACCCATGAAGACGCTTTTCAGTTACTAAAAATAAAGATTTCAGAAGCACCAGTGTTGGCATTGCCTAACCTACAACGTACTTTTGAAGTTGATACCAACGCTTCTAACTATGCATTGGGAGGAGTGTTTCACAGGATGGTAAACCAAAGGAGTACCATTCAGAATTATTCTCAAAAAGCTATTAAGAACTACACACCTTATGAAAAAGAATTTTATGCTTTATATCAATGTATCAAACATTGGCGAGTGTATCTCTTAGGTAAAGAAGTAGTGGTACATTCAGATCACAAACCGTTGGAGTATTTACATGCACAGACGAAACTACAATAAGCCCGGCACATGAAGTGGATGTCTTACTTGATGACTTTCAATATTCTCATTAGGTACAAGAAAGGAGTAACAAACAAGTTGGCAGATATGTTATCTCGACTTCCAGTTTGATCACTAATGGTGGCCATGAGAATTCAGCCAATTGTTCCTCAAGAGTATGCAGAGTCATATGCATTCAGCAAAGACTTCAAGAAGGTGCTAGAAGGTGTAAAGAGTGGTTTGAAAAGCGAGTATAAACTCCGAGATGGATTGTTATACAAAGGTCAGTTACTTTGCATACCAAGATGGAGATCAAGCACACGATGGTTGAGAGAGGCACACACTTCCCGAGTTGCTGGACACTTTGGGATGAATAAAACTATACTTAACCTCCAGCGTTATGTCTTTTGGCCGAAGATGCAAGATGATGTGGCTAAGTTAGTTAGAGGGTGTAAGTTGTGCAACACATCTAAACCTTCCAACAGAAAACGTGGGTTATATCTACCATTACCAAGACCATCAAGGCCTTGGGAGAGTATTTCTATGGATTTTCTTGGTGGGTTACCTAAGACCAAGTCTGGTCATGATTACTTGTTCGTTGTGGTCGACCGATTCAGCAAGATGATTGTATCAATCACACGTACAAATACGGTAACGGGAGCCGGTGCAGCAAAGCTCTTCTTTGAGCACGTGTGGAAGCATTTTGGTTTACCTACTTCGATTATTTCTGATAGGGATAGTTGATTCCTTAGTCATTTTTGGGATTCTTTATGGAAGATGATGGACACTAGGTTGAACAAGAGTACATCTTTTCATCCACAAACAGACGTACAAACAGAAGTGGTCAATATGACTATGGTTCACATGTTAAGGGGATATAATTCTAAGCATCCTAAAACTTGGGATGAGAGTTTACCGTATCTATAGTTTGCTTTCAATAGAGCAACCACGCGCTTCGGGAAATCTCCTTTCGAGACGTGCTATGGTTACTTACCACCTAGTCCTTTCGATCTAGTATTTTCTAGTGACACCTCAATGGGGGAAGGAAGGAAGTGAACGGTAAAATGCACAAAAGTTCTTGGAGAAAATATCTCAAATTCATGCGACTGTTGAAGAGTAACTAAAGAAGTCACAAGCCAAATACAAAGCAAAGCATGACAAGCATCTTGTACCTTGTAATTTCGGTGTTGGTGACTTGGTATGGTTAAAATTAGGTAAGGAACGACTGAAGGGGGAAGGTAAGAAGTTGAAACCATTGAGGTATGTACCATTTCGTATTCTCGATCAGATTGGTGACAATGCCTTTCGTCTAGATCTGCCACCTTATATAGGGATGTACTCGGTAATAAATGTTGAATACTTGAAGTTGTTTGAACCACCATTACTTGATGATGATAGCGACGACAGTATGATCTTACCACGAGTAGAAGACTTATGGTTTGATAGAGAGGAACCACTCAACGAAGACTGCATATTGGAGCGAAGAGTGACTAAACACGACAAGGAGAGAAAGAAGATTTTCTAATTGGATGTAAAGGTCAAGTTCCTGGCAAGGCTAAGTGGTTTAACAAGGAAAAAGGGACTCTCGAGTTCCCTAACCTTCATTTTTAACTCTCACAGGAGTTCAAGTTCTTAAAAGGGGGACCCATGATATAGGTGTATCCGTACTCCTTTAGGGAACTTAGTTAACCTCAAGCTAAGTTGAGGGAAGAAACCTATTCTAGGCATGAATCCTTGTTTAGGCAGAATTCCTAGTTAGGGAAGAGTTTTGTTTTAGGCAATACTCTTAGTTTAGGAAATAGATTCCTAATAGAAGTCCTTGGTCGGCTGAGTACGATGAAGGCTATAAATAGAGGGCTTTGGCTAATAGCTAAGGACATATACTAGGCACAGAAAACCTAGAGAAAGCTTACGACAATACTTGTGCAAGCTTAGCAAACAGTTTAAGGTTAATCCACTGTTTAGAGAAGATTGTGAGCGTAACAAAGAGAGAATTGTAATCGTTTTCTTGTTCATAATCTAAGAGAAGATATTTCCTTCGAATTACTACTTGTGTTCTATTTTCTAAGTTTCTCGTCTATTATTATTCTGAATTCCGCCTTTATAGTAATAGTTACCAAGGTACAGAGATCAATACGTATCAATACATGTTAGAGCATAGCTCAGTTGAACCCACCAAGCGTTGGTATGTCAAGTTTGGTTGTCATATTTTAGTGAGCCAAAACTCATTTTAAGAGTCGCTTGATCATGTAGTAGAGTCAACTTCGTATAGGTTAGCTTGAAAGTATTAGGATATGAGACATTACAAGTATTGCGAAGACTTGAAGAAGTGAAGAAGTAAGGAGCTACAACGACAACATCATCCTTCCACTTGAGGTTAGTGATATTTGACTTGAATCAAGTTTCATTCCCTAACGTATCTTTCAAGTCGTGCATATTGAAAACAAAATCAAGCATGAATGACACTCTTGGTATACATAGTATTAAGGAATACAATACGAGGTTTATTTCTTAACCATTAAACTTTGTAGATAATACATCGACATAATCGTTTGAATGCTATTGTGATTATGTATGGGTATAAGGTGAAGATTTCATCCTAGGAAACAATATTTTATATTTGTTTTAAGGAAGTAAATTCATGAACTTGTTTTGTTAATCGAAAAGGAAATCTCCAGGGATTATTGGTATTGTTATTCATTGCATATCTTGTGAACAACCAATATGTGTGATTAATATAACCGCTCATGACTTGTTTATGTTCTTGGTAAAATTATTCACAAAGGCCTGATTTTTGTATTGGTATGACTTTTGAAAAGGCGAGGGTACCCAAATATACCTCAAGCTAAAACTTTTCCTACCTATAAGTCCTTTCTCCGAAAGTGATTGTCTATGGACTGAGTCGAGACAGTACAACTAATCGGTTCACACTTCGTGTGATCGTCTATGGATATGAGATCGAGACAATAAAACAACGAAGTATGTTTACTTGATACAAAGGTTCAGACTTAACCAAACACAATAGGATTGTGGTAAATAGGAATTAACGTTTGTGTGATGTACTTTAATTATAATAAAACAATTATAATGCGGAAAATAAAAGTAAATGGAACAACAAGATTTTGTTAACGAGGAAACCGCAAATGCAGAAAAACCCCGGACCTTGTCCAAATCAATACTCTTAGGATTAAGCCGCTACACAAAATTACACCTAACTTCATATAGTTGAGACCAAGTAACTAACCCTATAGTTCACTTAGTTCCGTCTCGTATTCCCACGCCTCCGACTTGTGAATAAGTCACGTACTTGGAACAATTCCTTTGGTTCGTATTCCAAACAGTAAAGGAACAAAAAATCTTGTTTGGTATCAACTCTATTCAACCAAGTGATATGAGTCGGACAAATTCTCTTCGTTTATCTTAACATAAACTCCTTCGTCTTCGTCCTTAGATCTATATTATGTTCAATCACCCAAAGGTAATCGTTTAAGATTAAGCCAATCAATACCTTTAATCACAAGGAAACATATTGATGCCGATCTACTCAATTAATCAATCCAATCTACCACAAGGATAAACCGATTATTAATTGGATCCTCTTTTACCGAAACAAGTATTATGGACACCAAAGATTATAAAACCCAAGTCAGATCTTCAATATCTTTTTTGTCTTCAAATCTTCTTAAATATTCAATAAAAACCTGCACACAATCACTTGAATCTCTTATGATCAATCACTCACAGAATGGAGTCTGTTAACAATGGATTATCACAAGATCGTCTTTAGAACTAACAACAGTCTAAAGATCCCTGTCGAAACTCTGAACTAGTTTGAGTGAATCTTATATCAGAAGAGAAGATTCTCAAGAATAAACAAACTCAAATCAATCGAAAACAAAGATAAACCGCAATTATCTAGTTTCCCACCAACGGGTCGCGCTAGAGCTTCTCAATCCCAAAGAAGACTTTAAATTGAGCGGTCGTAAGAGATTTCTCCTAATTAGGTTACTCTCCTCTCCGAATAGGCGGCTACACCAGTAACAACAACAAAAGAGTAAATCTGTTGTTACGAAGGATTAGTTTGCTAGAAAGAAAAACTTCGTGTATTTATAGACAAGGAAGTTTGGACACCAAGGAATTTCCAAAAACCGAAAATATTCTCAAGATATTCATAAAAGCACATATTCGGTTTTCATAATTCCCGAAATGCTCATTCCAAAAATAACGATCGAAATCTCTCGGAAAATCTAATTAGTAAATGCACATTACTAATTCTGTAATTTCCCTACAAAATGAAACTAATAACCTTAATTAAAAGATTCTTAACTTACTTATGTTTCGATCCTGGGATTCTCTTCCCTTAGTCGTTAAGGAATATCTTTGCACAATTATAGAAATAAACATTCACAACACATGTTCAAAGTTTGTCGGCATCTTAACTTTGTAAGTTCTCTTTCACACTTACAACCTTGAAACCGATTTGACACACTTCCAAACAAGTTTAGAATTGGTTCATATGACTTTCAAGAACTATGTTATTGATCAAACCAACATTCAATCACAATCATGGGTTTACGGTTCTACCAAAAAAAGTTTCGGTTCTACCTTCATGTGAGTACTGTGCATAGTCACACTAGTTTCCCAAAAGTTCGGTTGACTAGGTACTAGGATCGGTTCCTCACATATATATGGTATCTAACTTATATGTGTTTCACATGTCCATAGGATCGGTTCCCATTTCTTCTATAAACCTTGCTGCACCCCATACAAGGATCGGTTCCCTTTAATGTACTGCACCCCTTACAAGGATCGGTTCCCTTTCGCTTACAAGGATCTGTCCCCTTTCCTTTACAAGGATCGGTTCCCTTTCCCTTACAAGGTCAGACATAAAAATCCGATCATACCACAGGTGATTACTTAAGATCGGTTTTACTAATAAAAGTTATTCCAATACATAAGTAAGGCCTTTGTGAACATTTCTACCAAGAACACAACAAGTTGTGAGCGGTTATACTCTATCACACATATTGGTTGTTCATAAGATATGCAATGAATAACAAAACCAATAACACCTGAAAATTTCCTTTTCGATTCACAAACAAGTTTATGAACTTACTTCCTTAGAACATGTAAACATTATTCCCTAGGATGAAATCCTCACCTCATACCCATACATAATCACAATAAAATTCAAATGATTATGCCGATGTCTTATTGTTTGAGGGTGAAAATGATTTCTGCTGATTTCGGTAATTTCGGTGTGTGGGTGAGAAACGAATTTAAACCATAAACAATGTACTTTAAGGGAGTACTTTAGATTCGAGAGATCAATCTGTACAAGTCCGGCCTAAACCAAGAAATGGCCGTTCCAAACTTGCTTCGGTCACAAAGTGGAGGAGAATGGGTTGGTTTTGGGGAGGGAGGCAAGGAAAGTGATGAGACCAGAATAGTTGATTCTGGAAGAGTAGTTGTGTTACGACTTGTATAAAAAAATGTGAGAAGCTAACAGATGGAAAGTGATACGTGTTGATCTCTGTACCTTGGTGAATATTATTATAGAGGCGGAATTCAGAATAATAATAGACGAGAAACTTAGAAAACGGAACACAAGTAATAATTCGAAGAAATGTATCTTCTCTAGATTATGAACAAGAAAACTATTACAATTCTCTCTTTGTTACGCTCACAATCTCTCTAAAAAGTGGATAATCTTAAACTGTTTTTCTAAGCTTGCTTTTACAATAATTAATTGCCTCACAAACTTCTCTCTCTGATCTAGGTGTGTCTTTATCACAAACCACACTCTAGATGTCTTAGCTATGAGCTAAACATCTCTATTTATAGGTTTAACGGTTTCCCAAACCTTATAGGAATTTAGTTCCTTATCTAGGAATAATTCCTTTTCTAAGAATATTACCTTGTTCTAGGAATATTCCTTATCTAGGAATAATTCCTTTTCTAAGTATATATTTCCTTATCTAGAAATATTACCTTGTCTATGAAATATTCCTTTTCTAGGTATATTTCTTTATCTAGGAATATTACCTTGTTTAGGAATATTTCCTTATCTAAGAATACTGCCTAAAAATTAGTATTCCTTCCTTAAGTTAAAATTTTATCCTCAATCCTTCTTGAGGATCACTAGTTTCGGAGAGTTGAAGATACACATGTATCATGCGCCCCCACTCAAGAACTTGAACTCCTGTGAAAGTTAGATTTGGAGGTTAGGGAACTCGAGGGTTCCTTTCACCCTGCTGAACCATCTCTCTTTGCTGGAAACTGGACCTTGACGTCTAATTTGAAAAGCTTTCATATCTCTTCGTCTTGTCTTGGTCAATCTTCGTTACATAACGCAATCTTGTTCGAGCGGTTCTATTTCTTCTTCCTCGTTCTTTTCTTCAAAAACACCAGATGAAAATGTAGTCTTTTTCTTCGTCTTCGACTTGGGTGTATAAGACTCCATGTCTTTTTGTAGCGCATCCACCTTTTCTTCCATAATTTGTGGTTTGCTTTGCTTAGGATCATCATCTGACTTACCCATATTGATCCCCTTGTTCTTCTAACGTCTTATTATTTTTCGAGTAACTCACCAAGTTGTTTGTAGAGAGATCTAGTGAAGACCATAAACCACAAAAATCTTCCCTAATAGATACGAACCTGGCTCTGATACCAACTTGATACGTGTTGATCTCTGTACCTTGGTGACTATTATTATAGAGGCGGAATTCAGAATAATAATAGACGAGAAACTTAGAAAACGAAACACAAGTAATAATTCGAAGAAATGTATCTTCTCTAGATTATGAATAAGAAAACTATTACAATTCTCTCTTTGTTACGCTCACAATCTCTCTAAACAGTGGATAATCTTAAACTGTTTTTCTAAGCTTGCTTTTACAATAATTAATTGCCTCACAAACTTCTCTCTCTGATCTAGGTGTGTTTGTATCACAAACCACACTCTAGATGTCTTAGCTATGAGCTAAACATCTCTATTTATAGGTTTAACGGTTTCCCAAACCTTATAGGAATTTAGTTCCTTATCTAGGAGTAATTCCTTTTCTAAGAATATTACCTTGTTCTAGGAATATTCCTTATCTAGGAATAATTCCTTTTCTAAGTATATATTTCCTTATCTAGAAATATTACCTTGTCTATGAAATATTTCTTTTCTATGTATATTTCCTTATCTAGGAATATTACCTTGTTTAGGAATATTTCCTTATCTAAGAATACTGCCTAAAAATCAGTATTCCTTCCTTAAGTTAAAATTTTATTCTCAATCCTTCTTGAGGATCACTAGTTCCGGAGAGTTGAAGATACACATGTATCAGAAAGCTAGCAAACATTTTCTGAGTGGTGTATGCTCCTGACTGAACTTGTTGTTCGGTGGAAATAGGTAAGACCTATTTATACAAGTCGAAGTGAAACGTACTCTGGTCTCATTAAGGAATGGAAAAATGGGTGAATGAATGGGAGGAGGTGGCAACGTTAACGCATGGAATTGTTGTTCCATAAAACCGTTAACGCATGGAATTGATGTTCCATAAAAAGAACGTTTTACCATTAACTCCCTGTATTAACTAACCGCCTCATCCTTATGACACTTCCTTATGACGGGCGTAGTGAACGCCGCGCGCTGTAAACCGCCAAACCAATACCCAAAGAGGATCCCCCAGTTTGTGATATGTGTTGATTGATAGACACATTTTTTTGTGTCTGAATTGTCCTCAGTGTTGGTATTGTTGGAACTCGATTTTTGTACTAATATTGTGTTTTTATGTATTTTTAGGTATTTTTGGAAATAAATATTTTTGGAAAATTCGGCTCGAAAAGTTGCTCGGAACACCCCCGAGGACATTTGATATTCGGACTCCCACTTTGGAAAAGGGGTAACCCAATTACTAAGGGACACCCAACCGATATTCGCACCCCACCTGCCGGTTAAGGGGCACCTCCTCCTTCTTCGTTTGAAAATGAAAAATTGGCGGGAAAAATAAGTTCTCGCTTTGTGGAACCGAGTTTCGATTTTGGGCTTGATGTAGTGAGACTAAAGGGCTGGAATGATTTGGGTTTGTTCCTCTTGGCTAAACAAGGCTGGTATAGGCTTTTTTCTCGACTAACTTTGGCTAGAATCTCGCATGGGAGAAAACAGAGTCTCTCGGGTTTTCCGAGCTCGAATGTGTGTTCAAGAGATTTTCGTGCAACGGCTCCGTGTTATACCACTCCTGGAAGATATATCAGCGTGTATGGAGTGTGTTTGAAGCAAATCAAGGCTCGGAGGAGATTAAAAAGGTTAAGAAAATATCCCCGAAATATTTTCTTTAAAGCCAAGTAATGAAGAAAATATTTGGAGTTATGGAGGAGATTTCTCGTGCATGAGAGTATAAAAAGGACTGTGGGAGCATGGAGGGAGAGTTAGGGAGAGGTATAGAGCCTCAACAGAGCCGGAGAATCAAGTTCCAGAGAACACCATTGCTGCTGCTTTGCTACACCTCAAGAACACGAAGAACAGATGACCAAAGACCTGTCGTTTTCGCTACAGTGGTAAAGACTCACAAACGTGGGTCGTAGTTTATAGGGCAGACTTAAAACAACAACAGCATTTCAACTTTATTGTTCTTTGTAACAGTGTTTGCAACACTTATAAACGTTGCAAACACCCGATTTACATCATTTTCTCCATTTCATCATTTGTAAGCACCTTTGAGCAATAAAATCATATTTTGAGCGTGTTTCCAACATGATGAGCTAGACTCCAACACTGGACGACGGAGGAAGACGAATTTCATACATGGGTAAAATTATTTAATTCTTTTTAAGACTTTTGCATTAATTTTAATTGAAATATGATTTGAATTAATTGGTTGTCATTTAATTTGATGATGTATGCTTAGCTTAATTGTTTTGATACATCATGCTTAGGATTTACAACCAATCTTTTGAGGATCTATCTTGGCAAAAATAAGAGTCCGTGTTTTTATTTGTTGAGCGATAATTGTTAAAAGAATTAATATTTGAACCTTTTGTTATGAGTTTGGCCGAATCCTGAGTCCCAGCACATCTCTTCATCCTGTGACAATATTTGTATATATATTTTCTTTAACTTTAGTATTTTATTTTACTAAAACTTAAAATCAATCCAACAAAGTCCGAGTGAACGACAACCTTACTACCACTTTCTACAACATCATTGAAAATCACCATCAATTTTTGGCGCCGCCGACGCGGACTTGTCTTTAGGCTAGAGTTTTTAGATTTTCTTTTAGGTTTTTATTTATTTGTTCTTCTTTACGTTTTTGGGTTTTTGTATTTTCCTTTCAGATTTTGGGATTTGGAGCGAAAGAAAAATTTGCCAAAGCTTTTGGTGGATACTTAAAGATTTGGAGTTAAAGACAAAGCGAAAGGAGCAAAAGAAGAAGATATTTTTATTTTATAAAAAAAAGAGAGGCATTTTTTTTTAATTTTTTTTTAGACATTTTTATTTTTTAGACTTTTCTTTTCTTTTGCACTTTTACTTTTTGGACTTGGACATTTGGACATTTGGACATTCGGACATTCCTTATTTTTTTTAAACCCTACGGAAGGGTAGTATTAATTATCAAACTGTTTGCAGAGAAGGACGGTGATTACGATATCACCTCGGCCCTCGGGTTCGTACATGACATAGGAGTCGTGGCCCGAGTCGACTACAACGGTTCATCCCCCGTCCAGTACGGAGGTAAGTTTGTCGAAACACTCGCGAATCCCATGCTAGCGAGTTACCTGTCTTCCTTCGTGTGAATATATGCGAGGACTTGAAACGGCCGTTTTAAATTCCTAGTAAAGGGCAAGGACTGGTCATATAAGATAAGGGTTCGGTTTCATCACCGTTCCCTTCTTGCCCGCCTTAGGAAAACGATACTTAACGCGAACCTAAGCTTTAAAATTTGAAATAGAACGAGACCGATAGGTAACGAGCTTAGTAGGAAAGTCTTTCGAAAAATATTGGTTACTCTTTTAGCATACTTGAAGTTCTTGATGTTCTCGTGAAGTTGAATGCGTGTCTCTGCCGCCTTGTAATAGCCGTAAGGCCTTGGGTATCAAAGCTCCACCGAGCTTCCCTCGCCTTGATTCAACTTACTTTGACTCGGATTGATCCAGAGGGGTTTGCTTAGATTGTAACGAATTCCTTTCGAAGGATTAGAAGTGTTGGTCTAGAAAACAATCTAAGTGGAGCCATCATGCTTTTTGTTTGCTAGATATCATTAGGTTTGTTGTGGTGGAGTCAGCCTTGTTTGTGTTTGCATAGAACTTCCTTCCTTTTAGGATTTTTTCTTTTTCTTCTAGTGTATGCCCGAGGTCATTAAAGAACGGGCTTGGAAAAGAAACACTCTGGGTCGTTTGATTAGTGACAAACCTAGTAGTTCTTCTTGTGAAGGCGGGAACTCGAAGACTCTTCTTTTGAGAGCCCTTTTTGGAAACTTCGATTTGAGAATCAATATCATTTGTGAGGAAAGTTCCCTAATACTTCAAACAAAAGGGCGATGGCTACTTTGAAAGATTACATGTTCCCAACTAGGACCAACCGAGCTTCGTGTATTAAATTGCCGGTAATACGGCTAATTTCGAGATAAAACCTAGTATTATTCGGATGATCCCTATATTCTTAGGAAAAGATGATGAGAACCCTTATTTTCATATTAGGGACTTTGAGGAAATTTATGGGACAGGTTAGAATAAAAGACCTTACTGATGAAGTCTTGAAACTTAAGATGTTTCCCTTTTCCTTGAGAGATAAAGCCAAGACCTGGGCCGAACAACCTACCATCTGGATCCATTGAAACATGGCGAAATGACTGCAGACTTTCTATATGAAGTTCTACCCTAAGCATAAAACTGCAGTTGTTATGCAAAAAATTAGTGCTAGTGTGCAACAAGAGGGGGAGTGTCTTTATAGGTTTTTAGAGAGATTCCATGATCTCCTATCCCTGTGTCCTCACCATGGACTTGATAAGATGAAACTTGTGGAGATTATTTATAATGGTTTAGACTATTCGACTAAATTCATGGTCGAGTCTATGTGTGCTTGAAATTCACAAATAAAACCGCTGATGATGCTTATACCTTCTTAGGAACTATCGTTGAAAAATCCCAGCAAAGTGGGAGCCTTGTGTTGAACCCCTAAAAGACTCTTGGTCAATAGAAGTAGCACCAATGTGGTAGATACAAGCTTCGAGTCGATGCTAAGTTAGCCGCTTTGTCTAGAAGGTTAGAAGCTTTGGAAATGGGTCGGTCTAAAAATAGGTCCCTTGTTGAACCTAATAGAGCCTCTCAAGTCTCTAGTTGTGGAATAGAGCCCGATAACTCATTTTGGGAAGGTCATGTTAGTGAAGAACAAGCCCATGCTGTCTATAACAACGCTAGGTTTGAGAACCGTCGAAGTTTGACCCCTACTCGAGACCTACAACCCGGTTGGAGAAACCATCCTAATTTTTCTTGGTCTAAGGGCTGTAATCAAGGACAGATCTAGTAATTCTCGGCCTCCCCTGGTTTTGGTTATACTCGTAACCCTTTAGGTCAAACCCTTGGTTTGAAACACTTCTGAGAAAAAGATCTCTACCTTAGAAGAAGCTCTTACTATGTTATCATCCAACCACCTTAGCTTTCAACAAGAAACCAGGCAGAACCATAAGGATAATTCCCAGATTCTTGCTAAATTAGAACTTCAAGTCGGCCAAATAGCTAAGTATTTAAGTAAGAGAGAAGAAGGTAAGTTTCCTAGTCAATCTCAACCCAATCCTAGGGGGGTCCATCAAATATATTTAGTTGGTGAGGAATCATCAAACCATGTGAACTCGATAAAAACCCTTAGGAGCGGTAAAACGGTAGACAATAAGGTAGCCATGCCTAGTGGACATACTTGTAGTTCCACATTCTACGGCCCAAGAGGAACCCGTAGCCGAGGAAACCTGAAACAATCCCTAAGGAGTCCCAAGAAATTCATGTTATGACTACCTTTGTGCCTAGAGCCCCATATCCGCGCTTGTTATCCCCAACAAAGAAGGAGTCAACATTCAACGAGATAATGGAAACATTTAAACAGGTGAACATCAATATTTCGTTATTAGAAGCAATTAGGCGGATGCCTCGCTTATGCCAAGTTCCTTAAAGATCTTTGTACACGAAAGCGTAAGCTTAATGTCCAAAAGAAAGCCTTTTTAGATGGTCAAGTAAGTTCCATTCGTCTGAACCAAACACCCCCAAAGTATAAGGACCCCGGATGCCCCACCATATCTTGTGCGATTGGTAATCACATGGTCGATAAAGCTTTACTTGACTTAGGAGCTAGTGTTAACTTACTCCCGTATCATGTATACACCTGACTAGGACTTGGTAAGTTGAAATCGACCAAAATGACACTTCGATTAGGCGATAGGTCCTCATCAAAGTTCCTCGTGGTGTCATTGAGGATGTTCTGATTGAGGTTGATAGGTTCATATATCCAAAGTGGATTTTGTTGTTCTAGATACCCAACCTGTTCGGACCCAAGTGCTCAAATACCCGGTGATTTTAGGTCGCCCATTCTTAGCCACATCTAATGCCGTCATCAATTGTAGAACCGGACTTATGAACATATCTTTTGGTAATATGACTACTGAGCTAAATGTCTTTAATGTCATTAAGTCTTTTGAGATAGATGATTTAGAAGTGGTGAACATGATAAGCACTCTAGTTCCTGATCCTTTATCCTGCACTATGTTTGATAATCCATTATTTGATGAACCTTTCAGTGCCTCGGAGGAGGTAACCATGACGAACACCTTAGTTGATGAGCCTATATTAGAGATTTTCTTTGACCCTTATATGATGATGTTGTTCGTTTAGATGAGCCTATTATTGTCTTTATGGACCCTAAATCCATCCCATAGATTTTGGTATATGATTTTTGACCCTAAGTTTGGGGGTAATGATGACTCTAGTGATCGATCCCTAATTGAAGAACTTGGGACTCGACCTTCTCCCAAATTACTCGCAGTCTATTCGGTTATTCCGTAACCCGAGTATTAGAGACTTTATGGACCCTAGAATCCATCCCATAGATTTTGGTATATCCGAGGATTTTGTTCACCTAAGTTTGGGGGTAATGATGACTCTAGTGATCGTCTTGTATCCCTAATTGAAGTCCCTAACTTGGGACTCGACCTTTGTGCGTGCGAGATATTACTCGAGTCTATTCGGACTAATTTACACGAACCCGATCCTCCCCGATCATCGCCCCGTGAGGTAACCTTAGAGACCCGTTTTTTCGGATGAATCTATTTATCAAGATACACATATGAAGCTCAATTATGCTACCCGATGAACCTAGTTGTCTTGACGAAACCTTAGACGAGGATGTGCTCCTTCTATTCATTTTTCCGAACCGGTGCGGTTGTGCGATATTGGTGTTAGCCCTATTTGGTCTTATGTACCCACAACTATTTCGGCTATTGGTGTATGACTTTGGAAGGTGAAGATCCTTTTTGAGGTATTTGATGTCCGGTCAAGACTTTAAACTTAGCACTCCTTGGGAGGTACCGCTTGCTCATGCAACACGGTAATATTTTTCCTTATTTCCTTCTAGCGGTAACGGTTTCTCCTTGTTCATGTTTTCAATTTCATCTTTAGAACATTGAGGACAATGTTAGATTTAAGTTTGGGGGTATGGGAAAAACTTTTTAGTTGCAATAAATAAACTCCGAGCCTAGAAATTTATGTTTATTAAGGATGGCACTAACCAATCTAAGTGGATGGAAGCATTTTGGTTGTAGGAGTTGAGGAACCAATCGATTAGATGGCAACATCTAAAGAGTCTATTCATAAAAGCACGAGCTCGGGTGTTAGAAATAACATGATAGTTTCACCATATCTCGTTGAGTCCTTTTCACTTCTTTTTATTTTATTTTGTTCTTTTTAAACTATGTTTCTCTAAGTGATTAGGTGGGGCCCACGAATCAAGTTGTTACCAATGTTAGGGTGAATTAGAGTGATTGAGATACAAAAAAAAAAAAAAAAAAAAAAAAAAAAAAAAAATTGAGAAAAATTGAGACCAGACCAACGAGAATAAATTCAATAAAGTCGACCACTGGAACCCTTGTATATGCCAGTTGTGTTGACCTAGAGTTAGGATTATCGACCACTGGTTCCCTTGTATATGCCAGTGTGTTGATATTAGTCAGACTAGTATCTCGACCATTAGGATAGGTTCATTTTGGCGGAGGCCTTGACGAGATATGGGAAACACCGTTCATTTAGTAAACATCAAAACCATCTATGTTTTCTCTATATCCATCTTCTTGATCTATCCATGTGATTAGTTTTGACTCCGGGTATTGATGTCCATAGTGCGACTATCCGAGTAGAGCTCTCGTGACTTATATATGAATTTTAGTATGCTTGAGTGCAAACTCGTGTACAAAATTGGAATTTCGCATCGGGGTACTTCCTCCTACAAATCAATATTGTATGGAAACCAAGGAGATTCTTTAGTGCCTTCCAAGGTTTTTCGTATATATAGCTAGGGTCTGGAGTAAAGGTTTTGTGGGTACACCTCTGGTAAACCCTCCGGAGACAACACTCCGCCACTAGGGCCATGATGAGCGCCAAATATTGCATATTTCTACATCTATTTATTGGCATTTAACTCATCTTTTGTGCTCAGAAATCAGATATTATCCCATATTCTGTATTTTCCTTGTTTTCAAGAATAAATATTTTTACTAATTAATTTTGTGTTTTTAGGTAGTAAATAAAGTTCGGAGAAATTGAGGAGCCAAAAGAGAAGAGAATTGGAGACAAGCATCTATGGAGCAGAAAGCCAAAGCCCGCGCGCACAACAGTTGCAACCCAACAAGGAGCAACCCATCTACAAGACATGGGCCCAAGCTATCCAAGACCCGCTCCACGACCCGGATCTGAGCCCGTCCTTTCTAAGCCGTTGAGATCTTCGTCTCATGCATCCAACGCTCGCTCCGTCCTTCCCATCAACACTCGACGTTCACGCTCAACACCAAAACAGCCTGAGTCCCCTTGAACCGTTGAGATCTCACTCATCCTTATCCAACGGTCGCTCCTGCACTCACATCATTACTCGCTGTACCCGCTCCACAACAAATCTGCCTATCCCCTACACCCATCGACCACACCACTTCTCTTCTCCCATTTCTCTTTCTTCTTCCCCTCACCCGACAACCAGCGGAGAAACCCTTACCTTCTTCTTCTCCTCCCATACCTGTTGCAGAGCCATCACCACCTCCACCATCGCCTTACCCTGACACCATCCACAACAACCACGCCTGCAGCCACCTTCTCCACCTCTCTAGATCTAGATATCTCTTTCTTAGCTTCTACCATAACCCTAGAAGCTAAATCAGAGATAACTAGAGCTAGGGTTTCACCAACAATCGACGCATGGACGATTTGACAAGAGAAGAGCACGATTCAGAGAGTATGGGCATTGGGGTATGTCTTTAATTTCTGTTTTGAAAATTAGGGTTTTGTTTCTCTTGGCAGGTATAAATAGGAAGAGTCTGTGGGTGTTAAAGGGTTATGCCTGGGCTAGCCAGAGCACCAATTTTAGTTGTTTTATGTTTTAATCATGTTCTAAGTTACTTTGCTAGGATTAAAAATGAAACCCTAATTCATTGTTCTCGCTATTCAACTTTATTTGAGTTGTTCTTGCATGTTAAATTATAAGAGAAGTTCAATTCTCACACTTTCAATGCCTTGCTCTCACAAAGGATGCCATGTATCCATTGTAGTTAGGATAACCCCCGCATTGAGTGTGTTTTTCCCAAGCTTCACTCATTATTGCTAACCCTTTGACTAGTTGTGCTTAATTAGACAACTAGTGCTATGAATTAGTACCCTTAATCTTGACACATTATCCTTGTCTGTCACAGGAATAAGAAAGCTCCATTTAGTTGAACACATAGCATGAGTTAGTGGTGGATTTGACAATCCTAGTGCCCCTTTACTCTCACTGTTTGTATTTTATCTTTACTTCATTGTTATAACACTCAACTTCAGTCGTATCGACAAACAACAAATATATCTCATCACTTCTAGAAATCGACTAAGCAAAGCCTTAGATCAACATACGGCACCACAAGTCTCTCGTGGGATCGACTCGTACTTGCCACGCCTCCAACAAAGGCGCTGTGCACTTGCGGTTATAACATGTAGGCATTAAAATCAAACCACATTACCAAGCCTACCAAGTTTTTGGCGCCGCTGCCGGGGACTTGGCGTGTGTTGTGTTGATAAATTGCTTCTTCATTGAGTTTCAGATCATCCATGTATATACTTCCTTTGAATTGATTGCTTTTAGTCCTGTATTAGTATAACTTAGTTACAATTTTTATATTTCTACATCATCTTCACTTGTAGCTGTAACTTAGTAAACATCCTATCCCTGTATATACGTGTTAGATTCTTTCTTGTTTCCCTGCCATTATAGTTGTAGATTAGTTTAAATTTCACTATATAATATGTGCTAGTGTAACTTAGCTTAACTTTGCATACCTCTGCATCATTGCCTTGTAGTTTATCTTTGTAGCATCTTTGCATCACCATTATTATCATCTGTAGCTGTTTCATTCCTTAGTATAGGTTGTCTTTTGTTTTTCTCTTAATTTGAACATGCTGTAGTTTTTCTTTTATCATCTGTGAACAACCATTGAAGGAAAAAGAAGATGTGAGATCATAGTGCAAATGCATTTAATATCTCGGACAACACCTGGCTTAGTTTGTCACAATTGCTTGGCCCGACTCATTGTGACCTCCAAATACTCATTGCTAAACCCTCATCTCTCGCTAGCTGACTCTGTAGTGGTTCTGTTAAGCAAGTCTGAGAACTAAACTTCTTTGTAAAGGTAGCAGGTACCTGTGGTGCTGCTAAGCAAGCCTAAGGAGGGGAAGAAAAAGGCGCAAAACTTGAGTTTTGCAAAGCCATGAGCAACCCCTGCAAATCAGGTGAGTGACTCCGTGATATGTGAATTATACACCTGTTAGCTGAGTATGCCATGACTCTGTGCTGAAATGTATGGGTGTGTGCATGAATCATTAAAATCGATGCTATGCTTGTATAGCCATTTGATTTGCATACCCCGAGTATTACCACGACAACCCTGTTGCATTTGTGAATTGATATTAGCATTGTGTGTGATCTTATAGCATCCGAATGAGTGTTGAGTGACTTGAGTGAGCATAATCATCTGCCTTGTGCTCAACTCCAGCCCCGAAATTCGTTGAGTGTGAGCCGCACTTGGTCGATTAGCTGCAACCCCAATGGAAGACAATCAATTAGTTGATATCAACTCGGGCGATTGATGCCACATACCCTGCACCTTTATGCATGCTCAACCCTAAGGCTAGCCAATCCCGTGATAACCGAAGTGCCTAATGCTAAGCCTTATTCACCCGATAAACCATCGGCCTTGCATTTTTGGGTACAGAATCTTTGAAAAGTGACCTCAACCAGCCCGATTGACTTCATCTCGCCCCGCATTTTTTGTTTATACATCCCGAAAAATCAAGGTTACTTGATTGTGTCGACACTCTATAGCATGTCGTAAAGAGCTTAACCTGTTCATCTCGTTGCATCAAAGCATCCCCGCATTTGATTAGTGAAGCTTTGAATCGCATGATCACTGCTGAAGTATTGAGCCACCCCGTGCTCGTGCATTATCGCTTGAGTGAAATTTCTTCATCTGTTGTATCTGTTTTTGTGGCACTAGAATGAATGCTAGGTAACCCGACCTTGTGTCAACAATTAACTTGTTTTTCAAACACATACACCGTTTTCACTCTCATTGATCACCTGTCAACCTTCACATAATCTCGTTCGTGCATTGCGACTCGTGCCTAATCATGTCTTTGTGTAAGCCCAAAACCTATGCAAACTTGTTGACAGACTTGTGTGGCTATTTATTGTATATACCTGCAATCTGTGGCTTTTAGGTGTTCTGTGCTGTAATTTCTTGGCTATGTTAACACCTGTGCTCAACTCCAGCCCATGTAGTTGTGAGTTTGAGCTGCAACTTGGTTAACCAAGTTGGCTGCATTCCCCACTTGATATCAACTAATCCAGTTGACTCTGTCAACCACTGAGCATAGCCTGTGAAAACCAAATGAAGTCAACTGATTGAGTTGACACAACTTAGCCCTGAGCCTTTGCATACTTTGCTTTGTCAATCACATCTGTGAGACTCTCTGAGACTTGTAAGCTGTCATATTCAATTGTTGAATGCTAGACCTTGCTGCAGACCCCATTGAACTACTTGTATGAGCTGTCAGCCAAGTTGTTGCCAGACCTCTGCATCTGCTGCAACTTGTGTGCAACTGAATAACATGCTTAGTTGTATGATAGCCTGAAATAGTTGATTCATCAGCCCTGAAATCACTTTTACAAACTTGTTGTCAGACCTGTGTCAACTGAGCTTGTGAGCCATCTGCTCTGCACCTTTATGCATGCTCTGAACTGAAGGAAGCCAAATTTGTATGATAACCTGTGTTGAATGCTAAGCCATCTGTGAGACCCTGTTGAACCAATTATCTATTGTTTTTGAGGCATCTGTGCATCTTGGTTTTGTGCATCTGTGCACCAATATCTGCAATCTGTGTAAGCATGTGGTGCTTGGAGTGATTGTTGAGTGTCTAAGTTGTATTAGCATCTCACTTATATGCCACACACATCCCAGCACATGCTTCACCTTGAGTGAGCACAACCATTACCCTATGCACCATAAACAGTCGTTTCTTTTTATGCACTTGCCATCAGACCAGGTTATCTTGTGCTGAGCATATCCTGTGTTGTGTAAACCTGCCAGCAGCACACAAACTGGGCTGTGCAGTTGCACTTAAACTGAACATAACTCAACCAGCACATAACCTGTGCTGTGCTGAGAAGGCCAGCATAGCCAGTGCTGTGTCATTGTTGTGAGTTGGTGTTTCCTTGTGTTGATTTCGCTGAGCTATCCTGTGCTGTGGCATTTCTTTTCTGTAAGTTTGCATTGCTCTGTGCACATAACTAAGTTGTCATGTGCATAAGATGAGCTGTGCACTATCCAAAGCACCCCTGAGTGCTAAGAAATTGTGTGATTTTTGTTGAGAATTGAGTCTCACTAGGCTTTGCACACAAACTTGGGTTGTGCACCTGCCAAACTGGGCTGAAACCCAGTCCCACTGGGCTGTGCAACTTGTTCTTTGCATAGCCTGAAGCCCACATTTCCTGGGCTGCACGCAAACTAAAGCCCACTGTGCAACTGCTGGGCTACATATAACCTGGGCTCTGCACAAAACCAAACTGAAGCCCACATAGCTGGGCTGTGCAACCATTGGGCTTACCTTAGCCTGTGCTGTATCACCTGAAGCCCACCTAAACCAAACATCAAACCATAGCCTACATAAACCAAAGCCCACAAAACCAAAATGAGCCCACAGCAACTGGGTTTTGCATGAACTGGGCTTAGCTTTCCTATTTTGAAACATCATTGGTTATACATGCTTGATGTGTGCTAAGCTATGCTTCTTTTTGAGTTCAAATTGAGTTGCTAGATCATGTCAGGATTTTGGTGCCAGAAACGGAGATGAAACAAATCCATCGGAGAGCTTGCTTACGGGCATGCCTCACAAGTATGAACTCCCAAAGTCCATGATGATTTTAGGGAATATTATGAACCTTCTCGGGGCCACGACACGGCCACCTAGGGGTTCAAATGATTTTTATTTTTTAGAATAAATTTGCTCGAGGACTAGCAAATAATAAGTTTGGGGGTATTGATAGACACATTTTTTGTGTCTGAATTGTCCTCAGTGCTGGTATTGTTGGAACTCGATTTTTGTACTAATATTGTGTTTTTATGTATTTTTAGGTATTTTTGGAAATAAATATTTTTTGGAAAATTCGGCTCGAAAAGTTGCTCGGAACACCCCGGAGGACATTTGATATTCGGACTCCCACTTTGGATAAGGGGTAACCCAATTACTAAGGGGCACCCAATGATATTCGCACCCTCATTTCTTGGTTAAGGGGCACCTCCTCCTTCTTCGTTTGAAAATGAAAAATTGGCGGGAAAAATAAGTTCTCGCTTTGTGAACCGAGTTTCGATTTTGGGCTTGATGTAGTGAGACTAAAGGGCTTTGGAATGATTTGGGTTTGTTCCTCTTGGCTAAACAGAAATGGTATAGGCTTTTTCTAGACTAACTTTGGCTAGAATCTCGCATGGGAGAAAACAGAGTCTCTCGGGTTTTCCGAGCTGCGAATGTGTGTTCAAGAGATTTTCGTGCACCGCTCCGTGTTATACCACTCTGGAAGAATTATCGGCGTGTATGGAGTGTGTTTGAAGCAAATCAAGGCTCGGAGGAGATTAAAAGGTTAAGAAAATATCCACAAATATTTTCTTTAAAGCCGAGTAATGAAGAAAATATTTGGAGTTATGGAGGAGATTTCTCGTGCATGAGAGTATAAAAAGGCCTGTGGGAGCATGGAGGGAGAGTTAGGGAGAGGTATAGAGCCTCAACAGAGCCGGAGAATCAAGTTCCAGAGAACACCATTGCTGCTGCTGCTACACCTCAAGAACACGAAGAGCATGACATGACAAAGACTGTCGTTTTATCTGATGGTAAAGACTCACAAACGTGGGTCGTAGTTTATAGGCGTACTTAAAACAACGGCGGATTTCGACTTTATCGTTCTTTGTAACAGTGTTTGCAACACTTATAAACGTTGCAAACACCCGATTTACATCATTTTCTCCATTTCATCATTTGTAAGCACCTTTGAGCAATAAAATCATATTTTGAGCGTGTTTCCAACATGATGAGCTAGACTCCAACACTGGGACGACGGAGGAAGACGAATTTCATACATGGGTAAAATTATTTAATTCTTTTTAAGACTCTTGCATTAATTTTAATTGAAATATGATTTGAATTAATTGGTTGTCATTTAATTTGATGATGTATGCTTAGCTTAATTGTTTTTATACATCATGCTTAGGATTTACAACCAATCTTTTGAGGATCTATCTTGGCAAAAATAAGAGTCTGTGTTTTTATTTGTTGAGCGATAATTGTTAAAAGAATTAATATTTGAACCTTTTGTTATGAGTTTGGCCGAATCCTGAGTCCCAGCACATCTCTTCATCTTGTGACAATATTTGTATATATATTTTCTTTATCTTTAGTATTTTCTTTTATTAAAACTTAAAATCAATCCAACAAAGTCCGAGTGAACGACAACCTTACTACCACTTTCTACAACATCATTGAAAATAACCATCATGCGTCGTCTGGTAACCTTGGATGGCTAGGATTTGCTCATGGGATTGAAGGGGGACCGTGGATAGTCGCACGCCTTCGTTTTTGGTAGCCGCGTAGGGAAGGCCAGCATGGTGGCGCGGCTAGGTTGGCATGTCGTTGGCATGGCATGGTTTGGCGTGGCCAAACTTAGGTTTACGGGCCAAAGGTTACCATGCATCGTCTGGTAACCTTGGATGGCTAGGATTTGCTCCTGGGATTGAAGGGGGACCGTGGATCGTCGCACGCCTTCGTTTTGGTAGTCGTGTAGGGAAGGATAGCATGTGGCGCGGCAAGTTTGGCATGCCGTTGGCATGGCGTGCCTTGGCGCGGTTTGGCGTTGCCAAACTAGGGTTTTGGGTCAAAGGTTACCATGTGTTGTCTAGTAACCTTGGACAGCTAGAATTTGCCCCTGGAATTGAAGGGGGACCGTGGATCGTCGCACGCCTTCGTTTTTGGTAGCCGCGTAGGGAAGGCCAGCATGGTGGCGCCGCTAGGTTGGCATGGCATGGTTTGGCGCGGCCAAACTTAGGTTTTGGGCCAAAAGGTTACCATGCGTCGTCCGGTAACCTTAGATGGCTAGGATTTGCTCCGAGGATTGAAGGGGGACCGTGTATCGTCGCACGCCTTCGTTTTTGGTAGTCGTGTATTGTAGGATAGCATGTGGCGCGGCAAGGTTGGCATGGCGTGCCTTGGCGCGGTTTGGCGTGGCCAAATTTGGGTTTTGGGTCAAAGGTTACCATGTGTTGTCTAGTAACCTTAGACGGCTAGAATTTGCTCCTGGGATTGAATGGGGATCATGGATCGTCGCATGCCTTCGCTTTTGGTATCCGCGTAGGGAAGGCCGAAGATGTTGGCGCGGTTAGGTTGGCATGTCGTTGGCATGGCATGGTTTTTGCGTGGCCAAACTTAGGTTTTCGGGCCAAAGGTTACCATGCGTCGTCTGGTAACCTTGGATGGCTAGGATTTGCTCCTGGGATTGAAAGGGGACCGTGGATAGTCGCACGCCTTCGCTTTTGGTAGCCGCGTAGGAAGGCCAAAGCATGGTGGCGCGGCTAGGTTGGCATGCCGTTGGCATGGCATGGTTTGGCGTGGCTAAACTTAGGTTTTCGGGCCAAAGGTTACCATGCGTCGTCTGGTAACCTTGGATGGCTAGGATTTTCTCCTGGGATTGAAGGGGGATCGTGGATCGTCGCACGCCTTCGTTTTGGTAGCCATGTAGGGAAGGCTAGCATGTGGCGCGACTAGGTTGGCATGGCGTGCCTTGGCGCGGTTTGGCATGGCCAAACAAGGGTTTTGGGTCAAAGGTTACCATGTGTTGTCTGGTAACCTTGGACGGCTAGGATTTGCTCCTGGGATTGAAGGTGGACCGTGGATCGTCGCACGCCTTCGCTTTTGGTAGCCGCGTAGGGAAGGCTAGCATGGTGGCGCGGATAGGTTGGCATGCCGTTGGCATGGCATGGTTTGGCGTGGCCAAACTTAGGTTTTCGGGCCAAAGGTTACCATGCGTCTTCTGGTAACCTTGGATGGCTAGGATTTGCTCCTCAGATTGAAGGGGGGCCGTGGATCGTCGCACGCCTTCGTTTTGGTATCAGTGTAGGGAAGGCTAGCATGGTGGCGCGGCAAGGTTGGTATGCCGTTGGCATGGCGTGCTTTGGCACGGTTTGGCATGGCCAAACTAGGGTTTTGGGTCAAAGGTTACCATGTGTTGTCTGGTAACCTTGGACAGCTAGGATTTTCTCCTGGGATTGACTGGCGACCGTTGATTGTCGCACGCCTTCGTTTTGGTAGCCGCATAGAGAAGGCCAGCATGGTGGCGTGGCTAGGTGTGTTTGGCATGGTGGGGCCAAGGGCTTAGCATGCCGTTGGCACATGGTGCGGCTAGCATGGCTAGGGCCAAGGCAAGGTGCGGTTTGGCTTGGCATGGTGGGGCCAAGGGCTTGGCATACCGTTGGCGCATGGTGCGGCTAGCATGGCTAGGGCCAAGGCAAGGTGATGTTTGGCTTGGCATGTGGGGCCAAGGGTTTGGTAGGTGCGGCTGGCATGGTTGGCATGCCTTGGCGCGGTAGGTGTTGCTAGCATGGCTAGGGCCAAGGCAAGGTGCTGTTTGGCTTGGAATGTGGGGCCAAGGGTTTGGTGGGTGCGGCTAGCATGGCTAGGGTCAAGGCAAGGTGCGGTTTGGATTGGAATATGGGGCCAAGGGTTTGGTAGGTGCGGCTGGCATGGTTGGCATGCCTTGGCGCGGTAGGTGTGGCTGGCATGGTTTGCCATTGGCACAGGGGTGCGTCTAGCATGGTTGGAATGCCTTGGCGCGGTGGGTGTGGCTGGCATAGGTTTCCATTGGCACAAGGGTGTGGCTAGCATGGTTGGCATGCCTTGGCGCGGTGGGTGTGCAGGCGTAGTATGCCTTAAGCCATTTTTCGTTGATGATCGCTTCCCGGTTTTCCTCCGTCTTCTTTAATGAATTTGTAGTACCCACCGTTGTATGCTTTCGTGACTATATAAGGCCCTTCCCACTTTGCGGAGAATTTTGGTCCGGACGCGTCTTGCTTTGAATGTGCTTGGCGCCTTCGATGCCAAATCTCCCACTTGAAAACCCGAGGCTTCACGGTTTTGTTATATGCTTTGGAAACCCTATTTCGTATGCTTGTGCATGCTCTTCCGCGTTCGATCTTCCGAAATCTCGGTGTCTAATTAACAACTCGGCATTCAACGCTTGACCATCGCATCGAACTCCGCTTGCTTCGGCAATCCTTGCCGGTGGGATTTTGACTTCCGCTGGGAGGATGGCGTCTGCGCCGTAAACAAGGGAGTAGGGATATGCTCCGGTGGAACTTCTTGGTGACGTTCGGTACGCCCAAAGTTCCATTGGAAATTTCTCATGCCATGTCCGAGGATTATCATGCACCGTCCGACTAGGGATTCAGATCAGAGTTTTATTGGTGCTTTCAGCCTGTCCTTTCCCTTGAGGGTAGTACACGGTGGAGAAGACTTGCTTAATTCGTATTCTTCGAGTAACTCCCGTACTTACTTGTTTGCGAAAGGAGTGCCATTATCGGTGATGATATGTTTAGGCACGCCAAATCGGCAGATAATGTACTCTTTAATGAATGTTGCGATTGTGATTCCATTCGTCCCTCGTAAGGGTATGGATTCAACCCATTTGGTAAAATATTCGGTTGCTGTTATTATGTACTTGTGATGCTTTGAAGACGACGGATTGATCTTTCCAATGATGTCGAGTTCCCAGCTGTGAAAGGGCCCAGATCGCTTATTGAATGCAAATGGAGTCGACGGTACATGGATAAGGTTTCCGTGAATTTGACATTTTTTTGCCTCCTATGAACGAAAACAACTGCATCATCTTCCATGGTTGGCCAAAGAGTATTTCTCGTCTATCTGAAGAAATAATTTCCGTTTTCCTTGATGTTCGCCTTCGTGCATCTCTTTCAGCATGATCGGGATTTCTGTTTCGTTTAAACATCGTAGAAAACTTCCTCCAAAGATTTTACGATATAAGATTCCTTCGTGGAATACGAATCTCTCGGACCTTTGTTTTATCTTGGCTGCATCCTTCTTATTGGTGGGTAGTATGTCGTCGTGAAGGTAACCGATGTATGGCTTCTTCCAGTCCCCAGCGTGACCAATATTGAAAACTTCTAATTGGTGTGGCGGCGCTTGACAGTTGGAATAGGTTCTTTGAAGTAACCGAGATGGGGCTTCCATTTCGGCGATAGTATCCAAGGCGTTGCAAACGGCGATAGAGTGTTACCACTAATGTTTGCCCGCAGATCTCATTGTGGACGCGGTTGAGTTGTTGGTGTGCTTCTCCCTCTCCAAGACATCTTAAAAAATAACCTTCTGGATTCCGATGATATAGCACCCCTCGGAGCATGAAGAAATTTTGTAAGGTTTTGAGACTGACCTTTCCCTGGAAAAGTGAGCTGTTAAGTTCTTGGATAATTGGTGTTCTCCAATCATCAGCTTCATCCTCTTCGGGTTGTGAAAGCCATGTTGAAGCTACGGTTCGCTTCTTTACTATCAGGGTTTCCTCAAAACCTTCAAATTTCAGTTTTGATGCTAGCGTAGCTAGGCAATCAGAGTGTTGGTTGCCGCTGCGCCCAATATGTGTTATGGTCGCGTCGGCGAAATAGTTAAGCAGTTTTTGTGCCTCGGCTTTGTATGGGGCCAAGGTTACTTCTCTCAGTGCGTATACCCCGTTCACCTAGTTGACGAGTAATTTAGAGTCCCCTCTTATTTTTAGACGTGTGGCTCCAGCTCGTTTAGCCAAGGACAGTCCGATGAGAAAGGCTTCATATTCTGCTGAATTGTTGGTGCAGGGGAAGTCTAGCTTGAAGGAGTGCGAGAATACTTCACCAGCTGGGGATACTGGAACCACACCTGCTCCTCCAGTACCGTTGTTAGGAGTAGCGGAGCCGTCGAAGAATAGTAGCCATGTTTCTTCTTGGATGAAAGAGATTTCCGGAAAGTCTCCAGGGAGGTCCTCGTGTAGTGCCATGGTATTCTCTCCCGGAAATGTCGCCAGTTAATCCGCAACTGCTTGCCCTTTGATGGCTCTCGGGGATGCGCAAGTTATATCGAACTCTGACATTTTGAGGAGCCATTTGGTCGGTCTCCCTATCAGGTCCGGTTTTGAGAGGAGGAACTTCACCGGATTGGATTTAGATATCAGCACCACTTTATTGGACAGTAGGTAATGCCTGAATTTCTAGATGGAGTGGATCAAAGCTAAGCACGCCTTTTCCGCTTTGGGATATTTGAGTTCGGCATCTCTTAATGTTCGACTGAAGTAGTATATGGTATGCTCAATCCCTTCGTCATCTTCTTGGGCGAGGAGAGCTCCGACAGCAGTGTCGCTAAATGCAGTGTAAAGGTGTGACGGTCTTCCTTGTATGGGTGATTTCATGACGGCTGGAGAAGATAATATTTGCTGAATTTTCCTAACGCTTCTGTTGTATTGTGGTCCGGACAAAGCTTGCTCCTTTCTTGATGAGGGGGTAAACGAAGCAACAAGTTGAGCCAATCTTGGTATGAAGCGGCGAATGTAGTTTATTTTACCCATGAAACTCTGGAGCTCTTTCACGGTTCGCGGTGGTGGCATCGTGAGGATGGCTTGTGTTTTGACTGGGTCAACTTTAATTCCCTCGGCAGTCACCTGAAAACCTAGGAACTTTCCCGAAGAAACACCAAAAGTACATTTCAATGGATTCATCTTCAGTTTGTACTCGCGACATCTTTCGAATACCTGCCGCACAATTCCTGCATGGGCTGCCCGAGTTCTTGACTTGACCACTATGTCATCTACATAATCTTCGACTTGCTTGTGTATCATATCGTGAAAAATGTTGGTCATGGCGCGTTGGTATGTGGCGCCAGCGTTTTTCAAACCGAAGGGCATCACAGTATAGTAAAAATTTCCAAGAGGGGTTCAAAAAGCCGTCTTACTTGCGTCATGTTCGTACATCTTTATTTGGTTGTAGCCGCTATACCCGTCCATGAAAGAGAACATACCATGTCCACTGGTGGTGTCTACCATCATGTCAATGTTGGGGAGCGGAAAATCGTCTTTAGGGCAACACTTGTTCAAATCTCTAAAATCGACACAACACCTGATCTGACCATTCTTATTTTCACCGGAACAACGTTGGCCAGCCAAGTAGGGTGGTGAATCGGTTTGATGAAACCATCCACTAGTAGTTTCTGAATCTCTACTTTAATATGTTCTTCTACATCATGCCGGAATTGTCTCGGGGTTTGCTTGACTGGTTTGGATCCGGGTATCACGTGTAAGTGATGAGTGACCAGTCTTTCGTCCAAGCCGGGCATTTCCTCGTATGTCCATGCGAATACGTCTTGATATTCCTTGAGGAGGTCTACCAGCTTTACATGTTCATCTGCGCACAGAGTCGAGCTTATCGATATGGGTCGTGGAGATTCTTCACTTCCGACATTAACAACCTCAAGTTCGTCCATAGTAGAGTTGGTCCCGTCTTGTAGCTGTCGTGGTGCATCATGTACTTCCTCGTGCGGATCGTTACTACACTTGCGTCCCATGGGGCGGAGAGACTGTGTGGTAGTCTCCCCTGTTAATTGCTAACAACGGCGCTGATATACAGTTTTCCTTTTTTCATCATGACCCATAATGAAAGCCCGTCCTCGCTTGGTATGGGTGTAAGCCGGACCCTGGTTCGAAAGGTGGAGGCTAGCGTGTCTCTCTTTTGAAGGGGTGACATGAGACCTGGTTTCTCCGTGAAGCTGTACAAGACCATCATTTTCTTCAATGGACGTCCACTTTGGCAGTGGATTGTGGTGAGCCTTATTGGTTGTGGCCAGCGGGTGTTGTCTTGGTTCAAAAATCTCAATGCCACAGATCGGCGCATAAGGAGTTAATGATGCAGCGATGCGAATTACTTCTCCGTTTAACATGGTTTTCAAGCACTGGTGATACGTCGAAGGAATGATTCTGTTATCGTGGAGCCATGGACTTCCCAGTATCATGTGGTAATCTGGCTCCTTCTCGATTACCTTGAACCTTACTTTTGACTGGACAGGTCCTACTGATAGATTCAAGTTGACGTACCCATACGTACTGGTTTGGTTGCCTTCGAAATCGGTCATTGTAGTGGACTGTCGTACAACTTCGTTCGGCCGCACCCTGGCCGTTCTGAGCGTCTTGAGGGTAACAACGTTAGAGGATGCTCATGTGTCTATGAGAGCTCTTTTGAATTCCATGTCCTTGATACAGACTGTGACATTTAGGGCACGGTTGTGGCCCTCCTTTGCCATCATGTCGTCGTCGATAAACGTGATATTGTTGACGGACAAATCTGGCGTTCTTGACGTTTCCAAGCGTGAAGGAACCAAGGACACGCTTAATGCTATTCGATTGATAGCGGTGAACGTCTCCATCCGTTGATCCTTTGAAAGATGTAAGAGTTCAAATAAGTTTTCCACCAGTGAGGCCGCTTCCTGGCCTACGGGTTTCTGATTAGCAGTGAAGCTGTTGACTTGAGAGCGATCGTTCGGGATGTTAGTCCCGATCCCGGAGTCTCGGGGCAAGTGAACCGTTCAATTCTGCCGTTAGGTTGATGAGGAAGTCCCGATTATGACGTTAATCGCATCTTTCATCGGACCCATGTTCTTGGTGTGGATCTATCAACCCGCACCAAGTCATCGACCTTGGTATTCCTTCGTCGATTGCATCGTTGGGAGTTGCGTTGGGGAAGGAAATATTGCCGTTCGCCTGACTGGAACTTGAGTGCACGGATTCAGTACTAAAACCAACCATCCTTCTGAGTTAGAGAAACGCATTATGAAATTGATATTGGAACCGATAGATCAATCTCCCACTGTGGTTGCCAATCGTTTGAGGGTGAAAATGGTTTCTGCTGATTTTGGTAACTTCGGTGTGTGGGTGAGAAACGAATTTAAACCCTAAACAATGTACTGCAAGGGAGTACTTTAGATTCGAGAGATCAATCTGTACAAGTCTGGACCAAACCAAGAAATGACCGTTCCCGGACTTGCTTCTTTCCACAAAGTGGAGGAGAATGGGTTGGTTTTGGGGAGGGAAGCAAGGAAAGTGATGAGACCAGAATAGTTGATTCTGGAAGAGTAGTTGTGTTACGACTTGTATCAGAAAGTGGGAAGCTAATAGATGGAAATCTAGCAAACGTTTTCTGAGTGGTGTATGCTCCTGAATGAACTTGTTGTTCGGTGGAAATAGGTAAGACCTATTTATACAAGTCGAAGTGAAACATACTCCGGTATCATTAAGGAATGGAAAAATGGATGAATAAATGAGAGGAGGTGGTAACGTTAACGCAAGGAATTGATGTTCCATAAAATCGTTAACACATGGAATTAATGTTCCATAAAATCGTTAACGCATGGAATTGATGTTCCATAAAAAGAATGTTTCGCCATTAACTCCCTTTATTTACTAACCGCCTCATCCTTATGACACTTCCTTATGACGGGTGTAGTGTACGCCGCACCGTAAACCGCCAAACCAATACCCAAAGAGGATCCCACAGGTTTGTGATATGTGTTGATGTCTCGAATGTTTTTGTGGAAAACATGTAGCATGTTGTTGTTTCCTGGCAAGTCGCACTGGGGAGACTTGCTAGCTTGGTGACCTTCGACTGTCGAGATTTTGCATCTCAATAGGAAAGATAGCCGTTGATTGTTGCACGTTTTCGTTTTGGTAACCGCGTAGGGAAGGCCAGCATGGTGGCGCGGCTAGGTTGGCATGCTGTTGGCATGGACTGGGTTGGCGTGGCTAAACTTAGGTTTTCGGACCAAAGGTTACCATGCGTCGTCTGGTAACCTTGGATGGCTAGGATTTGCTCTTGGGATTGAAGGGGGACCGTGGATCATCGCACGCCTTCGTTTTTTGTAGCCGCATAGGGAAGGCCAGCATGGTGGACCGCTAGGTTGGAATGGCATGGTTTGGCGCGCCAAACTTAGGTTTTTTTGACAAAGGTTACCATGCGTCGTCTGCAGTAACCTTAGATGGCTAGGATTTACTCCTGGGATTGAAGGGGGACCGTGTATCGTCGCACGCGTTTTTAGTAGCCACGTAGGGAAGGCCAGCATGGTGGCGCGGCTAGGTTGGCATGCCGTTGGCATGGCATGGTTTAGCGTGGCCAAACTTAGATTTTCGGGCCAAAGGTTACCATGCGTCGTCTGGTGACCTTGGATGGCTAGGATTTGCTCATGCGATTGAAGGGGGACCGTGGATTGTCGCACACCTTCGCTTTTGGTAGACGCGTAGGGAAGGCCATCATGGTGGCGCGTCTAGGTTGGCATGCCGTTGGCATGGCATGGTTTGGCGTGGCCAAACTTAGGTTTTCGGGCCAAAGGTTATCATGCATCGTCTGGTAACCTTGGATGGCTAGGATTTGCTCCGGGGATTGAAGGGGGACCATGGATCGTCGCACGCCTTCGTTTTGGTAGTCGTGTAGGGAAGGATAGCATGTGGCGCGGCAAGGTTGGCATGCCGTTGGCATGGCGTGCCTTGGCGCGGTTTGGCGTGGCCAAACTAGGGTTTTGGGTCAAAGGTTACCATGTGTTGTCTAGTAACCTTGGACAACTATAATTTGCTCCTGGAATTGAAGGGATACCGTGGATCGTCGCACGCCTTCGCTTTTGGTATCCGCGTAGGGAAGGCCAGCATGGTGGCGCGGCTAGGTTGGCATGTCGTTGGCATGGCATGGTTTTGTGTGGCCAAACTTAGGTTTTCGGGCCAAAGGTTACCATGCGTCGTATGGTAACCTTGGATGTCTAGGATTTGCTCCTGGGATTGAAGGGGGACCGTGGATCTTCGCACGCCTTCGCTTTTGGTATCCGCGTAGGGAAGGCCAGCATGGTGGCGCGGCTAGGTTGGCATGCCGTTGGCATGGCATGGTTTTGCGTGGCCAAACTTAGGTTTTTGGGCCAAAGGTTACCATGAGTCGTCTGGTAACCTTGAATGGCTAGGATTTGCTCATGGGATTGAAGGGGGACCGTGGATAGTCGCACGCCTTCGTTTTGTAGCCGCGTAGGAAGGCGGCATGGGTGGCGCGGCTAGGTTGGCATGCCGTTGGCATGGCATGGTTTGGCTTGGCCAAACTTAGGTTTTCGGGCCAAAGGTTACCATGCGTCGTCTGGTGACCTTGGATGGCTAGGATTTTCTCACTGGGATTGAAGGGGGACCGTGGATTGTCGCACACCTTCTCTTTTGGTAGCCGCGTAGGGGAAGGCCATCATGGTGGCGCGGCTAGGTTGGCATGCCGTTGGCATGGCATGGTTTAACGTGGACAAACTTAGGTTTTCGGGCCAAAGGTTATCATGCATCGTCTGGTAACCTTGGATGGCTAGGATTTGCTCCGGGGATTGAAGGGGGACCGTGGATCGTCGCAGGCCTTCGTTTTGGTAGTCGTGTAGGGAAGGATAGCATGTGGCGCGGCAAGGTTGGCATGGCATGCCTTGGCGCGGTTTTGCGTGGCCAAACTTAGGTTTTCGGGCCAAAGGTTACCATGAGTCGTCTGGTAACCTTGGATGGCTAGGATTTGCTCCTGGGATTGAAGGGGGACCGTGGATAGTCGCACGCCTTCGTTTTGTAGCCGCGTAGGGAAGGCCAGCATGGTGGCGCGGCTAGGTTGGCATGTCGTTGGCATGGCATGGTTTTGCGTGGCCAAACTTAGGTTTTCGGGCCAAAGGTTACCATGCATCGTCTGGTAACCTTGGATGGCTAGGATTTGCTCCTGGGATTGAAAGGGGACCGTGGATAGTCGCACGCCTTCGTTTTTGGTAGCCGCGTAGGGAAGGCCATCATGGTGGCGCGGCTAGGTTGGCATGCCGTTGGCATGGCATGGTTTAGCGTGGCCAAACTTAGGTTTTCGGGCCAAAGGTTATCATGCATCGTCTGGTAACCTTGGATGGCTAGGATTTGCTCCGGGGATTGAAGGGGGACCATGGATCGTCGCACGCCTTCGTTTTGGTTGTCGTGTAGGGAAGGATAGCATGTGGCGCGGCAAGGTTGGCATGGCCAAACTAGGGTTTTAGGTCAAAGGTTACCATGTGTTGTCTAGTAACCTTGGACAGCTAGAATTTGCTCCTGGAATTGAAGGGATACCGTGGATCGTCGCACGCCTTCGCTTTTGGTATCCGCGTAGGGAAGGCCAGCATGGTGGCGCGGCTAGGTTGGCATGTCATTGGCATGGCATGGTTTTGCGTGGCCAAACTTAGGTTTCGGGCCAAAGGTTACCATGCGTCGTCTGGTAACCTTGGATGTCTAGGATTTGCTCCTGGGATTGAAGGGGGACCGTGGATCTTCGCACGCCTTCGCTTTTGGTATCCGCGTAGGGAAGGCCAGCATGGTGGCGCGGCTAGGTTGGCATGCCGTTGGCATGGCATGGTTTTGCGTGGCCAAACTTAGGTTTTCGGGCCAAAGGTTACCATGAGTCGTCGGGTAACCTTGGATGGCTAGGATTTGCTCCTGGGATTGAAGGGGGACCGTGGATAGTCGCACGCCTTCGTTTTGTAGCCACGTAGGGAAGGCCAGCATGGTGGCGCGGCTAGGTTGGCATGCCGTTGGCATGGCATGGTTTTGCGTGGCCAAACTTAGGTTTTTGGGCCAAAGGTTACCATGCATCGTCTGGTAACCTTGGATGGCTAGGATTTGCTCCGGGGAATTAAGGGGGACCGTGGATCGTCGCACGCCTTCGTTTTGGTAGTCGTGTAGGGAAGGATAGCATGTGGCGCGACAAGGTTGGCATGCCGTTGGCATGGCGTGGCCAAACTAGGGTTTTGGGTCAAAGGTTACCATGTGTTGTCTAGTAACCTTGGACAGCTAGAATTTGCTCCTGGAATGAAGGGGGACCGTGGATCGTCGTACGCCTTCGTTTTTGGTAGCCGCGTAGGGAAGGCCAGCATGGTGGCGCCGCTAGGTTGGCATGGCATGGTTTGGCAAGGCCAAACTTAGGTTTTTGGGCCAAAGGTTACCATGCGTCGTCTGGTAACCTTAGATGTCTAGGATTTGCTCCTGGGATTGAAGGGGGACCGTGTATCGTCGCACGCCTTCGTTTTGGTAGTCGTGTATTGAAGGATAGCATGTGGCGCGGCAAGGTTGGCATGGCGTGCCTTGGCGCGGTTTGGCGTGGCCAAACTAGGGTTTTGGGTCAAAGGTTACCATGTGTTGTCTAGTAACCTTGGACGGCTAGAATTTGCTCCTGGGATTGAATGGGGATCGTGGATCGTCGCATGCCTTCGCTTTTGGTATCCGTGTAGGGAAGGCCAGCATGGTGGCGCTGCTAGGTTGGCATGCCGTTGGCATGGCATGGTTTGGCGTGGCCAAACTTAGGTTTTCGGGCCAAAGGTTACCATGCGTCTTCTGGTAACCTTGGATGGCTAGGATTTGCTCCTCAGATTGAAGGGGGACCGTGGATCGTCGCACGCCTTCATTTTGGTATCCGTGTAGGGAAGGCTAGCATGGTGGCGCGGCAAGGTTGGTATGTCGTTGGCATGGCGTGCTTTGGCGCGGTTTGGCGTGGCCAAACTAGGGTTTTGGGTCAAAGGTTACCATGTGTTGTCTGGTAACCTTGGACGGCTAGGATTTGCTCATGGGATTGAAGGGTGACCGTTGATTGTTGCACGCCTTCGTTTTGGTAGCCGCGTAGGGAAGGCCAACATGGTGGCGTGGCTAGGTGCGTTTGGCATGGTGGGGCCAAGGGCTTAGCATGCCGTTGGCACATGGTGCAGCTAGCATGGCTTGGGCCCAAGCAAGGTGCGGTTTGGCTTGGCATGTGGGGCCAAGGGTTTGGTATGTGCGGATGGCATGGTTGGCATGCCTTGGCATGGTAGGTGCGGCTAGCATGGTTAGGGCCAAGGAAAGGTGCGGTTTGGCTTGGCATGTGGGGCCAAGGGTTTGGTGGGTGCGGCTAGCATGGCTAGGGCCAAGGAAAGGTGCGGTTTGTTTTGGCATGTGGGGCCAAGGGTTTGGTAGGTACGGCTGGCATGGTTGGCATGCCTTGGCGTGGTATGTGTGGCTGGCATGGTTTTCCATTGGCACAGGGGTGCGCCTAGCATGGTTTGCATGCCTTGGCGCGGTGGGTGTGGCTGGTATGGGTTTCCATTGGCACAAGGGTGCGGCTAGCATGGTTGATATGCCTTGGCGCGGTGGGTGTGGCTGGCACGGTTTTCTATTGACACAAGGGTGCGGCTAGCATAGTTGGCATGCCTTGGCGCGGTAGGTGTGGCTGGCATGGTTTGCCATTGGCACAAGGGTGCGGCTAGCATGGTTGGCATGCCTTGGCGCGGTGGGTGTGGCTGGCATGGTTTGCCATTGGCACAAGGGTGCGGCTAGCATGGTTGGCATGCCTTGGCGCGGTAGGATGTGGCTGGCATGATGAGCCATTGGCACGTGCGGTGTGAGAATTAGGGTTTTGGCTTGTCGAAACCCTAATTAGCATTAAAAAAAAGTACCCTGGTAATTTTCTCGCAGACAAATTAAAGGGTTCAATAAATGTGCTTGGTTTGGACATTATTACTCAAGTTCTGTGACGTCATTGTCTAACTAGGGTTTTACGATTTCCCCCTAAGTTAAAAGCCACCATCAACACTTATCTACAAAGTTTAATGGTCAAGCAATAAACCTCGTATTGTATTCCTTAATGATATGTCTATCTAGAGTTCAAATATGCTTCGCAATTATATTTTCAATATGCACGACTTGAAAGATACGTTATGGAATGAAACAGTTCAAGTCAAATATCACTAACCTCAAGTGGAAGGATGATTGTTGTCGTGTAGCTCCTTGCTTCTTCACATCTTCAAGTCTTCGCAATACTTGTAATATCTCATATCCTAATACTTTCAAGCTAACCTATACGAAGTTTAACTCTAGTACATAATCAAGCGACTCTTAACATGAGTTTTGATTCACTAAAATATGACAACCAAACTTGACATACCAACGCTTGGTGGGTTCAACCGAGCCATGCTCTAACAATCTCCCCCTTTGTCAATTTTAGTGACAAAACTCTTACATCATATGGATAAACAAATTACAATAATTCATTACAATCCACTTGATTCCCGATTCAACAGCACAGTGAAACTACTTACATTCAATCCTTGAAAATGTCGTTGTTGACATTATAATAACAAAGCTATTACTACCCCTAAGGAAGATAGGTACATATTCAATCCGCACATCTTTGTTATACCAATCATATGACATGTTACTCCCCCTTAATCTGTGCTTTCACTCTTTTGTTAGATAAAAACATTCAAACCAATGTTCTTTTCCCTAGCGATGCTAATCAATATAAATATCAATGCTAACATCACCTGTTTACTCCATATATTTCTCCCCTTTTTGTCACAAAAATGACAAAGAAACGAAAAAATAAAGGACAACGCGAAAAGAATCTTACAAATCTCAGAATAGACTTGCAAACCTGTAGAGTTAGGCACGAGGGTTCCATACATCATGTTCTGATAACCAATATCAAAACCGAAACTACAAGTAGTCTTATTTTGATATGTTACTAAGGAAACAATTTCCCGAAACAATTTTTCCAATTTAGTTTAGCAAACCAAAAATAACTAAGCATATTGATAAGTGCATATTTCACATATATTTGGTGTCAATTCCATGCTAGTAATTGCTATCTTTCTGGTGAATTATTGTATATTATGCTTGTTTTCTTGTATGAGTCTTTCATTAGGTGAATCATCCAAAAAGAAGTGTAAATAGCTACAAAAGTGAAGTCACAAGTGAAGAAGGGCCAAAGACCCAGTGGAACTCATTCAAATGGAGGATTTCTAGTCATCATTTTGTAGAGGACGAGACGAATCCAACGGCGAAATAGTGAAGTCATTCGGAGTTCGTATGAAGAAGATATGAGCAAAACAAGAACTCGGAAGACAAAACGAGAAAAACGGTCATCTTAAAGACAAATTCTATTGGCACCCCACTGTACGTTGAGGGGCAGTAATTTTAATAAGGGGTGGACTATTTCCAAGGAACTGCTAAAAACAGTTGGGTCTTTTACAAGGGGGAGGCTTAAATTCAAATATTTTTAAAGGCGCCTAGTTATTCTCTTGGGGCACCACCATCATCTTCTACCTCTACCGTGACCAGTTCAGAGAGATTATCGTCCCTGTTATATCTGGGGTTCTCGAACAGTTCTTGGTTCAACTATTGATGGAGTGTTAATGTGGGTACTGTGTTAGTAATGGGAGGAACTCATGTTCGGGTTTTGATGATGAAAACAACGATGGTGATGTTTGTTGTTGCCATGATGACCGTAAATGATCATGATAAGATGATAGAGTGCTGAGCTTTAATCGAGTTCGAATGGTTCCTTGGGTTTCTGATGGAATTAGAAAACATGGGTCGTTGTTGGATTTCGATAACCTTGGTGGTTTAATCGGTAACTGAAGGAAGAAGGCGACTGAGTTTGGGAGATGATACAATGGAAGAGGCTGTTGTTGTCGGAGATCATGATGATATTAATGGCAGTGTGATAATGATTATCGGATATGGAGTTGATTGATGGCAGTGATGAGACGAAGGTATAAATTCTCGGAGTTGATATTGTTGATAGTCATTGCAGGTAACTGAAGACCGAGAAAAGAAGATAATGAAGAGATTTTGAACTCGACAGTTCCGAGAAGTTACGATGAAAAAGGAACTGATGGGTACGACTTTTGTTGGAGTTAAGATGTAGTTGGGAACCATTTTTAGTGACCGAGAAACTAGTTGTCGTTGATGATAAATATGTGAAGATTCCGAGCAAGAGAAAAGATTTGACGCGTAATGGGAATAATAGGGATCTTCTACAACATGGAGTACCAAGCCAGATATATCATGAGTGCTGGGGAAGTAATACTAGCCCATATGGATCTGGATGAAATCCCAAGCCAATCAGGAGCTGTACTCAAATTATTAGGGTACTCCATGTTTCACAATAACAATATCAAGTACGAATTTGGAGGAGTGTTAGGTCGGCTAATCCTATATAAATAGGCGTCAGGTACAAGACCAAAAAGATAATTTTTGGGAGAGAAAAATAGAGAGAGAAAAAGAAGAGAAATGAGGTTATATTCTATTCTAGGGTTTACCCCTTTAGGGGGAAACCAAGTTATTTTCTTCTTATTATTTCATATATTTTTCATGGGTTTTAGTAAATCCATGTGTAGCTAAAAGTTTATTGATTCTGGATGATTTCAAAGTCTTGAGTAATGGAACTTTAATTCATTTTACAAGTTTATTTTTAGTTTAATTTTCTTGTCGATTGTCTCTATTAATTTTAGTGTTTAAGATTACTATTGGGTTATTCAATTGGCCATATTGAATTAACCTGATAGTAATTCTTCTACTAGTATTGGGATTGGTGATACGTGTAATTGTCACTCAATTATTTACACAAGTAGTACATCGCAAAAGGTGACGGAGGGATTCTCATAAAGCAATTGTGTATAGAGATGACACTAGTAAGCGGGGCCGAGCTTATGCGTCTGATGCTAGGATCAACCTAATTCACAAAACGTAATGCATTCGATGGGTTACACCTTTAGAGCTTATTCATGGTGGCCCAGATGGATAGAATCTGGTAGTCGAGCGCTTCCGTATCCAGTGACAACACGAATTCCGGGGATAGCAGAGCTTATTGCTATTCTACGGTTGGTGACAAAGGAAATTCTGCAAGAAATAAACAAGTACTTTAATCAAGTTTATGTTCAGTGGCGGCGAATGATTCCTTAATCATCTTTGTTTTCTTATTATTTTTTTGTTGATCTTAAAACCAATCCACCATTTGCTTTTTACTTTATTTTTGCTCATTCAAATAACATATCAATTAAACAGCTCTCTGTGGGAACGATCTCTTACTACCGCTATATTACCAGTTAATTAGTGGGAAATATCTTGATTAATTTGTTGCACTTACGACACGCATCAAATTTTGGCGTCGCTGCCGGGGAGCGGTTGCTAATTGATTTGTTATTTGTTTAGCTTGTTTTTTTTTTATCTTTTCTTGTGATTCGTCATGTTTCCTTACGGTTAACATGTACGGAGCACAAGATTACACATACAATAGTGGTGATCAATATGGTTTTCAATCTCATTCATATGGAAACTACCAACCATCCTATATGGGTATAATCAAAACCATTCTATTGGCTATGATCAATATCCCATGGAAGCTTATGGATATTCTCATACATGTCAACAACCTTATGACGGGAATGTAAGTGAACAATCACGAGGATGGAAGGATAATTATGCTTTTGATCAATTGTTTTCTAATAATGTACAGATGACAGAGAGTTTGGAGCTAAAGAGTGATCATACTGAATCAAGACCTACTCCTCTTCATCGTGTTTTTCCTTCACTCTTTCCAAAAGAGGAGATTGTGCACAACGGTGCAAAGCGTGTTCATGTCAGAAAACTTTTTAAGACACACGAGCATCTAGAAAAAGCCGGTGCATCACAAGAGATTCTTGACGGAATTAACAAGGCCATAGACATGGAATTCGAACATCGTTTTGATGTTGACAATTCTGAGGTTGACAGTGATTCCGATGAAGATGAACCACCTCTCGAAAATCCTTGCAATAATGATACGATTATTCCAACTCCAAATCATAATAAAGATCCTTCACCTATTCAAAAGGAGGAGATTGGGTATGACATATCTATTGTTATAAATGGTGTAACGTACTCAAACAATGATTTTAAGATTTGCCCCAATAAAATAGACTTCCTAGGAGATGATTCCGATTGCGATGATGAGGTTGTTGAAGAGATGGATATTGAGAAAGAAACCAAATTGATTGAAGTTGTGGAAGACCCAATTGAACTTGTCATTGATGCTGATATTTCGGTTGAAGCAGAAATTAAAAGTTCGATAGAGGACCACGATATACTTGAGGTGAATAATTCACTAGAGATAAAAGATAAGGATCCGGAACAAGGTTTGTCTAATCCTTTACATAATTTCATATCTATTGATCCTTTTCGACCAATTGAAGTAGCTTCTGAAAGAGTTGTTAACCCGACTTTTAAGAAAATACCTCACTTAGGATTGAAGTTGTGTGCTTCTAAAGTTTTAACGAATTATTTTGCTTCTAAGTATCCACCACTTGATGTGTTTGATTCTAGAATTGTGCAGGTTCACCAAGATGAGGAACCTTTTGAAGTTCCCGAACTCTATGTTATCTATCCACTTCCGAGTGTAGAAAGGACTAAGTGTGGGGGAAACTTCAATAAAGTGATAGCTTCAATATTTATATCTTGTGTTAATGTTTTCATGAAGATGTTATTAGAATTTCAAATTATTTTCTGGGAAGACTACCAGATTTTCAGATTATTGGTGTATGGACGATAACCAGTGGGTCATGCCGGGGACGTTAAACTAAGCGCTGCATGTGAGGCAACCCATAGGTTTTGTATTTTCCATCCTTTTGTTTTTAGTTTTCTTCATTTGCATATCATATTAGGATTTCCCACCTTGACTTTACTTAGGACGATTCAATTACATTGAGGACAATGTAGAGTTTAAGTGTGGGGGAGTGTTTGGATATATATTGCATATAGAGTTTTTAGCCTTTTTGAGTTGTTTTTTCAAAATTTTGAAAATTTTTGCGTAAAAAAACCTCCAACTTGTAGAGATTTTAGAGTCACTAGCATACTTCTAGGTATGTTTACATAGAGAATTCTGACCGACATAACTGAACTTGGAAGTGTTAGGGAACTACGTTCGGATTTCTTGCTTGTTAGAGTGTTAAATAATGGATTTAATCATGCCGGTGATGCAAATGAGGAGCAGGGAGAAATGCATTATTAGAGTTGTTGATCAATCATTAGTAGAGACTACCTATTTTCAAATCAAAAGAGGCACCATACCAAATTTTCTTTGTAGCTGATTAAAGACCTTTCTTTTGAGTGTGGGTCACCGTACTTTAATTCCGGGTAGAATGATGAGCTACCCAACCTCCCACCAATAGAAGCACTACTTTTTGATCTCTTGAGTGCTAATTTTGTCAATCATGAGGATGACGTCTATAGATGAAAACCACCTTCTTGTAGTTTGATTATAGTTAGCACCATTCTCTCTCTCGCCAATAACAGGTCCATAGAAACACCATCATCATCAAAAAGTGGAGCGACATCAAAATCTATAAGGAAAGTTGAAGACGTTTGAGGTTTACAAGCAACGGTACAAGGAAGACCAAATTTCATATCCAAGTAATGACACATACAATAAGAAGATTTTTAAATACATGTTGAAGACTTACAATATAAGGAGCGGAATTCTATATCAAAGTGGAAGATTAAATACAAGAGCGAAGAAAATCAATAGATGAGAGTTATTGAAGTTTAGGATACAAAGACAATACAAGTTGTGAAGATCAAAGTGGTAAAATACTTCTTTCATGGCCATGTTATTTTAATTCCGTTATTATTTTTGTATTTGCAATCTCTTTGTTTGAAAAAGAAAAAAAAAATACAAACAAAGAAAGAAAAAATACAAAATACAAAGAAAAGAAAAAAATTTGAAAAGAAAAAAAAATACAAAAAGATTTGCATTTAGGTTGTTATTTATTCAATAAGGCCATGAGGAAGAAAAATATATATAAAGAAGTTTTGAGCAACAAGGAAATTGAAGAGAAAGAGTTACAAATTGTCAGAGTTCTACGAAGTTCAAGAGTTTATCATTAGAAGTTGAAGACCAAAGACGAAGACCAAGAAGATGAAGAAGACGAGCCAAAGGAAGACGTTTCTATTGGATACTGTTAGAGTGGTGCTTTCATCATTGCAATCGGATGTGAAGGTGGTAAGTACTCCCATCCTCGCAATAGTGGTTGATTTCCTTTCTTAGAGATCATCAGAAAATATCTTTTATTTCCCACGATCTTGTGGGGTCTCCTGAAATAATTCGGAAGGTCTCCTTCCCACCATTCAACGTTTGTAGGATTCTCTATTCATTCCTACCTGCACACATGTGAGACCCATAAAAAAGCTATCTTACTGAGTGCAATTATCATAAAATCCTTTTAAGTGAGGCAGAAGTCGAGGCGAAATGCTTATTAATCGCTCTCAAACATGCGTTCTCTCATTATGGTGTGGTTATTTCTCACTCAATATTTAAGAATGAGAATATGTTCTTTGGTATTTTTAACTTCTTATTACTATCATGCAGAAACTCTATGTCCTCATAGCTCTTTGAATGCTTGGGAAGCTAGAATGCTTTGAAGTTAGAGTAGGTTTTATGGGTATATCTCTGGTAAACCCTCACGAGACTATAACTCGTCCACCAAGGACACCTAGGGGTTTAAAGGCTTGTTGCACATGCTAAGTGCAACCATTTCCTCAACGAAATGGAGTTGTTGTATTTTAGATAGTTTGCTCGAGGACTAGCAAAAGCCAAGTGTGGGGGAATTTGATAAGTGCATATTTCACATATATTTGGTGTCAATTCCATGCTAGTAATTGCTATCTTTCTGGTGAATTATTGTATATTACGCTTGTTTTCTTGTATGTGTCTTTCATTAGGTGAATCATCCAAAAAGAAGTGGAAATAGCTACAAAAGTGAAATCACAAGTGGAGAAGGGCCAAAGACCCAGTGGAACTCGTTCAAATGGAGGATTTCTAGTCATCATTTTGTAGAGGACAAGACGAATCCAACGTCGAAACAACGAAGTCATTCGGAGTTCGTATGAAGAAGATATGAGAAAAACAAGAACTCGGAAGACAAAACGGGCAAAACGGTCATTTTAAAGACAAATGCTATTGGTACCCCACTGTACGTTGAGGGGCAGTCATTCTGATAAGGGGTGGACTATTTCCAAGGAACTGCTAAAAACAGTTGGGTCTTTTACAAGGAGGAGGCTTAAATTCAAATATTTTCTATAGGCGCCTAGTTATTCTATTGGGGCACCACCATCATCTTCTACCTCTACCGTGACCAGTTCAGAGATATTATCGTCCCTGTTATATCTGGGGTTCTCGAACAGTTCTTGGTTCAACTATTGATGGAGTGTTGATGTGGGTACTGTGTTAGTAATGGGAGGAACTCGTGTTCGGTTTTTGATGATGAAAACAGCGATGGTGATGTTTGTTGCTGCCATGATGACCGTAGATGATCATGATAAGATGATAGAGTGCTGAGCTTTAATCGAGTTCGAATGGTTCCTTGGGTTGCTGATGGAATTAGAAACATGGGTCATTGTTGGATTTCGATAAGCTTGGTGGTTTAATCGGTAACTGAAGGAAGAAGACGACTGAGTTTGGGAGATGATACAGAACGGAAGAGGTTGTTGTTATCGGAGATCATGATGATATTAATGGTAGTGTGGTAATGATTATCGAAGATGGAGTTGATTGATGACAGTGATGAGACGAAGGTATAAATTCTCGGAGTTGATATTGCTGCCATGAAGAAGATAGTCGTTGCAGGTAACTGAAGACCGAGAAAAGAAGATAACAAAGAGATTTTGAACTCGATAGTTCAGGGAAGTTATGATGAAAAAGGAACTGATGGGTACAACTTTTGTTGGAGTTAAGATGTAGTTGGGAACCATTTTTCGTGACCGAGAAACTAGATGTCGTTGATGATAGATATGTGAAGATTCCGAGCAAGAGAAAAGATTTAAAGCGTAATGGGAAGAATATGGATCTTCTACAACATGGAGTACCAAGCCAGATGTATCATGAGTGCTGGAGAAGTAATACTGGCCCATATGGATCTGGCTGAAATCCCAAGCCAATCAGGAGCTGTACTCAAATTATTAGGGTACTCCATGTTGCACGATAGCAATATCAAGTACGAATTTGGAGGAGTGTTAGGTCGGCTAAGGCTTAGTCCTAAGGGCTAGATATCTAGCTGCTAGATTGGCCATCCACGTCAGCCTGGGCAACCTCCTAAGTCCTATGGGCTAGATATCTAGCTGCTAGTTTGGCCATCCACGTCATCTGTGAGCGCCGAACGGTTCGGCGTTTTTTCTGAGCGCCGAACTTAAATCTCAGCCATTATATTTTTGTGAGCACCGAACGGTTCGGCGTTTTGGTCACTTTTGTGCGCCGAACGGTTCGGCGTTTCAATCTCGCTGATAGTGTGACTGCGAGCAAATGCTAGGAGAGAGAAGTAGCCAGAAAGAGTGTTAACTTTTTTCCCACACTTTTTTCATGATTTGCAACACTTTTTTGCCAATCTAGCAGTCCAATCTAGCCCATAGGACTTAGCCTAATCCTATATAAATAGGCGTCAGGTGCAAGACCAAAAAGAAAATTTTTGGGAGAGAAAAATAGAGAGAGAAAAAGAAGAGAAAGGAGGTTATATTCTATTCTAGGGTTTACCCTTTTAGGGGGAAACCAAGTTATTTTCTTCTTATTATTTCATATATTTTCATGGGTTTTAGTAAATCCATGTGTAGCTAAATTTTTATTGATTCTGGATGATTTCAAAGTCCTGAGTAATGGAACTTTAATTCATTTTACAAGTTTATTTTTAGTTTAATTTTCTTGTCGATTGTCTCTATTAATTTTAGTGTTTAAGATTACTATTGGGTTATTCAATTGGCCATATTGAATTAAAATGATAGTAATTCTTCTACTAGTATTGGGATTGGTGATACGTGTAATTGTCACTCAATTCTTTACACAAGTAGTACATCGCAAAAGTGACAAAGGGATTCTCATTAAGCAATTGTGTATAGAGTCGACACTAGTAAGCGGTGAGCTTATGCGTCGATGCTAGGATCAACCTAATTCACAAAACGTAATGCATTCGATGGGTTACACCTTGAGAGCTTATTCATGGTGGCTCAGATGGATAGAATCTGGTAGTCGAGCGCTTCCGTATCCAGTGATAACAAGAATTCCGGGGATAGCAGAGCTTATTGCTATTCTACGGTTGGTGACAAAGGAAATTCTGCAAGAAATAAACAAGTACTTTAATCAAGTTTCTGTTCAGTGGCGGCGAATGATTCCTTAATCATCTTTGTTTTCTTATTTGATCTTAAAACCAATCCCCCATTTGCTTTTTACTTTATTTTAGCTCATTCAAATAACATATCAATTACACAGCTCTCTGTGGGAACGATCTCTTACTACCGCTATGTTACCATTTAATTAGTGGGAAATATCTTGATTAATTTTTTGCACTTACGACACGCATCACATATTAGTCCCTTTGCTAAACCGATTGTTCAAAAACAACCGCTTAATTCGATAAAACCAAAATAAAGATAAACTCCTTTTTCTCATCAGGTTCTAATTATCCATAAACTTAGACCTTTCAATTTTAAACAAGACAAGTACTAGGTTAGTTAACTAGCATTTCTTGTTTAGGCATTCGATTAGACTTGAGTAACCGAAACCTCACTTCGATAAGTCTAACTAAGATCAAAATTAACTTAGTTTCTTATCCGGAATCGAATTGGACTAAACAACTCATCCCAATTGTACACAAATTATTTCAATTGTTAAGCCATAAACAATTCATACAAACCAAAATAAATCAACTTGCATAATTATTCACCTCAACCTAAGCAATTGAAACAACATAGACATTATAAGCACCGCAATTGCACCGTAATTTTGTAAGCCTAAACGATTGATACCATACAAAAGCAAGATAACAATAGTTTTTCTTAACCGGAACCAATTGAATCACACTCACTCATCAATTGTCTAGGCTTAAATTTCGGAAGCCTAAACAATTGATACCACACAATAAAGCAAGATAACAATAGTTTTTCTTAACCTAACCAATTGAACACACATCCACACACATCATGGAATAAATATCAATTGAACCGAAATTTTGTTAAGCAAAAGCAACAAATATATATAATATAAACTCCTTGTGGGATCGGCTTTTCTTAAACAGGAAAATAATTAACTAACAAGATTGTTAACTCAAATTTCGCATCCACTTCTCCAATATGATTGCATCTTCTTCCAGGGAAGAATTGATATCGAAATATCACCACGTTGTCATCCTTATGGGTGAACAAAAGAATAACAACACACCTCAACCTTTACCAGAGAAAGGTTGAAAACCTGTTTAACAATTGCAAGCAAAAGTTGAAAACTGTCAAAACACATATGCGTTTATGCTAAACCAAAACCGATTCAACATATTGTGACTTTTCACATATTGTTTCTATCAGAACCCCTCATAATCCTTTGATAAAGCCTACCTACAAGGGCTAGAAATTAATCCCGCTAAATCAAAAAGTCACCCAAACCATGAGGGTTCACAATATATGAGATCGAATATTAAGGTAGTAAAACCGAATTCAAACATCCCATAAAAGTTTTGTTGGCTCGTTTTAACCACAAAAGCAAGAGATACTCATATATGATCAGTATATATCAACATCATCAACTCAAAATTACCGTTTCTATCAAAATCTCAAAAATAGATAGAGAAGGTATGAGTATAGAAGAAAATAAATCTCCCTAAAGATGTTAATTAGTCATTTAATAATCGAGAGATCATGTGATCAGTTTTTTCATGTGCTTCCTCACCTTTCAAAAGATTGAGCACCAAGGTGAGAATGCACATTCTAACACAACTAGGTTGTGTTTAGATGATCCTTGTCTTGTTCGTCACGAGTGACTAAGACCGGATCATCATTATTGACTTCTTGCTTGGTTTGTTTTCTCTTGTTCCATCTCTTGTTTTTCTTCTTTGACCTGTGATGAAGAGTGTCATTATCACAATCTTTACTAGTACAAGAGACTTCAGACATAATGTCTTTCTTTAGTCTTTCAAGAAGACTCTTGTAATTATTGTCACCAACAATTAACAGCTGAGAGTCATTCTTGTGACTAACTTTTGGTCCCTTCTTGGCTATGAAAGACTTAGGGACCCATTTAGAGTTGGGTTTCGCAGGAGAAGATTTGTCCTTCATAATACCATTAGGATCATTGTCCTTTTGGATATTTTGCTAAGCACCCTTTCTCCAATTTGGAACATCATATCTTGTCTTTGCATTTGAAACGCCATCTCTCTTTCTATAATTAGGTATTTTATGAGATGACCTTGTCGAGTGATATGCACACTTTGAACTATCATTATAATAATTATTTAGCCTAAACTTAGGACAATAACAATCTGAGTTCTTATGAGGAGAAAACTTAGCCAATTCGTTTGATACAAAAGAAAGTGCACCTTGCATCTTACAAACTTTGCATCCCCATTGCAAGTGTCCTTTATTACCACAATAATAACAATGCTTAGTATAAATATACGAAGTATGAGTTTTAGTGTTACCTTTTTGTGGATCCTCTTGCATTGGAGCTCGATGAGTGTTCTTCTTCTTCTTCTTCTTCTTAGCAGAAGTGCTCTCTTTGATTACTACTAGTTGAACACTATTCTTAGGCTTGACAGACTTTTCTTATTTACAAGAAATAGGAGCAACTTTGTCATAAGTGGAAGCCTCTGATTGAGAAGAATTTGTAGCTTTAACAAATTTTACCTCTTTGCTAATATTTGAAGCATCTATTCCCTTATAGCCCAATCCCCGTGTATCACGATGATTTCTACTTGCTTCTAACATTGAGGTTAACTTTTTTGAGCTTTCATTGGATTTTTTCAGTTCCAAATTTTCTTCTTCCAACGTCTTGATTTTATCAAGAGCACCGGCTATATCAGCCTCAAGGCGTTTTTCTCGTGAGAGATATACACCTTCTTTTTCTTCAAAACTCTTTTGTTGAGAGTTAATCCTTGCATCAGATTCAATAAGTTTTTCTTCCAACAAGTGAATTTTTTTAAGAGCAACATCACACTCTATCTCTAACAATTTTGTTTGAGAGAGACTAGCACTGGCTTTTTCTTCAAGACCCTGTACTTGTCGATAATTAAACATAGCTTCTGATTTAGCACGTTTCTTTTCCGACAAAAACAGTTCTCTTCGAAGATTTTCACATTCTAATTTCTTAGAATTTAGATCGTTCGTACGATCTTTAAGAAGATAATATTCAATGGTTTGGTAACCAATATAATATCCTTGAAAAACCTTCTTCAATTTCTTGTTCTCTCGACAAAGAGGAGTCAAAAGACCAACGAAATCTGAAGATCTCAGCTTTTGATTTTTCAAAGGTTCCAGCAGTTTATCCTCTTCTACTTCTTGTTCAAAATATGAGTTATCATCATCGGAAATTTCATCTAACCCTTCTTGTAGACGTATTTTCCAATCGTCATCTGTTTTACATTATTAACAAGATTAACTTGTCTCGTAGAATCTCTAGAGATGATTTCTTAAGATATTGAATCGTAGATGCCATCATCAAGTGTTAATTCAGAACTCTTGATGTCTTGCTTTACGTTAAATGAATCATTCATTAGATTCAATTCTTATAGGTTGGATCGCACCAAACATAGATTGTTAGATCTTTTCGTGTTTGCCTACTCTGATACCAATTGAAAAGGAGAGGGTACCCAAATATACCTCAAGCTAAAACTTTTCCTACCTATAAGTCCCTTCTCCAAAAGTGATTGTCTATGGACTGAGTCGAGACAATACAACTAATCGGTTCACACTTCGTGTGATCGTCTATGGATACGAGATCGAGACAATACAACAACTAAGTATGTAGACTTGATACAAAGGTTCGGACTTAACCAAACACAATATGATTGCTTATCAAGTAAATAGGAATTAACGTTTGTGTGATTTACTTTAATTATAATAAAACAATTATAATGCGGAAAATAAAAGTAAATGACACAACAAGATTTTGTTAACGAGGAAACCGCAAATGCAGAAAAATCCGGGACCTTGTCCAGAATTGAATACTCTCAGGATTAAGCCGCTACAAAAAATTACACCTAACTTCGTATAGTTGAGACCAAGTAACTAACCCCATAGTTCACGTATTCCAAATAGTAAAGGAACAACAAATCTGTTTGGTATCAACTCCATTCAACCAAGTGATATGAGTCGGACAAAGGCTCTTTGATCGCTGTCGTAAGCGTCAAAAATAATTTCACTTTCTTACTCACTAAATTTAAAATGAAGTACAAGGTAAGGAAGAGTTCGTATCCACAGAGAGGCAATTGTTGTTATGCAATTTTCAGTTTCTAAGGTAACCAATGGGGGATGTTTGTTGTTTTATCTAATAAATAAAAGTAATTGAAAGCAAAGTAAGTAATTGGAATAATCAATAAGGAGAAGATATTGGTCACGGGATAGTATCATTCACAAACATGTATTTTCATCAATGATTAGAATTGGTATTTTAATCTCTCATCTACTAATAGTCCTAGGATACCTTGATTGCAACTATATCCCGCTAATTCCCTGTTTTCATCACAACCACATTAAAACATGCATATGTGAATTCTTCCTAGAAAGCAACCTAAAGTGTAAAAGCACAATTAGATTTAACTCCCTAAAAGCAATAAGTTCTATGGAATAAGACTAATCAATGCAAACGAATGTGTAAAAGCACTAATCGTTTTAACAAAAGTTATGATTCACTTGTGACTAGTAGGATATATCACTACAAGCACTACCCACAATTATGCTACTTAGAAATCAGGGACAAACAACTTTTTCGTATTGAAAATCCTAATATAGCTCTAGAGATGAAAGTAAATCGGATTGATTCCGGACCCAACCAAACAAACAATCAAATCATATAACACTATTAATTGTGAATCACAAACAATAAAATATTGAGACAAAACTAATTCATTGAATCATATAATATATTGAGAAATCAACTTTATCCCATAACCAATAATATTTGTTTAGCTACTCATAGCTATGGAGTTCATCATAAAAATATTAATTGAAAATAAGAAGATGAACAAAAGCAAACCCTAGAAGCGTAAACGAAACCGTCTCTCCAAAGTTCCAAGAAAAATATGTGTGTTTTTCCCAAGTTGTAGAAGTCTTTCCTTTAAATAGCTCTCTTGTTTCCAAAATTAGGTATAATCTTCAAAGGTCCAAAAGATAGAAGTCCACTAAGCCCATGTGTGAGAAAAACCCATGTGAAAACTCTGGCCAAAAACGGTCGCCGGAAATCTGGTATTATGGCCGGAAATTGGCCGGAAGGGTCGCCGGAAAATAGCTCAGGTGACCGGCAAAGTCCGCCCGGTCACCGGTCAACGAGTCAACTCGGACGATTCAAATCGGTCACTCAGTCAAGATCACTGAGTCAGGTGAGTCTGTCCTAACTGGGTGGCTAGGTTGAGTTGGGTTCTTGGCCAAAGCCATTTTGCAAATGCCAAACCAGGCAGCAACACAACATCCAGCACCAACCCATGAGCCATTCCTTCCTGCAATTAGCTAACTCACTGCACTTCCTAATGCCTCACAACACTAGTCTGCAGGTACATAATTCACATTAGCTTCAAAACTTCCAGTGTTCACCATCTCCAGTTATCCACAGTTCAAACCATACAGCCCCATCCTACAACACAACAAACCCCTCAAGCACCACTGCAGCAGCATTTTGACCATTTCCTGCAACTCAGACCTATCTTCTCATTGCTCAACCATCAAACCTACAGCTCCGTCTTCTCCATGACCATCATCACTTCAAACCCATCAGTATCACCACCAACCGCGGCAACAACTTCTCATAATCCACCTCCTAGTTCACCTGCAATCGCCTCAAGCCATCATCACTGCATTCTGTGCTTGCACTTGGTTGCACAAAGCTCAGTTCATATCAATTCCGTCATCTTTACAGCACCAACATAACTAAGTCTTAAGCCATTCTATTCTGCATATGTCTACCTGATTCATTCATCATATCCTGCAACATTCATACGCACTTCATAACCTTGAGCATCCACAGTGCCATGTCTCAGTTACTTCTCAATATAAATCCATCAGTACCAACACCAGCTCCACCTGCAATCTCAGTTGCTTCCTAGCCTCATCCAACTTCTCTGCAATTGCTTCTTACACAACATCATTGACAGCTCATCTCAACTTCAAACACCACCAGAGCAGACTTGCAAACCAGCATCTCTGCAGCTGAACCTTTATTCAACCTGCATTCACCTGCAGCATCAGTTCACATCAAAGCCAACAACACATTTTTCTCTTGTTCATCAAAGACAACCTCCCCAAGTTACAAGCCTAGCTTGACTCACTGTTGAGACAAAGACCTCGGTTCATCTCCAGTTAACTTCTTGCTTGCGCGTGATCTGTCGTTGCTGTCTCTAATGCAGCTCGAACTCTTGTAGACATCCATGGAGGCAACATTCTTATCAGCTTCTGCACACTCAATATCTTCCCTGTACAACATACATTCTGCCCTTGCTTTGAGTCTCTAGCTGTAATTCCACCAGAACGAGCACTTTCACCTCCATTTCCTTCTCAATCTAACCAACCCAACTCACTTCCAATTCCAGCCTTGCTCCAGCTTAACCACCACTGCCATTTCCTTCTACCAGCAACCACCATCTCTGTAGCTGAACTCCTCTGTGTCAATAGCAGTAGCTCATTTCTTTCACTCTTTCAGGCATTCTCCCAATTGTTTTTTTTTTTTGATTTACTACAGCACAAACTCCACAATTATAACCCGTATCAGCTCAATTTTTCCTCCATGTTCTGTCAAACCCATCTCCTAATTTTAGTCACGACAGCAGCAACACTTTCATCTCCCTGACCTGATTCCCTGCAGTGCAACCATTCTTCATGACCAGCAACACCATTTAATCCATTTTCTTGTTTCATACAAACTCTGAAATCATTCATTCGTCTCTTGCAACCCTTGGCAGCAACTCCTTCTACAGATTCCAGTTCTTTCTGAGATTTGAAAGCAAACCCTTGAATATCTTCACTTCTTCATCACCAGCAGTACCTATGGAAGCAATCGATTCTCGAGAATCAACCCTGACATACTCCTCAACACTATCAGCATCATTGCCAACATCATTCTAGCTCAGACCCATCTCCCATTCTACAACAAAGAAGAACCATGGAAACTTCATCTCAGATGCACACAACCCTTGATAATCATCCACACCTGTTGTATACTTGAATCCATTAAAATACATCTTCTTATTCTCTCGATCTGAAGCTTCAGGCAACCTTAATCAGATTTTGGAGAAGAACAGAAAGGGTTAATTTCAATCCCTAATTCTCTCATCCATCCGACTTCGATTCAACGACAACTGCGTCATATCTTCATCGATCTAACAACCAACAGCTTGAATTTCTTCTCCCACTCTTCTGTGAATTCGATTCCATGGCTGCTGTGCAGCCTCTCTCTGAATTTCAGGTGAAGGTAATGATTGAGAAGATAACACTTCTCGATTTAGGGCTGGGTAGGTAGGTTATAATTGATGTTCTGTCACCTTGATAAGGGCTACCCGATAGCATCCCCTTAACCACATCTAGTCTTTGTTTAATACTCCTCCAAATAGAGTTTCCCCTTAACCTTGTCTAAGCTCCCAATAGCATGTGAAATGACAATTACGCCTTTTTGACTCAATTTGAATGATTTCCGCTTCTTTTCGTCCGTGTGACTCCAGAGTACCTAATAACTCAAAAACATGCGTAAAGTACATAATTCACAAGAAAAATAGCAAAGAAAGCATAACTACTAGATAGTAAATTAGGTGTTTTAGACACCTATCAGATTCCCCCACACTTAGACTTTGCTAGTCCTCGATCAAATCAAACAAAACAATTATAAAGAATACATACAACTCCGTGTCGTCGAGGCTACGGTTACTCTTAGCATGAATAACAGGCCTTTAAGCCCCTAGGTGTCCCTAGTGGACGAGTTATAGTCTCGTGAGGGTTTATTAGAGATATACCCACAAAACCTATTTTTCCAACTTACTAGTTCTCCGAAATGATAGCATCCAACGCGCTAAGAAGACATAGAGATTCTGCACACTAATCATAAGAAGTTAGACACATAAATGAACACAATCTCATCCTTAAAAGTTGAGAGAGAAATGACCATCCCTTCTCGAAAGAAATTCGGGTTCGGAGCGATCAAAAGTCTTGACTCTGCCTCACAAGAAAGGGTTTTATGAAGTTGCTCTCAATAATAAACAGCTTTTTATGGGTCACACATGTGTCCAGGTAGGAATGAAGAGAGAATCCTGCGACACGTTGAATGGTAGGAAGGTAAAAACCCTCCGAAGTATTTTAAAAACCCACATCTTTTATAATTTTTGAAAACCTATTTTTCTGACGATCTCTAAGAAAGGAAATCAACCACTTAACGAAGGTGGGAATATGCTTACTTACCTCGTTATCCGTTCGGCGTGCAGCTAGCACCACTCTCACAGCATCCATAGAAACGTCTTCGGTCTTCAATCGGTGTCTTCATCTTCGTCTTCGCCTTCAACTCTTGATGATAACTCTTGAACTTCGTAGAATCTTGACAATGTAATTCTTTCCTCTAATTTCTTGTTGCTTGAAACTTCATTATAGATATTCCTTCTTCCCTTGGCTTTATTGAAAGAATACAAAACTAAAAACGAACTATACAAACTCAAAATAAAAAAAAAAAAAAATATTCTCTTTTTTTTTTTTTTTTTTTCTGTTTTTTTTTTATCAATTTTTTTTTTAATCATAAAAAATAAAACAAATACAAAATAAAAACGAAATTAAACAATAAAACTAGTAATGAACCTAAAGAAATTTTCTCTTGTCTTATTTTTGTTTTTGTTTTTTTCATATATATATATATTCTTTTGAGACAAGAGAAAGTAAAATACAAATAAAATAAAAACGTAAGTACAAAGGCCATGGTGTAAGTACTTTACCGCTTGATTCTTCACAACTTATATGTCTTGATATCATAAACTTCTCGAACTCTCATCTTTATAATCTCCACTCTTGTATAATAGTCTTCAACTTATAAAAATTCTGCTCCTTGTTTTGTTGCTATACTTGAATCTGAAATCTGCTCATTTTTGTATTGTTGCTTGTAAACCTTGCATTTCTTCAACTTTCCTTCGAATTTGTGATGCTCCTCTTGTTGATGATGATGGTGTTTCTATGGACCTGTTGGTGTAGAGAGAGATAAGGTGGATGGTGCTAATCTGCGAACAAGATTACAAGTGGTATGTAAGTTAGCAATTCGATGTCACCATCATGATTGACAAAATAGCACTCAAGAGATCAAAATAGTGCTTCTATGGTGGGAGGTTGGGAAGCTTACCATTCTGCCCTAATTTACGTACGGTGACACACACTCTAAAAGCACAAATTTAGACAGTACAAAGAATTGAAGGTTGGTGCCTCACATTATGTAACATGGGTAGTCTCCATCACTACTCTAATACCGAATTCAGTCTGCACCTTATTTGCCACCGGCATGGTTAAATCCAACTTTAACTCTCATATAATTAAGAAACCCGATCATGTTCTCTGTCATCTCTAAGTTCGGTCACTCTTATGAGAATCTCGATGTAATCTTAGCGACATGTATACTATGTGACTCTAAACTAACCATAAGTTGGAGTTTTCTTATTCACTAGTTTACACAAAAGTTGAAAATTTCAAAAATTACAATGCAAATGCGTAACCACTCCCCCACACTTAAACTTTACATTGTCCTCAATGTAAATTGAATCGTCCAAAGTAAGTCAAGGTGGGAAATTCTAACAAAAAGCAGAAAAAAATAAAAACAAGACAAGAAAAACTAAAAACAAGACAAGAAATACTCATCCTTTGGGTTGCCTCCCAATTAGCGCTTGCTTTCTATGACTCCTCCAGAGGATCACATCCACAAAGTTAACTCCTTCCACCACTTCGGAAGTGAAATTCTCATAATATGGTTTCAACCGGTGCCCATTAACTTTAAGTTCTTTCCCTGTAGCTATGCTACGAATTTCCACCGCACCATGAGAAAACACATTAGTAACAATAAAAGGTCCGATCCATCGTGACCTTAATTTACCCTAAATAATTGCAAGCGAGAATTAAACAAAAGCACTTTCGCCCAATGCAAAATTGTTTCCTAGAAATCATGTTATCATGAAATGCTTTCGTCTTTTCCTTATAAATGCGTGAGCTTTCAAATGCATCATTACGAAGCTCCTCTAGCTCTTGGAGTTGTAACTTCCTTTGCTTTCCAGCCCCATCCATCTCCATGTTGCATTGCTTAATAGCCCAAAACGCCTTATGCTCAATTTCAACGGGTAAATGACAAGGTTTACCATACACAAGCCTAAAGGGAGACATCCCGATAGGTGTCTTGCATGCGGTTCTATAAGCCCACAAAGCATCATTAAGTCGCATGCTCCAATCTTTACTTATTGGATTCACCGTCTTCTCTAGTATAGATTTCACCTCCCGGTTAGACACCTCGGCTTGTCCATTTGTTTGGGGATGATAAGGTGTTGTAATCTTGTGCGACACATTGTACTTCGTCAAAAAGCTTTGCAAAATCCTGTTTTTGAAGTGAGAACCCCCATCGCTAATTATGGCTCTTGGAATTCCAAACCTTGCAAAAATATTAGCTTGTACAAAATCTGAAACCACTTTAGAATCATTAGTTGGGGTGGCCTTAGCTTCCACTCATTTCGAGACATAATCAACCGCAAGTAAGATATAAAAATTCCCATGGGAGTTGACAAAAGGCCCCATAAAATCAATACCCCATACATCAAAAACTTCAATAAATTGAATAAAAGTTTGTGGCATTTGATTTCGGGCACCTAGATTGCCAGTTCTTTGGCACCTATCACAAGTTGTCCAAAATATATGTGCATCCTTAAACAAAGTTGGCCAATAGAAACCTCTTTCAAGTACCTTGTGAGCGGTTCTCTTACTCCCAAAATGTCCTCCGCAAGCATAAGAGTGACAAAAAGACAAGATAGAATTAAATTCAGATTCTGGAACGCACCTTCGTATTACTTGGTCACTACCATGTTTCCATAAGTATGGATCATCCCATATGTATTGGTTTCCTAACTTCTTAAGTTTGTCCCTCTCATCACGAGACAAGTTCTTTGGGATTTGTTTAGAAACTAAGTAATTGACAATATCGGCATACCATGGTTCTCCAAAGGCAATTGAGAATAGTTGCTCATCCGGGAAACTTTCACGCAATGGGATAGCTTCCTTGTCCACAGCGAGTCGGCTCAAGTGATCCGCAACGGTGTTCTCAATCCCTTTCTTGTCCTTGATTTCAATATCAAACTCTTGCAAGAGTAAAATCCATTGTATGAGCCTCGGTTTAGCCTCTTTCTTTGTAAGCAAGTACTTAAGCGCTGCATGATCAGAAAAGACAACAACTTTTGTACCAATTAGATAAGAGCGAAACTTTTCCAAAGAAAAAACAATAGCTAATAACTCTTTTTCAGTGGTTGTGTAGTTTTGTTGGGCCTCATTTAACGTTCTAGAAGCATAATAAATAGCATGAGGAAGCTTCCCCACACGTTGCCCAAGAACCGCACCAACCGCATAGTCACTTGCATCACACATGAGCTCAAAAGGTTTGCTCCAATCCGATGGTTTAATGATAGGGGCTGAAATCAAAAGTTCTTTCAAACGATTGAATGCCACCATACATTTTTCATCAAATTTAAAAACCACATCTTTTTGCAATAAATTACAAAGTGGTGATGCTATCTTGGAAAAGTCCTTGATGAATCTACGATAGAAACCTGCATGACCAAGAAAAGAGCGTATCTCCCTCACCGTAGTGGGAGGGGTTAGAGCACGAATAAGGTCTATCTTAGATTTATCGACTTCCAAGCCTTTAGAAGATATTATATGGCCTAAAACTATGCCATGAGTTACCATGAAATGGCACTTCTCCCAATTTAGCACAAGATTTGTTTCAACACATCGTTCAAAGATTAGAGACAAATTGTTCAAGCAAAGGTCAAATGAATCACCAAAGACACTAAAGTCATCCATGAACACTTCGATTATGTTTTCAACGTATTCCGAAAAGATACTTACCATACACCTTTGAAACGTAGCTGGAGCATTGCATAAGCCAAAAGGCATCCTTCTATAAGCAAAAGTACCGAAAGGACAAGTGAAAGTGGTTTTCTCTTGATCCTCCTCTTATCACAATCTGATTATAACCCGAATAGCCATCAAGAAAGCAATAATAAGAGTGTCCAGCTAAACGTTCAAGCATTTGATCAATAAAAGGCAAGGGAAAGTGATCTTTTCTAGTGGTGGCATTCAATTTTCTATAATCAATACAAACCCTCCAACCGGTTTGCACACGAGTTGGGACAAGTTCATTCTTATCGTTCTCCACCACCGTCACACCTGATTTCTTTGGTACTACTTGTACCGGGCTCACCCACTTGCTATCGGATATGGGGTAGATAACACCCACTTCCAAAAGCTTGAGTATTTCCTTTTTCACAACTTCCATCATGGGAGGATTCAAACGACATCGCGCTTCCCTTGTAGGCTTTGCATCGTCCTCCAAACGAATTTTGTGCATACAAACGGCAGGCTTATACCCTTGATATCGGCAATTGTCCATCCTATGGTCGTCTTGTACTTCCTTAGCACCCTTAGAAGTTTTTGCTCCTGTAAATCATTAAGCTCATTACAAACAATCACGGTAACTCTTCATTATCACCCAAGTACAAGTACTTTAGGTGATCGGAAGAGGTTTCAATTCTAACTTTGGAGATTTAACAATTGAAGGTACAAGCTTTTCATCACTGCATGGTAAAGAAATAGAAGAAATATTATGAGTTTCCGGGCATCCTTGTAGTGAATTAAGATCACCAAGGGATTCCTTGACTTCATTACCACACTCCACACCATTATCCATGGATGTAGTTAACATGGTTTCCAAAGCATCATCACCATTTAATTCAAACATTTGTTGTGCCAATGTATCCATAACATCAATGGAGAAACAAGAGTGAACATCACTAGGATATCTCATCGTCTCGAAAATGTTGAAACGTATTGTTTCTCCATCAAACTCCATGGTTAGCGTTCCCTTGTCCACATCAATTATGGTTTTCGTCGTTTTCATGAAGGGACGCCCAAGTAGCAATGGAAGAGACGAGTCCGGTGAACCTTCATCCATCTCTAACACACAAAAGTCAGCTGTAATACAATTTGATTAACCTGCACAAGAACATCCTCAACAATACCCATTGGGTAGACATTAGAGCGATCGGCTAATTGCAATACAATTTCATCCTTTTTAAGAGGACCAAGATCAAGTGAATTATACATTGACGCCTTAGGCATAACATTAACGGATGCACCTAAATCCAACATAGCTTTGTTAAAGGTTGTGTTACCAATTGTGACGGGAATGTCAAAACTACCGGGATCCTTGCACTTAAGTGGGAGTTTGTGTTGTAAGATTGTCAAGCATTCACCCCCACACTAAGCACTTCATTACCTTTGAGCCTTTGTTTGTTGGTACACAAGTCCTTCAACACCTTTGCATACTTTGGAACTTGCTTGATAGCATCAATGAGTGGTATGTTCACATGGATCTTTTTTAGAACGTCTAAAATCTCCTTCTCTAGTTCTGCCTTCTTAGAACTTGCAAATCTGCGAGGAAAAGGTAAAGGAGGAACATAAGTAGAAACCGGAGTTTTAGAGTTAGGAATAGGTACCTCGGAAGTTTGGGGAGAATCCTCATTCTTCTCCTCCAAAACAGGTTCCTTTGGTGTTTCCACCTTGCCCGAATCAGTAACTTCGGGTTGCACAAGTTGTGTACCACTTCTCAACGTAATAGCATTGACACCCTCTTTTGGGTTAATAGGTTGAGAAGGGAGTTTCCCACTATTTTGTGCCTTCAATTGGTTCAACTCAATAGCCATGGAGCCCATTTGTGTTTGCAACTCCTTGATAGCACTCTTAGTTTCTTGCTGACTTTCTTTAAACATGGTAGAAATGCCTTGCATCATTGTTTGAAGCTTTGAATCAATATCGGAACCTTGATTTTGCATTGATTGTTGTGCTTGTTGTTGCTGAAATTGTTGTCTCGGCTGGAATTGTTGTTGTTGAGGTTGAATCCACTCGAAAAGTTGAAGGTAGGTTGTTGAACCGCTCCTTGCTTGTTGGCATAGCTAAAATTGGGGTGATCTCTCCATCCCGGATTGTAAGTGTTTGAGTAGGGATCATACCGTCTTTGTTGATTTGGAAAGATCGCATTAGCTTGCTCGTCCTCATAAATTTGAGAGGAACTTGGTATAACCGCGGCTGCAACTTGTTGCATCATTGCTGACATGTGACCCATTTGTTGACGAAGTTCCTCAACCTCGCTCACTTCATTCACTCTTCTTAGAAGCACATCCGAACCACAGCTCAAAAACTGTTGGGAGTTTGCTGCCATGTTTTCAATCAACTCTCTAGCTTGTGCCACCGTTTTGCTAACTAGTTCACCACCACCCGCAGCGTCAATAAGATTCCTATCACTTGATTGGAGTCCTTCATAGAAATATTGGATGATCATAGCGTCACCGAATTGGTGGTGAGGGCAGCTTGCCACCAATCTCTTGTATCGTTCCCAACATTCATATAGGGATTCTCCCACGTTTTGCTTCATCCCGCAAATCTCCTTGCAAATTTGAGTAGCCTTTGATGCAGGAAAATATCTCTCCAAAAAGAGTTTCTTCAACCCATTCCATGTTGTGACACTTCCGGGAGGTAAATAGTATAACCAATCCTTAGCACTACCCATCAAAGAGAAACGAAAAACTTTCAACATTGCACCATCCGCCTTAACATCCGCTGGAAGCATAGCCGTGACAATGGTGTGGAAGTCCATAAGATGTTTATTTGGGTCTTCATTCACCATGCCATGGAATTTTGGTAATTCTCTAAGCAACCCCGGCTTTATCTCAAAAGTAGAGTTCGTTTGAATACACCCTTGTTGTGTATCAAGCCTATGAGAAGCTAACTCCTTGAGTGAACGATTTGCATCACTCATTGTTTCTTCTTCTTCAACTTGTGGTTCGTCTACGATTGGAACCTCTTGTTCTCCTTCTATTTTTACTTCTCCTTCCACCTCTAACTCTACATTTTCTGTTGTGTCTTGACTTGGTTGGAGTATTGTGCCCCTTCGAGTAGCTATCCCGCACCTTGGGTAGTTCCAATCTTTAGAAGCCAGGGATTAGGTACCTGAAAACAATTCTCCCAAACAAGTGAGAAACAAGACAAGAACCGAAAAGCAAAGATAAAAGCAAAAATTATAAAAAGAAACTAAAAACTTAATAACAAGCCGTATGCCTCCCCCGCAACGGCGCCAAAATTTGATCATTTGTCGTAGCGTCAAAAATAATTTCACTTTCTTACTCACTAAATTTAAATGAAGTACAAGGTAAGGAAGAGTTCGTATCCACAGAGAGGCAATTGTTGTTATGCAATTTTCAGTTTCTAAGGTAACCAATGGGGGATGTTTGTTGTTTTATCTAATAAATAAAAGTAATTGAAAGCAAAGTAAGTAATTGGAATAATCAATAAGGAGAAGATATTGGTCACGGGATAGTATCATTCACAAACATGTATTTTCATCAATGATTAGAATTGGTATTTTAATCTCTCATCTACTAATAGTCCTAGGATACCTTGATTGCAAGTATATCCCGTTAATTCCCTGTTTTCATCACAACCACATTAAAAGATGCATATGTGAATTCTTCCTAGAAAGTAACCTAAAGTGTAAAAGCACAATTAGATTTAACTCCCTAAAAGCAATAAGTTCTATGGAATAAGACTAATCAATGCAAACGAATGTGTAAAAGCACTAATCGTTTTAACAAAAGTTATGATTCACTTGTGACTAGTAGGATATATCACTACAAGCACTACCCACAATTATGCTACTTAGAAATCAGGGACAAACAACTTTTTCAAACTGAAAACCCTAATATAGCTCTAGAGATGAAAGTAAATCGGATTAATTCCATACTCAACCAAACAAACAATCAAATCATATAACACTATTAATTGTGAATCACAAACAATAAAATATTGAGACAAAACTAATTCATTGAATCATATAACATATTGAGAAATCAACTTTATCCCATAACCAATAATATTTGTTTAGCTACTCATAGCTATGGAGTTCATCATAAAAATATTAATTGAAAAGAAGAAGATGAACAAAAGCAAACCCTAGAAGCGTAAACAAAACCGGCTCTCCAAAGTTCCAAGAAAAATATGTGTGTTTTTCCCAAGTTGTAGAAGTCTTTCCTTTAAATAGCTCTCTTGTTTCCAAAATTAGGTCTAATCTTCAAAGGTCCAAAAGATAGAAGTCCACCAAGCCCATGTGTGAGAAAAACCCATGTGAAAACTATGCCCAAAAACGGTCGTCGGAAATCTGGTATTATGGCCGGAAATTGGCCGGAAAGGTCGCCGGAAAGTATCTCAGGTGACCGGCAAAGTCCGCCCGGTCACCGGTCAACGAGTCAACTCGGACGATTCAAATCGGTCACTCAGTCAAGATCACTGAGTCAGGTGAGTCTGTCCTAATCGGGTGGCTAGGTTGAGTTGGGTTCTTGGCCAAAGCCATTTTGCAAATGCCAAACCAGCAAAAAAGAACACAACATCCGGACCAACCCATGAGCCATTCCTTCCTCGCAATTAGCTAACTCACTCGCACTTCCTAATGCCTCACAACACTAGTCTCAGTACATAATTCACATTAGCTTCAAAACTTCCAAGATTCACCATCTCCGCTTATCCACGGTTCAAACCATACAGCCCAATCCTACAACACAACAAAACCCATCAAGCACCACTGCAGCAACATTTTGACCATTTCCTGCAACTCAGACCTATCTTATCATTGCTCAACCATCACACCTACAGCTACGTCTTCTCCATGACCATCATCACTTCAAACCCATCGGACTCACCACCAACCGAGGCAACAACTTCTCATAATCCACCTCCTAGTTCACCCGCAATCGCCTCAAGCCATCATCACCGCATTCCGTGCTTGCACTTGGTTGCACAAAGCTCGATTCATATCAATTCCGCCATCTTTACAAAGACCAACATAACTGAGTCTTAAGCCATTTTATTCTCGCATCCGTCTACCTCGATTCATCCATCATATCCTGCAACATTCATACGCACTTCATAACCTTGAGCAGCCACAGTGCCATGTCTCAGTTACTTCTCAATATCAATCCATCAGTACCAACACCAGCTCCACCTGCAATCTCAGTTGCTTCCTAGCCTCATCCAACTTCTCTGCAATTGCTTCTTACACAACATCAGTGACAGCTCATCTCAACTTCAAACACCACCAGAGCATAATTGCAAACCAGCATCTCTGCAGCTGAACCTTTATTCAACCTGCATTCACCTGAAGCATCAGTTCACATCAAAGCCAACAACACATTTTTCTCTCGTTCATCAGCACAACCTCCTGCAAAGTTACAACCTAGCCAGCTCACTGTTGAGACAAGACCTCGGTTCATCTCCGCTTAACTTCTTGCGCCGTGATTTGTCGTTGCATGTCTTCTAATGCAGCTCGAACTCTTGTAGACATTCATGGCGGCAACATTCTTATCAGCTTCTCGCACACTCAATATCTTCCCCTGTACAACATACATTATGCCCTTGCTTTGAGTCTCTAGTCAGAATTCCACCGAACGAGCACTTTCACCTCCATTTCCTTCTCAATCTAATCAACCCAACTCACTTCCAATTCCAGCCTTGCTCCATCTTAACCACCACTGCCATTTCCTTCTGCCAGCAACCACCATCTCTGCAGCTGAACTCCTCTGTGTCAATAGCAGCAGCTCATTTCTTTCACTCTTTCAGGCATTCTCCCAATTGTTTTTTTTTTTTTGATTTACTACAGCACAAACTCCACAATTATAACCCGTATCAGCTCAATTCTTCCTCCATGTTCTGTCAAACCCATCTCCTAATTTCAGTCACGACAGCAGCAGCGCTTTCATCTCCTTGACCTGATTCCCTGCAGTGCAATCATTCTTCATGACCAGCAACACCATTTAACCCATTCTCTTGTTTCATACAAACTCTGAAACCATTCATTCGTCTCTTCCAACCCTTGGCAGCAACTCTTTCTATAGATTCCAGTTCTTTCTGAGATTTGAAAGCAAACCCTTGAATATCTTCACTTCTTCATCGCCAGCAGTACCTATGGAAGTAATCGATTCTCGAGAATCAACCCTGACAGACTCCTCAACACTATCAGCATCATTGCCAACATCATTCTAGCTCAGACCCATCTCCCATTCTACAACAGCAGCAACCATGGCAACTTCATCTCAGATGCACACAACCCTTGATAATCATCCGCACCTGTTGTATACTTGAATCCATTAAAACCCATCTTCTTATTCTCTCGATCCAAGCTTCAGCAACCTTAATCGATTTTGGGAAGAACAGAAAGGGTTAATTTCGAATCCCTAATTCTCTCATCCATCCAGCTTCGAATTCAACGACACTGCGTCATCTCTTCATCAATCTAACAACCAACAGCTTGAATTTCTTCTCCCACTCTTCTGTGAATTCGATTCCATGGTTGTTTGTGCAAACCTCTCTCTCGAATTTCAGGTGAAGGTAATGATTGAGAAGATAACACTTCTCGATTTAGGGCAGGTAGGTAGGTTATAATTGATGTTCTGTCACCTTGATAAGGGCTACCCAGATAGGATCCCCTTAACCACAGCTATTCTTTGTTTAATACTCCTCCAAATAGAGTTTCCCCTTAACCTTGGCTAAGCTCCCAATAGCATGTGAAATGACAATTACGCCTTTTTGACTCAATTTGAATGATTTCCGCTTCTTTTCCTCCGTGCAACTCCAGAGTACCTAATAACTCAAAAACATGCGTAAAGTACATAATTCACAAGAAAAATAGCAAAGAAAGCGTAACTACTAGATAGTAAATTAGGTGTTTTAGACACCTATCACTCTTCTGTTTATCTTAACATAAACTCATTCGTCGGGTCCTTAGATCTATCTTATGTTCAATCACCCAAAGGTAATCGTTTAAGATTAAGCCAATCAATACCTTTAATCACAAGAAAATGTTTTGATGCCGATCTAGTCAATTAATCAATCCAATCTACCACATGGATAAACCGATTATTAATTGGATCCTCTTTTACCGAAACAAGTATTGTGCACACCAAATATTATAAAACCCAAGTCGGATCTTCAATATCTTCTTTGTCTTCAAATCTTCTTAAATCTTCAATAAAATCCTGCACACAATCACTTGAATTTCTTGTGATCAATCACGCACATAACGGAGTCTGTTAACAATGGATTATCACAAGATCATCTTTAGAACTAACAACAGTCTAAAGATCCCTGTCAAAACTTTGAACTAGTTTGAGTGAATCTTATATCAGAAGAGAAGATTCTCAAGAATAAACAAACTAGGTGCAATCAGATTTCAACCACCGTTAGTCAATCAAATCAATCGAAAACAAAGATAAACCGCAATTATCTAGTTTCCCACCAACGGGTCGCGCTAGAGCTTCTCAATCCCAAAGAAGAATTTAAGTCGTAAGAGATTTCGCCTAATTAGGTTACTCTCCTCTCTGAATAGGCGGCTACACCAGTAACAAAAATAAAAGAGTAAATCTGTTGTTACGAAGGATTAGTTTGCTAGAAAGGCAAACTTCTTGTATTTATAGACAAGGAAGTTTGGACACCAAGGATTAGTTGCATTGTCTAGACTCAGTCCATAGTCAATTACTTTCGGAGAAAGGACTTATAGGTAGGAAATTTTTTAGCTTGAGGTATACTTGGGTACCCTCGCCTTTTCAATTGGTATCAGAGCGGGCAAACACGAAAAGATCTAACAATCTATGTTTGGTACGATCCAACCTATAAGAATGAACTCGAGTTCTCATGAATCGACTTCAATTAACGTACCGCCAAGATTTGACGGAATAAACTATCTATGGTGGAAATCTGCTATAAGATCTTTTCTTCAATTATGAGACTTTAATACTTGGTTATTAGTCGTCGATGGTTACATTCGTCCAAAGATAGAAAATTCAGAAACTGAGTTTCAACGCTTAGTAGATTTTTCAAACGAAGAAAAGGCACTTGCAAAGCATAATTCGGATGGTTTGAATGCTATAATACATGATGTAAGCCGTGATCTAAAACATCATGTATCAACATGTCAAACTTCAAAAGAAGCTTGGGATAATCTTCAGATCGTATTCGAAGGAAACACTTTAGAGAAAGAAGCTAGACTTCAAACTCTTACGTCCGATTGGGAAAACCTTCGAATGGATGACAACGACACTTTTGAAGAGTTTCATCTTAAACTCTCTGAGATAATCAATACCTCTTTCTCTCTTGGAAAGACTATCTCTGAAAAAGATATAGTATGCAAAATTCTCAGATCGTTGCCACCAAGATACGATTCTAAGAAGCATGCAATCATAGAAGCAAATGATCTCTCAACTCTCTCACGAAGCACACTCGTTGGAAAGTTAAAGATCTTTGATCATGAATAACAATCTATTCAAAATAAAGGAATTGCTTTTAAAGCTGCAAAAATTCTGAAAGATCCAATGGAGATGAATAGACAGATGGATGATTCAGATGAACAGATTGCAGAAAATTCTGATGATAAAATTGAACAATCATTATCATTGATTACTAGACAGTTTTGAGATCTCTTAAATAAGAGAAATAAGAGATTCATTAAGGATACTCATCGATCTTCTCGCCCACATGATCGAGTTCCTGTCAAAAAGGATCATGAAGAAGATGATGAATATTAGCCGTAGTGCTTTAAGTGTAAAGGGTCTGGTCATATTGCTAAAGACTGTCCCAATCTTAAGAAATACACTGGAAGCAAAGCGTTGGCTGTAACTCTAGATGAGACCTCTGATTCATACGATTCTGAAGAAGAGGAAACATCTAATATTGTATTAGTTGTCAATCTTATTTCTTCCTCCTCCATTAGTAATTTACCAATCTTAACTCTTTGTCGAACTCACATCACTTGGTTGAAGAGAGTTGCTACCAAACAAATTTGTTGTTCCTTAACTTTTTGGAATACGAACCAAAGGAATTGTTCCAATTACCAAACGAAATGACGATAAATCAAAGGATCCCCGATACCGGAAGGGAAAGATATCTGTTTTTGCTAAGAGTGTCCGTCCTGTTGATGCAAAAACTGTACGTGCACTATCGGTCAGCCGAAAGGAGAAAATTAATTAGTTTGTTTTCACTAATTGCGAAGAAGTCAAACCTTATTTGGAGTAAGTACTATTTTTTAATTTATCTCACATCATAGAAAAAACCATACACGACACACGTTCAATTTTTTTCTTCTTATGATTTGGTTGTGGATGTAGGAAACATTTGAACAAGTTGAAAGATGAAAGTAATGTCAATCTATCATGCACAGAGGCATAGAACACAGTTTCCAGAATGGTTTAGAAAACATGTTAGTAGAGATTTCTGAGCTACTACTATTATTGATAGTTTCTCACGGTATATATCATCTTTCGTATAACTTTGTATATAATATTGTTGTCGATCTTTTATTTTGCAGATACAATTACTGCACAACAACAAAGAAGCCACTGATGAATGGCTTGGGGAGTTGATTTCCGAGTAAACTCGTACGCGGCATGTAATGTTAATGGGGTTAAATATCATACTTCAGATCATGAAGCTCGCAGGACAACTCAGAATAGTGGATTGTTAGTTGATGGGGAACATGGTGGAATGGCAACCGAATTCTATGGCACCTTGCGTGAGATTATTGAGTTAGAATATCAACATGGATATCGAATAGTGTTGTTTAAGTGCGACTGGTTTGACGTGACCCCGAATAGAAATAAAATTTGAAAGGATTACGATTTAACATGCATAAATGTGAGAAACTTGTGGTATGAGAATGATCCATACGTTCTTGCATCACAAGCACAACAGGTATTTTATGTTGATGATCATAAAAATGGTGCAAACTGGAAAGTTGTTCATAAGATGCAACATAGACACTTGTGGGATGTTCCGGAGGTGGATGATCTGGGTGTGGCTGTTGACGAGGCCTATCAGCAAGGTGGGGATTTACCAGTATTATCTACATTTGAGGGAGTGGCTGATGAGGGTGGGGCTGATGTTGAAGAAAATGAACTCGATAGAGATGACGTCCAACCAGAGATGGTAGAAGTGAATGTTAATGATCCCAATGATGATTTGGTTGAAACAGATGACGAAGATGATGAAACATTAAATGAATACAATAATGACATTTTGGATGCTGACAAGATTGTGGTGAATGGTGAAGACATTGATATAGAGTGATCACAGTGTTCTTCGCTTTTGAGTTTTTTTTACTTTTTTTTAAGCAAGCTTATGAGTTAGTCTTGAACACCAAGTGGTTTTTATTTTACTACATTTAACGATAGGTCCACTGTTTTCATATTGACACTTTATGATCAATAGATTTTAGTTTTTATTTTTAAAAAAAAAACATATTTTCCTTCAATTTTGATTATAGATCAACTATTATTATACTGAATGTTTCTTATTATTAGGGGATGATGAAAAGCTATCATCCATGTTGCCACCAACTTCTGAGTGCCAAGATCCCATGACATTTCACCTAAATTTCTCATTTCAGAAGCAAAGCGCATGTTTTACTCACTGTGCCTCATAGGACTACCAGGTCCAACAAGAGAGTTGGGTAGAATAGGATTAATCTAGGAGTTAGGATAGTGTGACCCGTTCAAGTCCAATAATCAATAAAGGGATTTTACACGATATTCTTTCCAAAAAAAGAGAGATTTACATGATATTTTGTCTCACTTTTAAAGAGAAATTTCATCAACTTCCCATACATATGGCTCCACACTCTCACGTAATTTATTAGGAGATAAATTTGTTCCTCAAAATACACGGAAAAAATTCAATATTAGTTGACACATACTCTTTATACTATTCTAAAAATCAAGAAACATACAAATCCTAATAAGAAGATATGTATGCGAGTTGCAACAAGAGGGAAAAATACAGAGAAGATGAACTAAATTGAAGAAAGATTTGAGCGGAAATTCCCGCTTCTTATGGTGATTCAATTTTTCAGTTCCCTCCAAATTCAAGATCTATCTCCTTATATAAAGTATAAGGAATCTCCAAAATCTCTATACAATTTTTTTCTCCATTATTTATCAAGTTTTGAAGTTCAACCTTCTACTGCTCGAAGTAATAAATCTTCCCTCTTCTCGTTGTATATTTATTTTCAATTATACTCGTTTTATTAAATCTAGTTAGTGAAACTTATTTATTATCAATGAGTATTGGTTGATTTTACTATAAATCTATTTTTATAGAAATCGAATAGGGTTATAAGATTTACATCTCTTAGGGAGGTCTATTCCAAAACTTCGATCCTTCTTAAGGGGTCTGTTCTTTATTTCAGGCTCTTAATGGTAGATTGGTTTTACTTTTTTTTTATATATATTTTTTATTTGTGAATCTACAAGTGCGTACCAAACAAGAATAGAGTCCATTATCATGGACAGTTTTTTTTCCGCTTGATACGTCTAATTACAGATTGATGAATCATGTAAAAAACTAATGTTAATTGATCTTACAAAACTTCTTCTGTTCAGAAGTATCTCACTGGATTTCTTGGTTTTGTTTTCAAGGGTCGTTTTCAAGGAGAAGAAGGAACTCAAGAATGACTTCTAAGGTATTACTAGCATAATTATAACTAGTTATTATAATTATACTTGTTTTAGATATGGGCTAATGGTTTTATCATTGTTGTAGAAACGACCGGTAACTCTCTCAAATAGGGGCCAAAAAGTTTACACAAGGTCGAGGTCATTCATTAAACACCACAAAATGGTACATATCTTTTACTACTAATTACCATTTAAAATAAAAATACTATTCTATCACTTGTAATTTATACTTTTGCTTACAACTTATGAGCCTCTCTTTGATGTGGAACAGAATTTTTTTTTGGAAGAACCCATACTTTTTGAGGTTTATAAAAATCTATATGCTAGCAGGGATCAGCTTAAAGACGAAGACCGGAAAAAATTTGTAAGCAACATAAAGATATATCATCTAGATTTTTGTCTAGTTATTTATCTTTAATTATGGCATTGACCTGTAAACTAACATTTAATTTTTATATAGGATAAGATGATTCAGCTCCGACAAGAAAGCATCATTGAAGAAGAGCAAAGATATGATATTTACAATGAGGTTCTTGGAAGAAGATTCCAAAGAAGAGACATGAGTATTATGCCCTTTGGATATTTGGTTGAAAACCTAGAAAATAAAATCCGGAAGATGCAAGCAGATTACGAATTATTTCAACAAGAGATATCGATTCAAGTGTTGAGCCTAGATGAATAGTTCAAGTTATGAATGTATTGTTTCAAGTTTTTAGTGTTTAGAACTAGAAGAATTTCAATTTATGCTAGTTTTATTGTTTTTAGGTTGTTTGCCATAGTAATGGTAATCTCACATTTAAATATTTGATTTAATAAAACTTAAATCTTTTGTGCTCCATATTTGTTATGATTTTATGATTGTAATAATAATAATATATAAAAAAAACGAATTACGAAAATTGAACGAATTTTTGTTATTATTTTCGTTTGCGGTTCATAACAAGCTTGTAGAGACGAATAATTTTGTCTTTGAAATTCTCTTCTAAGGAAAACAAGTAGTCCTTAATAAAATAATTAGGACTAAAAAAACCTCTTTAATGAAGAATAAAGTTGTCTGAGAAATTCATTTTCTAAGACAAAATTAATTGTCATTGATTATGATATTTAGAGGCTATTTATTGGAGAGCAAGTATTTGTCTTTGAAAAAAGCATTTTGAGGCAAAGTGAGTTGTCATAGATGAAATATTTTGGGACAAAATATGTTGCTTTTGGAGGCAAAAAAATTGTATTTGAAAGTTCGTTTTAAAGTCAAAATGAATTGTCTTTAATAATAAATTTAGAGACAAAAATAAATCTTTTGGAGAGGAGGAATTTGTCTCCGAAAATTCTTTCTAAGGCAAGAAATTTGGTCACTAAAAATATTTAGAGACGAACATGTTAGTCCTCAAAATTTGATATTTAGGGGCTATTGATTTTGTCTCTGATTAAATTAATTAGAGACAAATATTTTTTTTTCAAATAATATACTATTAAAGACAAATTAAATTGACACAAAACTTTGGCTTCTGAGACAATTTTTGGTCTTAAATAGTCATCATTAAAGACAAATCAAATTGACACGAAACTTTCGTTTTTGAGACAATTTTATTGGTCTTAAATAGTTATCATTAAAGACAAATTAAATTGACACAAAACTTTCGTTTTTGAGACAATTTAATTGGTCTTAAATAGTTATCATTAAATATAAATTAGTTTGTCATAGAATCTACATTTTTGCGACAAAAATCTTGCTCCCAAAAAAATGCCTTTCGGTGTCGAGTTTTTCCGTCATTAAAATAACTTTCGTAGACAATTTTATTTCGTTGGTGAAAGAGACTTTTGTTGACAATAATTTTTTAGTTGTTAATTAATTTTTCTCGTGATCTTTCGTAATTTTGTCGTGAAATACTTTCCCAGACGGGGTATTTGAGACAACTTCGTGACAAAAAAAAATCAATCTCAGGAAATATTTTGAGACAAAAACAGGGGATTTCCTGACAAATTTTTTTGACACTAAATCCCCGTTTTCTTGTAGTGCAAGTACGTAACTTATTCATAAGTTGGAGGCGTGGGAATACATACGGAACTAGGTGAACTATAGGTTTAGTTGCTTGGTCTCAACTATACGAATTTGGTTTAATTTTGTGTAGCGGCTTAATCCTGAGAGTATTCAATTCTGGACAAGGTCCCGGGGTTTTTCTGCATTTGCGGTTTCCTCGTTAACAAAATCTTGCTGTGTCATTTACTTTTATTTTCCGCAATTATAATTGTTTGATATTATAATTTAAAGTAAATTACACAAACATTAATTCCTATTTTACTTGATAGTAATCCTATCGTGTTTGGTTAAGTCCCAACCTCTTATCAAGTAAACATACTTCGTTGTTGTATTGTCTCGATCTCATATACATAGACGATCACACGAAGTGTGAACCGATTAGTTGCATTGTCTCGACTCAGTCCATAGACAATTACTTTCGGAGAAATGACTTATAGGTAGGAAAAGTTTTAGCTTGAGGTGTATTTGGGTACCCTCGCCTTTTCAGTACCGTTGGTGGGAAACTAGATAATTGTGGTTTATCTTTTGTTTTCGATTGATTTGATTGACTAACGGTGGTTGAACTTTGATTGCACCTAGTTTGTTTATGCTTGAGAATCTTCTCTTCTGATATAAGATTCACTCAAACTAGATCGAAGTTTCGAAGGGGATCTTTAGACTTTTTGTAGTTCCAAAGATGTCTTGTGATAATCCATTGTTAACAAAACTCCGTTCTGTGTGTGATTGATCACAAGAGATTCAAGTTGATTGTGTGCAGGTGTTTATTGAAGATCTAAGAAGATTTGAAGAAAAATAAGATTTTGAAGATTTCTGATTTGGGGTTCATAATCTTTGGTGTGCACAATACTTGTTTCGGTATAGAGGATCCAACTATAATCGGTTTATCCTTGTGGTAGATTAGATTGATTAGTTGTGTAGATCGGCATCAATACAATTCTTTGTGATTAAAAGTATTGATTGCAAAATCTTAACAATTACTTCGGTAGTTGATAATAAGATAGGTCTAAGAACCCGACAAATGAGTTTATTGAGATAAACAAAAGAGCCTTTGTCGAACTCACATCACTTGGTTGAAAAGAGTTGCTACCAAATAGATTTGTTGTTCCTTTAATGTTTGGAATATGAACCAAATGAATTGTTCCAAGTACGTGACTTATTCATAAGTTGGAGGCATGGGAATACAGAAGGAACTAAGTGAACTATAGGTTTAGTTGCTTGGTCTCAACTATACGAAGTTGGTTTGATTTTGTATATCGGCTTAATCTTGAGAGTATTCAATCTGGACAAGGTCCCGGGGTTTTTCTGCATTTGAGGTTTCCTCGTTAACAAAATATTGCCGTGTCTTTTACTTTTCTATTTCCGCAATTATAATTGTTTTTATTATAATTAGAAGTAAAATACACAAACGTTAATTTCTATTTACTTGATAAGTAATCCTATTGTGTTTGGTTAAGTCCGAACCTTTTATCAAGTAAACATACTTCTTCGTTGTATTGTCTCGATCTTGTTTCCATAGACAATCACATGAAGTGTGAACCGATTTGTTGTATTGTCTCGACTCAGTCCATAGACAATCACTTTCGGAGAAAGGACTTATAGGTGGAAAAGTTTTAGATTGAGGTATATTTGGGTACCCTCGTCTTTTCAATACCTTTTGTTGATGAAGTTCCTCCAAGCTCCTCAGTAGATATTCTTCTTCAATTGGTGAACGCCGTGAAGTCTAAATCTCAAATAAATATTCTATCATAATCAGAGACATAGCTATAAGTAGACTAGAAATCAAGTATATAGTTTTGATCAACTAAACTTGACAAACAAGCTTAAGATAAAAACACTTGCGAATTCGACCGAGCAGCGCTCTAACACAAGGCCATCTCTAGGAATACCACCAAAGAAGCGTATTCGCAGTGCCTATGAGAAGGAGATGAGGCCTATGAAGTGCTTAAATTGCAAGAAGATTGAGAATCATAACAAAGCTACATGTCGTCAATTACTGCTGGAGTAGTATGCTTGAACTTTTATTTTAGTTTATGTTTTTTTTATGGTATATGAATTGTTATTACTTTTGAATATGAACTGCTAGTAGTTTTATTTAATTTTTGATATGCACTTAATTGTCTAGAGTGAACTTCATTTTGTGCAATGAACTCCTTTTTTTTTTTTGCAGAACTGCTATTTTGAAATGTTATTTCTATGGGATATGTACTTCATTGTCTGGAATGAACTGCTATTCAATCAGTTCATTTACTAGAATGAATCTATTTTTTCTAGAACTGTTATTGAAATGTTAATGTTATTCAATGGGATATGTACTTCATTTTCTGGAATGAACTGCTATTTGTATCAGTTCATTTACTGGAATGAACCCCTTTTTTCCTAGAACTTTTCTAGAACTGCTATTGAAATGTTATTCTATCTGTTCATTTACTAGAATGAACTTGTATCTAATAGAGTTTGCACTCTCTATCAGTTCATTTACCTAATGAATTGGTAACCATAACACAACAAGATAAACCATAAGACAGAACATTGAAGTTAAAAACATAACTCAAAATATTATCTACTAGTAACCTACTATCCAAAATGTTATAGATGAAAAGACAAAACATACTAGAGTATCAATGACATTGGAAGCTAATTCAGGTAATATTAGACATCAGAGTTTTCTGTTCAATCTACCATTATCAGGTAACCAATTGTTAAGGTATTCTGAGTTGGTAAATTCACTCCAGATCTCTTCATCTCCTGATGAAGTAAGACATTTGTAGGCCATCTTGACTCTCTTTGCTTGCATCTTGTTTACCATTTCAGTTTTCTTCACCATACTCTGTGACTTGGTTGTTGTTGGCTTGACACTTCTCTTGATCCAATAGCACGTGTAGAATAGGAAATCTGGGTATTTCCCTTGATCTGGCACTCCTGATAGATTTTCAAAGATAACGCTGGTGCATCTTTCCTTATTCTGAGCTTTATCCATGAGTTGATGTGTCTCATGCAGTAAGCAGCCATTCTGTTTTGCCTCAATATCGCATTACTTACCAAGCACACCCTTTTTGATGGAGTTGTAATGCTCCCATGTGTAGATGTTGACGTCAAAAACCAGCAGATGCCAGTGTTCACCTAGAGTCCCTTTTGATTTTGCTTTACCAATGTTTGGGTCAGTATTCATAAGAATGAGAAGCTTCTCGGTTCTGTGTCTTTTATAAACTCATCAACTTCCTCCACTCTCTTATGTGCATTGTGCTGCACAAATAGATAAAAATCAAATAACCTTCATAGCCATGCTTTTTTATATAAATCAGATAAACTGCAAGCAAACAGTTCATTTATCAAATGAATAGGCAGAACACACCTACGAATGATGTTGGATTCATAATCTCGAAGTTGATATACTCTGTTCGAGTCTCGCTGTCCTTGCTTTGTAAAAACATTGTCTCCTTGTTTGCAACTTTATAGTTTCTGTATATATAGTAGATCAACAAGGTGTTTTCCAAGTATTCATTGAACAACATATAACGGATTTCACTCCCTTGGAATGATATTATAATTTGCTTGTGATTCTCCGCTTTCCAAGCTTCTAGATTGCAAATACAAAGAAAAATGAACTGTTAAAAGTTTATACCAAAAAGTTTTGTTGAAGAGAAACATATCAAAAGTTAGTAAGAGAAACATACTTAGTCATAGCTTTACAGAAGAATTCACCAAATAGCGACAGCGCAGCTTTATCAAATTTTGAGTAAAAAGGAGATTTCTTCAGGTCTGGTAGATTTGGCTTGGTTTCTTCTCTTACTCTTCTAGGCGCCTTGAATCTGATCTCTTTGTTGCACTTGTGGTGCTGCTTTCAGAACATCTGCAGGCTCATATCCTCTTTTCCTCTTACATAATTTCCAACAGGGTTCTCCTTTTGTACATTATTCTTCTTCTCTTCCTTATTTCTATCAACTTCAGGTGTATTCTTCGCCACTACCTTCTTGTCCTTGTTTAAATGCATCCTGAATCTTGTTTTTCTTTCAGTGGAATCTGATCCAGATACAAAATCATCCCCTATTGGTTTCACTGATTTGGTTTCTCTAGTAGACATTCTATTACTTTCTTTCGGTACTGGTACAAGTGTGTGTTGAGTCTTCTCCATCGATGAACTAAGGCCTGTTTCATTATGTTCTCCAACTATTTGTGAAGTTGTCTCCACATCTTTGGAAGTTGTCTTTGCTTTCTTTGATCTAGTAACCACTCCAGTTTTTTCTTGTGACACAGGGGTGGGTTGGAACTGTGATATGCCTTTCGAAAAAATAGGACGACTACAGTTGATTTTATTTATTGTAGTTTTGATGATGGTGTCAGCTTCATCATCATGCAAATCTTTATTCTTCTCATTCTTGTCATCAATAAGCTCTTCATTGATGAATAATATCATCTTTGTTACTTGTTGTTTAAAATAATTCAAGAAGCATAAATCAATTTTTTTTATCAATGGTCAACCTGTGCATCAAAAGTCAGAGTTCACCCCTCAGAATGAACTCCAACTTCTATATTGTAGCCAGAGTTTATCCATGAGAATGAACTCCAACCTCTGCATTAAAATTCAGAGTTCACCCCTCAGAATGAACTCCAACATCTTGATTAACAGTTAGAGTCCATCTACAGAATGAACTCCAACTATTAAATCTAAATTTTTACATAAGGAAGAAAAATATTTGGAATTCTTACCTAGGTTCACACATTGATCAATACTTAAAGGATTTGGGGCGCTGTCTATTGGAAATGAATGAAGTTGTTCTTCAGTCATCTCATCAAAGAGCTTTTGCTGAATATCACTTGCATCGAATTCAATGGAAGGATTTCCAACAGATAAGACGGGAAAGAGATGATCAGAACCATATCCTGCAGCAGCTTCCATATCATCAGTCCCAATTCCTTCATTTACAACATCTAGTACTGCTTGCATTCCTTCATCCACAGCAACATCTTGCATTCCAATTCCTCCATTAGCTTCCATATCATTAGCATCATCTTTCATTCCAATATCTTCATTCACATCTCCTCCACCAGCTTCCATGGCTTCATCCACTGGTTGATCCAATATATTGTTTATCTCATCACTCAACAATGCACTCTTGTGCTCAGGTATGAAAACAGTACACATGAACTCCGATGTTTGGTTTGCCATGAATTTTGCCACATTCCCACCTGTAGCTAGCAATGCATCAACTTCAGTTTGCTTAGAATCCAAGTGTAATACAAGGCATTCCATATTTTTTTCAAAAAGTTTCTTTGAATTTGTTTCTTCTGTAAGTGATTGCTCAAGGTATTCCTGCTTTAACAAAAGATTCCTCATCTCATCAGCATGCTTCGTTGTCAACTGTTTTATCTCTTGAGCATATTTACCTCTTAGGTTCTCTATCTCTTGAAGATGTATAGCTTTCAAACTTTCTATCTGATTTGTCATTTGAATGAATTCTTCCTCAAGCAACTCAACTTTTGTCTTGGCCTTTTGTTGTTGCAGTAGCTTGTTTTCAGCATCAATATATTCTTCCAAGAATTTTTGTGATAGCTGTTGCACACACAAAATTCAAATAATCAGATATTATCAACATTTTTTTTAGAGTTCATTTCACACAATGAACCCCCAATTGCATCCTCATTAAACATTCATAGTAAGAATTCATTACAAGGAGTGAACTACAATGTTAGGCGAATCGACATTAACATTTAGAGTTCATTTTTTGGAATATTGAATTCCCAGTTTTATCTTAAAGTAACATAGTTCATTATGTCAAATTGAATAACAGTACCTTCTTAAACTAGTTTTTTACCTCTCCATAATCTTCAACATTCATTTCTTAGTGTTTGCAAATGGTACTAATATTCCACCTTGCAAATCTTGGACGGTAGTCTACTGTTTTCTGCACCTTCCACTTGGGTGTTAATTTCTTTGAATGCTCAGCAAACCAAGGCTGTAAAAACAAGAATTGTTTTAGTTGGTTATCAACAACAATTCATCAAACATCAAACATAAAAATGAAGAAACATAATTATGAACAAGTATCTAACAGTTTTCCATCTCACCAACAAGTAAAGGTAGCACCCTTCAGAAGAACCTCTTCTCAAGCTTTCCATCAAATGCTTGTGTATGAGATGCGGAAAAGATACTCTATCTATCGACTCAAGGCAAGCTAGGTACTTGGTGTGGATGAAACCTCCATCACCTGTAGTAGGACAAAAAGTTCAAACATGGTTACAAGATCTTCAATAGATCCTTTATTTTTAATCAACTCAATGATTTTATATTTCAATTATGTATTCTTTATATCAGAAACTTTATTTTTTAGTGGAACAAAATTTTAGGTTGTATAGAACCTCCCACAAGTGTAGTTTGTCAGGTTTTTTGAGTCCAAGAAAGATTCTTCTATTCCACCTCCAGGGTTACATGGTATTCCAAACACTAATGACAACTATTTAGGTGAGTATCTTAGCACAATGTTTCTCCTCTACTTTGATAATGAACGTATCATCACTTGCATCAGGAATGAACCGGTGTGCACTGCAGAGAACTTGGACAGCAGGTGTTGACTTATTTCATTCAGTAGCAACAATGTCCCCTTCCATTGGATACATTCCCCAATGGAATCCTATACAAAGCCATTATGTATTCTTTATTCAAAGCCTCTTTTTCCTCTAGTGATTAATCTTATCAGCAATAGAAATGACTCTAGCAAAGCTACACTTTATCCTTTTTTTCTACATTTTTTTTTAAAAAAAAAGAAGAAAGATTAATGGTTACTTTCATAATTATTAGTTGATAAAAGAAGATAAAGTGTAGCTTGAGAAGGACCAATATTTCATTTCATTTTATACTACCGGTGTTTTAAAATGAACTCTTTACGAAAATCTATGGTATAGTTTGAAGATAAATCATTCAATAAAATGAGGCTTTCAAAGAATAAAACTTCAACATAAGAAGAATCTAGATAATGAACTTCATTCTACAAAACTGAAGTCCATTCTATATAATGAACTGTAAAATCTAGATCTATAATTTTTCTAGACTTCATTCTAGAAAATGAAGTCCAGCAAACATCGAAAAAGGAAGATGTTTCATTGTACAAAATGAACTCAGTCAAAGAAGGACTTATTATTCATCAAACACCAAACAGATATACACCTTCATTATAAAGAATGAACACTGACAATATATAAGAGATTTACAACTTCATCAAATAGATCTACAACTTCATTCAACAAAATGAACTCCGAAAAGATATACCCTACCTAATAGATCTACAACTTCATTCAACAAAATGAACTCTGACAAGATATACCCTACCTATAACTGAAATATAACTGAAATCAACATGCAGATAACAGAAAACATGATGAATATGCATTCATATGAACATTCAATATCAAAAATCAACTTCTAGTACTTCAAATTAGGGTTTTTTTTTTGTAGATTTTGTTCCTTTCGCTGGTTTATTTGATTTTGATTTCTTTGAAACCGGTTCTTCTTCAACTTGATTAACTCCTTCAAATACAACTAATTGGCTATTTCTTTCTTCAACTTATTAGTCTGTATATGATTCTACTATTTTCCTCCTCGATCTCCTCATTTTAGGGTTTTGATTTCTTTAATTTTTCTAGGGTTTTAGATTTTTTAGTTTTGTTTTCTGATTTTGAAGACTGATTTGATTTCGATTGTGAAGATTGAAATGATTTCGACTAATATTATCCAGATCTTACTGTTTTTGGTGGATTTCAGTTGATTATGTTCGTTTTCTGGGTTCTTAGAGAAGAAGACGAAGCAGTTTTTCTCTGAAAATGGAAAATGAAGAGACTTAATGAGAGAGAAGGTTTTACGCGTTTTTAGGGGGGAGTTATTATGTTTATGGCGGTAACAGTTAGAGGAGGGTATTATTGGCTGTTTGGTATTTTTAAATAATTATGGACCAAATGGAAAATGTGATTTCTAAAAGGACCAAACTGATGTGGGCCAGGACATAAATGGATCAAACGATACTTTCCCAATATCAAAACCGACATTTTAGATAATGGGTTTGTGTGTTACGTAAACTCCGTTAAAGCAAAATCAAAAATAGAAATTCTTTCAAAGTTCATATAGCCCTAAAACCACCTACTTAATCTGCACCGTACGTTGCCATATCAACACACCATATTACAGTGAATTTCATATAACAGGCACGAATAGTTTCTTTCCGAGCCAAAGGAAGTGTACGGTTGTGCTCACCAGCCAATAGGAGGGGTTAAGCTCCACCAGTACTAGTTTTTTTTTTTCCAGATTGAGTGATGTTATTGAGTTTTTAGGTCATTGATTTGTCAAGGATAGTCGGGGTATTTTGGAAGGAAAATAAAATAGAGACGCGTGTGACCTAAAAACCAAGCCCACGGTGACCTAAAAAATCAAGCCCACGGACTTTATCTCGGTCGGCCATTAAAAGGCCCGTAGACTATAATAATTTTCACAAGATTCACAATCAAAAACACAAAAGAGTAACTTCAATAACTTTAAAGTTAACTACCTAAAATCATAATCAAAGGAAAAAAAAAACAATAATTATCAAAAGATTCAAAACCCTATTCTTCTCATAGCGATGAAGAAGGTAGTTGGTAAAGGTGTTGGAGTCCTTTCACTCAGATTTTCCTTTCACTTCTCTTTTTCAGAGAGAGAGATTTATCCCTTCCCGAGAAAAACCTTGATGGAGATAATTTCGACAGGATACAAAGATACAACGATGGCGTTCCGGAGCGATGGCGTTTTCGATATTGTCTTACGTATTTATTGTTTGGGTAAGGGTAAGTTGACTTATCATTTATTGATGGAGGAATGGAGCGGTAGTTCTTATTATTCTCTAGGGTAAGGACTTATCATTTAGGATGGAGCGGTAGTTCTTATTACTCTATCGGTTATCCTAGGAGAAATTTCTCACAAATGGTGTTGTTAGAGTAGATCATGTAAGGTCTGAAGGAAATATAGCTGATACTTTGACGAAAGGATTAGCAAGAGAAAAGATATGGAATATCTCTAAAAGTATGTGACTTTTGCCCGTGAGAAGTTGAGTCATTTGTAATGGATACCCAACCTAGAAATAGGTTCAAAGGGACTAGACGAAGTTACAAATAATATGATAGAGTCATGCATTCCCATAGCATGATATCCTGAAGTGGGAAACAGGTTGAGTATTTAACTCTTAATGATGTCTATAGCTCTTAAGTTAGAGTGGGATACACAAGAGTACTCTTGACAGACTCACCTATACGAATGTGAAGGTGTGGCCGCCTTCTATGAGAGATTGGGCATTTCTCTAGATCATTTGTTAAAAAAGGGATAAGCACATGGCCTTAATGTGCGAACTTAAGAACTTTACTCTAGATATAGTTGTGTGTGTTGAATAATCTAGTATTAGTTAGAGTTCAAGAAGCAAGTCACTCTAGTTACCTGATACTTAGAAAGTTCAACACTATGTAGAGGTTCAAGTCGAAAGGCACATTTGCTTATGCACAACTGTATATCACTTGCTCAATGTTTTGAAATATAAGTGGGGCATTGTTGGGATATATATTTAAAAACATAGTTTTGTAATATTGTATCAAACTTAGAGAGATAGTGTGGTGGTATTATTTTTGTCTCCCACACTATAGACTTGGGTTCAAGTCTCACCCCACACATTTGACTAGGTATATTACATATATATATCTATATTACTTAATAAAATCCGGAGAGCGGGGCCTTGGGGGTCTTGGGAGGTCTGCGGTGATTCGTAAACCGATTTTTTGCGGTTTTAACTCTTGATTTCCAAAACGGTTTCTGTACTTAATATTCTCTAATTAACTCTATTAATTTTTGGTAATTATATTGTTACCGTTTTATGACTGTTATGGAGGATTTTCAGTGAGCACTAATTACGAAATTTATTTTCATTAAAAACCGTATTGATTTCTTTTGAGATATAAAAGAACAGTTTCTGGAGAAGATGAATACAATTGGTTTTTAATCTATTTTTGAGTTCTGAGCAAGTGAAGAAAGAGTAGTTGTTGGTTCGATTTCTCATAGTGCAGAGAAATCGAACAAGAGAGTATCAGCTGTTTTATCCCATAGGGTTTTCGACAAAGAATTGACTGCTAGCACAATCAAGAGGCAGAGTCGCGAAACACCTTAAAGATAGCGACCTAGTCCGCGACTCAGCAGTTTGAGATTCATATTCTGTAATCTGTTTTTTGCGTGTTGTTTCCAACAAGTATTGACTAAGGGGAAGTGATACATATCACCATAGTATTGTTGTCAAAGTTGTGATACAATTGAACTTTAATGCTATGTAATGATACTATGACAATGTATAACAATGATCGAGAGCACTTGTTTTCTCATTGTTATAGCTACGGATCTTCAACAACTATGATGCTGAGTTGAACACGTTTAGAATCATGGAGTACTTGGAAGTGACGAAGATTTCGAGTCGTGTTGAAAATTCCAAGGAGATCAAGCATTTGGATGAGAAGCTACAAAGTTTTATTTATTTTGTAATCGATATGTATTGATAGTTTTGTCACTAAAATTGACAAAGGGGGAGATTGCTAGAGCATTGCTCGGTCGAACTCGCATGCGTTGCTATCTCAAGCATGTTTGTCAATGTTAGTGATCAAAACTATAAGTCTTTATTTATAGTCTACTTATAGATGTCTCGGACTAGGACATGGATTGTCTAGTTGATCCTTAGACTTCACGGCGTTCATCATTTGAAGACGAAGAACTACTAAGGAGAGCTTGTGGAACTTCATCGACAAAATGTATGTGGAGATTGATACTCATCTATCACTTGGAAAGTATATTTCTACTCTATCTCCTATATTGATACATAAGTCGTATTACAATATAGTTTTCTATTATACACATTTGAGATTTTGAGCTGAGTTTAACTCGCTTATATATTTCTCGGAATATGTGTTGGCAAGCTTTCACTTCGACCAAGTTCATCTTATATTCTTGACGCAAGTCAAAAGATGATCATGTGAAAATTGCCGAGAAACATCTTACATGGTTTGTGTGATACAATCATTTGGTGTAAACTTGGAATGTTTCGTAATGATTATTTCAATAACTTGAAAATTGCTTTGATGCTAATAGTGTATGAAAACGGCTATTGTCATCCTCTAAGAAAGTTTCAATGATTGAAATTAGGGTTTAGAACACTTAACCATTATTGGATATGACATGTTGTGTACTCTTGCGCATATGTAATTCATGTCCGGGAACCATAGTATGCGTACACATACCTGTTGGCTTGAGAAATCCGGGAACAGTCCACATAAACTTTTCTAAGTAATATCTTTGATTGACAGTTAGAAACATATCAATGGTCTTTATTTGTTTTGTTTACCTCATTATTGAAGTACAAACTAAAGTTGTTTAATCAAAAGCTAAGTGATTTTACTATATATAATATTATCAATTGAACCAAAAAAAATGGAATGTTTCATCAACTCTAACGTCTATAATAGGCTTATGGTGCACTACTTACATGCAATACATGAAATAACTAAAAGTGAAATCTCAACATTTTAAGCACCGGGTTAACTTCATCTAATTTAGAAAATAAGGAAATAGTTGTTACAGTATTTTTTTTTTTTTTTTGTGTGTGAGAAAAAATAGATAGAGTTATAATAAAACATGGCTATTGTGATCACAATATCAGTTGGATAAGAAACATAAAATCACATCTGATACAAATAATTGGTCATCCATAATCATCACTTGATAATTTATGGAGTAATATTAACTGCTTCAATTATAATGCATGTCTTTTATATAATTTGCTTGCATAGTTTCGTTTACTTGCATAGTTTCGCACACTAGGGAATGAAAACTATCGGGTCTTTGATACATGTATATAGATTTTTGTTAAAAAAAATTTTTGGAGTTTTTTTGGTTTAGTGCCCCCGTCATTCCTCTTTTTCTTCATTTTAATATAAATCCTCCCATTAAAGTTTTCCAAACGAAAAGTCTTCTCATAATTTTGTATTTGGAGTTGACATAATGTTCTCTAATTGGTTCAGCGGGGTTCAAGGTTGTGGTCAGTACTGCAACTAATATAGTGGATGTATTTAGCACGTAATATTTTTCCTCCATTTTTAACAAAATGGTCACTAATGGATGTATTTAACACATAATATTTTTCGACAGAATCGTCCATTTTTAACAAAATGATCAGATACTTGTTGATATCTTCTCCAATTAGGTTGATTTCTTCTACAATTTTAATTGTTGCAAACTCAAATTGTAGATAGTCGATATAGAAATCAACGTAGGTTGATTTTTGATTGTTACAATTGGTGTGATCTAGTTTTTTCTCAGATGTTTTTGTTGATGCTTACACAGTTTGGTTGAATACTAAGAACATTCTTTGATTTAAGAAAACAACAAATCTAGGTAATAATCTTATTTTGTTTTTATTTGGTGTTTTCAAATTTTTTGAATTATTTGTTCTTCTTCCATGACATCGAGTGTCTATGCAAAGTGGTTGGACATGTTGTTTTTTTCTGGACAAATATATCCTGTTGTATTTTTTAAGCATGAGTTTGTTTTGAAAAATTTTAGTTTACATATATGTTTTTGCATTTTAAGCATGTGCCATCTTCCCGTCAAGCGAAGCAATGTTGTTATGATTTTCGAGGATAATTGTGTGTATCCCAATTATTTTTAGGTTTTCAGTTCCTATTTAAAGAACAAGTTCAGGAATGAAACATATATGAGAAAGTGGGAAAGATTTCCCGCTTTATTTTTCAAGGCATCTTATATCCATCAAATAGTAAACAATATTTGATCTTCTTCAGGGTAATCTGGTATTCGGAACGTGTTGGATGTTCTTGGACGAATGTAGTTTGCGAATGTAAAATGATTGTAACACACAAGGGTAATCTGGGTATGTTATGTATTGTTCAAGATGGTTTAACATAGATTAACTTTGTCGGTGGGTTTAACTTTGGAACGAAACATACTCACCAAATTTTCTCTGCCTAGTTTGATGATTTCTATTACTATCGTAAAAGGTTTATGAGATCGATTTTATGGCGATGTCAAGTCCTACTCGCATTTGGTATGGTATATTAATTGTAATAACGGAAAATAAACAGTTTTCCCATCATAGTAAATGGTACTTGGATACTTTTCCTTGGTACATTCAAAGGTTGCTTGATGGCAGCTACAAAATGATGGTTTTAGCATGTAACTTGTACAAAATTTTAATTTTTTTCCCCCTTGCTTTTACCTCAGTTATATGCTGAAGTTGTTGGTGATGGGGAGGCAATCACCTTTTCCATCGCCATGAAGGACTCTTGATGTTCATATCGAAAATTACCCATCACCGTTACTTGGTCCTAGTGGATCACATGTTTTGTCAACGTAATCCATTAACCCCCAATGAAGAAAAGCTTAGACGAAGGTTTGGCACTAGTCCTACCGTGTTTGAAGTTATTACTCACCTTGGAACACGACTTGCACCCGTCAAAAGGTTTGGTTTCTTATGCTTTTCTTCTCTCTGTATGTTCTTTTTCTCCTTTAAGATTAGATATATGCATGTGTAATACACATCCCGATTTTTCACTATTTGCCAGAAAGGAAGACTTATATGTATGCCATCTCAAAATAACTGCAATGAAACTCAAAACACTGGGCTATCCCGCTAGATACCTCGTGAAAGAGGATTATGGGTAAACGTGAAAAAGGTTTAGATTCGCGGCAAGAATCGTAGCGGAGTCGTTTTCACACCTCACTAGATCGACAACTGGGCGCACGCTTATTTATTGTGTATGCTTGTGTAACTTCAGATGTTACACTGTTAATGCATTAACATTATGCATAAATGTGTGTAACCGCTAGTTACACATCGATATAAAGTTACTTAGCCGCGGGATGTGTAGGTAATGCATATGTAACCTTTATTTTCAAAACTAAGAAGGGTAATCTAACAACATATTTTCCAAGTCTAACATCTCGGTGGCTAAGGTCCACCATAGCATCATACTTTGAGGTAGTCTTCATCCCTGTCTTCACCAATGGAAGACAATCGCACTGTGGGGTTGAGTACTTGGTCTTTCATTCATCCCAAGAACACAAGAGTCTCGGTGATAGAAATGCGCTTGGCTTGAACAAGGTGTTCACTCTTAGTTCATAACGTTTGATGAGTTCATGTAGGACCAAGCATATTTTCAACTCACATACTCCAAAGAAGTGTGTAGTTTTGGGGCCATACTCATCAAAAATTTCTTGAATTTAAACTCACATTTTTAATCAAAAGTTTAAAATCAACAAGTGATTATGTAAAAGAGATTTTACATAGGGGCTTGGGTTTCACTAGAAAATAAGAATGTGTAACTTCGACATACTTATAAATGTTTGTGTAACCACAATACATGAACTCATAATCTTACAACACACACTAACACACATTAAAATGCTTTCAAATGTATCATTTATGCTTAACATAGAAGCAATTAATCAACATAACAAAATCAAGTAGTAATATACAACAAACAATCAATTTACTTGGAGTCAAGCTAGTTTTAAGGAAATATTCAAGCTTTCTCCAAAAAATCCTTTTCATTGTTCCACATCTTCTTAAAGGAGCTCATTCTTTCTTTTCCGCTACGGAACAACGCTGTCGTATTTCCCTTTTTCTTATGCAACTAATATAGTGGATGTATTTAACACATAATATTTTTCCTCAATTTTTAACAAAATGATCCTTTAATGTTATGCATAGATGTAGTTGGGTTATTGACAAGCATCACTAATGCACAAACTGTGAAGATACCAAACTACTATGAAAGTCGTATGCTGAAACTCAAATTGTAGATAGTCGTATTTCCCATCGATAGTAACTGCTTTTCACAAACATGACATCGAGTGTCTATGCAAAGTGGTTCTAGACAAATTTTTATGAGTTTGCAATTATATGCTGCCATCTTTCATGCGAAGCAATGTTGTTATGATTTTCGAGGTAAAGGGTTCCCAAAAAAAACTGTGGAGCTCATATATGAATTTATATCTAAGCAATATTTGAAGGGTAATCTGGGTATTCGGAACGTGTGATAGACGAATGTAGTCGAATGTAGTCACACCAATGAAGGGTAATCTGGGTATTTCGGAACGTGTGATAGACGCATGTCGACCTAAATATAAAGCCCACGGACCTGCCATTAAAATGGCCCAGATGACCACCAGTTAAACTGTATATATATATGCTGGGTAAGGCGTGAAGGTAGTCGGTAGAGGTGTTGGAGTCGAGAGAGAGAGAGAGAGAGAGAGAGAGAGAGAGAGAGAGTGATGGAGAGACAGGGTACAACGATGGCGGTTCGGCGTCCACGTTTTGGGGAACGGGCTTATCATTTCGCTGAAGAATGGAGCGGTAGTTCTCATTACTCTAAGCCGGATGTGTCTGATCCGCGCACTAAATGTTTGCGTTCAAGGGTTGTGCCTCCCAGGTGATTCTACTTAATTTTTCCTTAATCTGCGTTTTCGAAATTCCTAATTGAGTTATAAATTCCGATTTTTTTTCTTGGGTTTTGCTATGGGGCTAATTGAATTATAAATTGCGATTCTTTTGGGGGGATTTTGAAGCTCCTGTTTGCTATTTATTTGGTTGTTGATTCATCCCTCGTTTAGTAGATATTCCCACTTCTTTAACTGTTATAAACATTTTTCTTTTGTTACAATCTGTGCTGGGGTTGCTGCTCTTAGTTTCTGGGTTATTTGCAATTCATATTTACCAAATGCTTGATTTAACTTGTACTATTACTTTACAATGCTTGTTGTTGCTGCTGCTGCTATGTTTGCTTACCCATGTCCAATCCATCTTAAACACTTCCATTTGCTTTGAGTATTGCTAGTTTGGCTGCGAACCTAATTGACACATTACAATGAAAGCAAACTCTAATTGACACTTAACATGAAAACCTGCTAAACTTCTCCACAGCATTCATCCTGAGCCAGGATTGCTTTTCCAGAGTGCCGAATATTTGTTCTATGGGCTTATGTCCTGTAATTCTTACAGTTGAACTCATATATATATATATAATATCATATATATAAGAATGTTCCCCGCCTATGAAGGTTTGCTTGTTTACTATCTTTCTCGTGCTTATTTACCTTTTGTGTAGTATGTTTATGCTTTACGGGCAGTACTAGTTAGACATCGTTGTAGAGTTTTGAGTCAAATATGAATTTAATGTCTTGGTGAAAGCTTGTTTATGAACATAGGGCAAGTAGGGGTTGTGATTTCCGAAGAGAAGCTTAAACTTAGACTTGGTTAACTGGTTTTTGGCACATTTCTTTATCACAAACTCAATTGAATGCTTTTGATTTGCTCCAACTTTTCAGTGATTTTGGTTTTAATCTTGGCAATTTCAGGCCTGAAGATGAGGAACCTAAGCTAACTACTAAAGACCGCCATGCTTTAGTAGGGCCATATGCAATGGACGCCATACGTTTCTATAACGAAAAACAAGTCAGTTTTCTTCTGAATCTTTATTGCTTTTCTTGAAACCAATCTCCAATTTTGTGGGATTCCCTTAATCCGTCTTTTTTCATCTGTTGCCTTGGCCTAAATTTCGTAGGGTACAAACTATCAGGTGGTGCACCCTGGTCACATGACAAATGTGCTTCTTTCGGGTTACCTTCTTCACCATGTCGACTTCACGGCTAGAAATACTGATGTTGCTGATGCTCCAGTGGAGATGTTTTTTGCTGAACTGAAAACTACCGACGAAGATCCTTTTGTCGTGTGTTGCAAATGCATGGGGCCAAAAAAACCAATTTCAGGTTTGTATTTAACATGTTTCATTCTTCTCTTACTGCTGCTGTTAGGTTCATTGTTTTGCTTGCTAATTGATTTGTTTGTCAATCGGAGATCACTATTATGATTTATGAGTTCTTGTGTCGGCAACTCTATGAATTCGTCTTTCAGGAGATAACAACAATGGCTGTCGTTATTGCATGGTTAACAGTGTTCAGCATCCTAGGGATGGAGGATTCATGACTGGCCACCATAAAGAATTATCTCGTGCTGAATAAAAACTATAGTTCTCTGGCTTGTTGGCAGTGAACTTTTTATGAACATAACAGTGTCGGTGTGCGTATTGAAACTTAATTTAGAGTCTGACTATGTTTGATGCATGCGTAGTTGCCTTCTGATGTTTGTGCCTCTAAAGGCCTGTGTTAAGGGCGTTGTACTGATTGTGTATTCGCCATTCGGACATATAATGGTACACCGCTTATGTCGTCTAATGTTGTCTGACATCATGCATCTTTTGGTAGCTTTATTCCTCGCCAGTAGAAAGGGACTAGACCATCAGAACATTTTTCTGGTTTCTTCTGATTTGTCCTGCTGTCTCATGCGCTTGTTGGACCTGCCCTCTTGCCACTTTGATTAGTGTGCAGCTTTCCCTCCCCTTGTCAATATTCCTGGTTTTCCTAAAGAAAAATATCACCCATTTGTACCCAATCTTTCTTGAAAAAACACTTACTATGTGTAGGAGCAATGTTAAAGGATACAGCTGGACAAGAAATGCTCTTATTTGGAGTCTATGTTTAGCAGTTGTGTGTAATGCATAGATGAGTTCAAGATAAGAATATAGCACCACGATAAGTAGCAATTGAGCAGCTTCACATTTATGGCTCATGATTTTTATTTCTTTACAGCTAGCAGAGAAAGTGCAGTGTCTTATTATCGTCACTACCACTTTCATCCAGAAAATCAAATCAAAGTCCGTTATAGTATCAGCTATTATTGGCTCATTCTACAATGATTATGTTGTGTGTCAGGTTATCTGTGGCAATGCCATGCAAGATATAAATGCACTTGGTTATTAGGCATTCTTGAGAATCTATGCTGAGATATGAGCTATTATACAAGACTATATAAAGCTGTTGAGAACTATTTTGATGGTCTTTGGGTCGTCCTACGTGCTGGCACAAAAATGACATTGCGTACTTAGGTGCATTAAATTTGAACTTTATAACATATCGGCGTTTCTACTTTCTGATAGTTTAATTTTATATGTGAGATGTTTCAGACTGCACAAAATCTTTATAAACTTGAATTGAATCAGTGTGATTTTGCACGCTCTTTTGACCTCCCTAGAAATCGCATCCTCTGCCAACCATGTCCTAAATATCATTGTATGGAAAATTTGCTCACTTGGCAGGGAATCCATCTCAAATAGTTTGAGATATGGCTTCCAATATGAAATGGTTGGACACTCCACATTGCGAGGTTTATGGTACGTTAGCCCAAAAAACACACCTACACAGTTGTAATCTTTCGAGAAAAACAATCAGGGCCTGGGTCGGTTTGTGACTCTGTGATTCTGCGGGCCTACATAAAATGTCTCAATAAGTGGCCCGCCACCTAACAAAACGATATATTTTGCTGGGTAAGGCGGGAAGGTAGCCGGTGTTGAGTTCCGGGAGAGAGATGGAGATGGAGAGAGAGGGTAAAACGATGGCGCCTCGGCGTCGACGTTCTTTTATGCGTTTAGCTGTGGGACGGAAATACAGATCTGAAAGTTTGCATTCGACGGATACGGATTATTTTAATCCTTTACCTGATGGCTCTAAATGTTTGCGTTCAAGGATTGTGCCGCCTAGGTAATTCTACTTAATTTTTCTAATAAATCTGAGATGGGTTTTTGAAATCGGTTATAAAAATATGAATTTTGAGTGATCTAATAGTCATCGTTGTAGAGTTTTGAGTGATTTTCTGTTGGAATTTTGTTTTCAAATATGAATTGCTTGTTTACGAACATAGGGCAAGTAGTGGCTGGTGATTTCCGAAGAGAAGCTTAAACTTGGACATGGTTAACTGGTTATTGGCACATTTCTTTATCACAAACTTGGTTGAATGCTTTTGATGATTTTGGTTTTAATCTTGGCAATTTCAGGCCTCCTCAGTTCACCACTAAAGACTGCAATGATATAGTAAGGCCATATGCAATGGATGCCATACGTTTCTATAAGGAAACACAAGTCAGTTTTCTTCTAAATCCTTATTGCTCTTCTTGAAATCGATCTCCAGTTTTGTGGGATTCCCTTAATCTTTCTTTTTTGTTCTATTGCCTTGGCCTAAATGTCGTAGGGCACAAAATATGAGCTGGTGTAGCCTGGTTACCTTACACATGCGTATATTGGGAGAGGCTTTCTTCACCATGTCGACTTCACGGCTAGAAAGACTGATGTTGCTGATGCTCCAGTGGAGATGTTTTTTGCTGAACTGAAAACTACCAAAAAGGTTCGTTGTGTCAAGTGTTGCAGATGCATGGGGCCAAAAAAATCAATTTTAGGTTGGTATTTAACATGTAGGGTTTCATTCGTCTCTTACTGCTACTGTTAGGTGCATTGTTTTGCTTGCTAATTGATTTGTTTGTCAATCGGAGATCACTATTACGATTTATAACTACTTGTGTTGGCAACTCTATGAATTCGTCTTGCAGGAGATAAAAACAATGGCTGCCTTTATTACGAGGATGACAACATCGTTCAGCATCCTAGGGATGGAGGATTCATGTCTGGCTGTGAAGAATAGCTGCAATTCGCTGGCTTTTTGGCATTGAACTTTTTACGAACATAAACAGTGTCAGTTGTGTATATTTGAAACTTAATTTAGAGTCTGACTATGTTTGAGGCATGCATAGTTGCCTTTTGATATTTGTGCCTCTAAATGAAAATCTGGCCTGTGTTAATGGCGTTGTACTGATTGTTTATTCGCCATTCGGACATATAATGGTACACCGCTTATGTCATCTAATGTTGTCTGACATCATGCATCTTTTGGTAGTTTTATTCTTTGCCAGAGAAGGACTAGCCCGTCAGAACATTTTGCTGGCTTCTTCTGGTTTGTCCTGCTGTCTCATGCGCTTGTTGGACCTGCCCCCTTGCTACTTTGATTAGAGTGTGCAGCTTTCCCTCCCCTTTTCATTCCTGTATTTTCATATAAGGTGCTTAAGAAAAATATTACCCTTACATAGTGCCACAACCACTGTGTGAGTCAATCTGGTCATACTTACCATGTGTCCCTAGAAGTCCAATCCTCCCGATGTTTGCGAACTCAAAGTATCTGATAAACCTACGGTTTAAACTTTCCTAACGGATTCATTCCCGTATCCCACATGAACTTCCAATTTAGTCGAGTCCCGAGCAGCCAAAAATGCATAACAGCTTTAGTAAATATTATACTATCGATTAATATCGATTTTGTGCCAAACTCGCATCGAAAATAACCACACGAGACTAATAGTAGATCCTAAATTCCCAAAATTGGTGATTTCGCCAAGAAAGAAATTTGGGAACAATCTGATCTTATTAACTACCGATTATTCTAGTTCCCAAATTGAAAAAATTGACAATTGAAATAATAATCGGTAGGTTATTAGCTCCGATTAATATAGTTCCCAAATTCGAAAAAATGACATTTAAAAACAAAATTTGGGGTATTGGGATCGGAAGTTAAAATACTTCATTTGACTATCGATTATGTTGAAAATACAAATACGGTTGGAACTCTAACCTATATAAGGATTGTATCCTTTTACTCTCTATGGAACACAAATACCTTTAAACTCTCTCAACATCATCTTCAACATAATGGCCCAACCATTCATTAATCCTACGGAGTTCACGATCGAAGAAGATTTATCTTTATGTAGGCGCTATGTTCAATTCTATCCTAGACGAGGAGAAGAACGTAGGCTAGGAGGCATAATGAGTATGAGTTATTTGGGGAAAATTCACGAAAAAAATTCTGACCAAATCACTCTATCTTTTCTGCCCGAGTTGGTTCAATAAATGGACACGTCCAGATTTCCATTTAACTTATCTTGTGAATCAATATCGATTGAGGGGTGAAACCAATGATGAGGTTATAGAACGATCTCTCGGGAATGGCGGAGATGGAAAGATCAAGCTTATTATGAAGCTCATTTTAGAATCCTTAGGGCGATGGAAAGATTTAATCCGTTTAGGACTCGTCCAACACGTCCACTAATCACAATACCTTGTAATAGAATTGAGGGAGTTCAATGTAAAATTATGATGATGTGTAGGTGATATTGTTATGAATTTCAAAATATTTATGAAAATCGGAAGTTTTAATTGTTGATCTAACTACCGATTATACTCCAAAATTCAAAAGAAACTAGCCGTCCTCAAAAACCACATACAATCGGTAGATAATACATATTGAGAAACCTCCGATTATACTACTCTAATGAAACTGAGAACTCTGTTGACAAAACATCCTAAATCGGAAGTATATAGCAATACATGTTTACCGATTACGAATAATCGGTTCAAACATTTACTACCGATTGTGGGTAATAATTGTACGCAATTTGATCAGTCTTGTAAAAGCACGCATCAACGGCCATATTTTCAAAAAAAGAGACGTTGGACTCTCATCTATATAAGGAGGGTAAACTCTTCTTATTTATGCACCAAACAACACATATATAGCATTGTGTATTCTACAAATAGATTTTCCATCGTCTACTCTTGTGAATTCATTCTATATCTCAACTTACAAGCATGGCAACGTTTGACGCAGATGAAGATTTGGTCATTGTGAAAACATGGTATCGTGAAACAAGACGTGAAGATGTCATAAAGCGGGAAGGTTAACACAAGTCTTTTTGGCGAGGTATATAGCTAATTTGTGTGAGAGTATGGAAATCCAAAGCAAAGATCACTCCAACAAGTTCATGATCGTTTCGACTTGTCCAAAAAGGGGTAAATGATTACATAACGATACAAAAGTGGATGTTTAACACTAGCCACTTAAGCTTGTCGATCCAACAATTTGTAAGTATAACGCTCGGGTGTTTAATCTTTCTTACTAAAACGAAGTTGACATTATTTTATGTTTGTTTATATAGGAGATACTCTCAAAAAGACAATACTTAGTGGAAAAGGGTGAAGAATTCACTTATGATGGAAGTTATGAATTCCTGAAGTCCGTCGTAACAGTATAAATGTTGATTGATGGTTACAATCGGAAGTTATTATTTTATATTGTCTACCCATTCTCGGGAAGATTTTCACCTATTTTTTCAGACTTTGGTGACAATCAAAGTTTATGCGATATGTTGTCTACCGACTCTGGGAAGATTTTCAACTTTGGTGACAATCGAAGTTAATGCGATGTTGTCTACGAATGTAACAGTTCTCATGATCCATTAAACCCCATGCAATCGTAAACGTTTTTTTGTCCGAAGTGTGACAAGCAATGTTCAACAACGGCATGTTATATTTTGTTTGTCTTGTAAGTGGCATCTATCAACAGAATTTGATGAAAACACTGAGCCAATTTTATCATTTCGGGATGTGCTTTTAAATCGTAGCTAGGGCCGACTTAATTGTAGATAAAGAAGACAAGTTGTCTCGTCACTATTTTTTACTTAAGATCGCACTTCGCCTTTGGATACGCATAGCATCGAAGAACTATGTTTAGATCCAGAGAAACTTGAATAAGGGCTTTTCTTCCATGAAAGCGTCGTCTAGGTTTCATCTCCATCAAAGTTTGGATTTATTTTAGACGAGGGTATGTGATACGGGCATGAAGTAATTTATAACAATATGATTTAAGAAGTTCTTAAGAAAGACGGGTCGAGTGATCCCAAATTCTAGTAGATAGATTTCCCGACCGATTGTTAGCTGTTGCATGATTTCGTCAGACTATTTGTCCCTTGGTTGCCTTTAAAATAGTCGTGTTGGACAGTGCGCCGCAGAATTGGAACCATTTTCTAGCTTGACTTCGACGATCATTCGATCTATATACCAAGGTGTCCAGTTTCCCGATGTTTTTGACTAAATTTGTCCCTTGGTTGCCTTTAAAATAGTCGATTTATAAAGGGCTTTTCTACCAATTCTCTATATACTAGGGGTTGATAAATTGCCGATTTATATCGATCCAACGATCAGAATCAGAATATTTTTGTCCTATATAAAATTGTATCAGCATCTAGCAATAGGGAAAATTCTCCATATAAGCTGTAGTGTAAATTCTATTTTATCTCATCTTCTATTAACTATTTGTTGCCATTCTTGTTGCCATCAGTGTGCCCACATCTGGGCTATTAGCACAGTGGTCGTCAAATCTCATGTCTTAAATCATTACAACTGCATATAGAGTTCAAATTTGTGCACTCCTAAATCCGGGGTGCACATTCCGACCAGTATCATTGGTTCTCGAATCACGTTAAGTGGTTTTTATTTTTGTTTTATTTTCTTAAAAAATCCCTAAATTTACATAAAAAAAAAAGAGTAAAGACGAACGTTTTTTTTTATTGTTTTTCTTCTCTCTCACATTGTTCACATACCACTACTGGGTTCCTTTATTTTTCTCGCTTCCTATCTATCTTTTAAATCTTTTCTATTATATTGTGTAGAAAAATGATCAAATCTACCGTTTGACTGTTTTTAGAAACCAATGTCAAATTGATTGTAATGTTTAGAAATCAGTTTAATTAATGATCAAATCCTGTATATTTTTTTTTCCCTTATACAATACTGATAACAATAACCAAAGCCAGAGCACCTAAATGAAAATATTTATTGACTGATCCATGTTTAGACATTCGAAAGCCATCAGTCTCAAATTACATCTAGATAGCCAATTTTGTTTGTCTGCAAAAAAATATAAATAAATCCACAACCGAAACACCTGAGAAATATTTAACAAATAAAATCAAATTGATATTAAGATATATAGACAAGATTTGATATTTTTAGATTACCATTTTCTCATGTAGAGACTCAAGAGTGAAGAGAGAAGGGAGATGCAGAGGAGACATAAGAATAAGTTGTGCTTTCAGCTTGCCTAAGATATGTAAATTAAGTTTTTGTTGGTTTTTGAGGAGGTCAAGTTTCCTAGTTGGACTAGTATCAAAAAGTAAGAATTGATGTTTAGTCCGAAAGTTATTGGGCTTTAAACTCTCTAGTCCTGCCCTCTTAAGTTTGGTACCAAAAGATCTAAATTTGTCGAATTTTAAACGAGTTAGTCCTTCTATGAACGATTTTGTACAACTCTAAAAAATTTGGTGGCAAAAATACCCATAAGATATTACTTCCTCATGATACAATTTCCATTTCTTTAATTCCATTTCATGGAAAAAGCTCCCCCAATTGAAAGAAAAGGGTCTGAAATCCTAATCTCGTCGTCTCCATAAAAATTCAATCTACGGAACTAAATATGATAAACAAATAAACACTTGATTCATCTTGAGAAAACCTATATCATCGTCATCGGTTTTTCTTGAAGATCCACTCGAAATCGAGATGAAAAGTTGCTGAGATTTAATTCATCAAATTATTTTTGAAGATTTCATCATTCTAAGAAATTTGGAAGATAGCTTGAGTCTGTAATTATCATTTAATTCGACCACTATTATTAATTTATCGATTTTGAAATCGATTTCAAATTTTTTTTTGACAGTTTCGAAAACCTAACTATATTGATTTCATTTCGAGTTTCTTATGAATTAATGATTGGAGTTTAAATCTATAATCATCTCATTTTAATATAACTATGTAACCTATCTGTAAAGCTCTCTCTATTCCGAAATATGTTCTCCATTAATGGAAAACATATGAACGTGTTTTTCGTCTTAAACCTGAACGGGTAATCACAAATCATACCTAATCTCTTATTGTTTGTACAACAATGTTATATTTGAGCTTGATTTTTTACCAATTCTTTATTTTCCATCTTTTTAATTTGGTCATCTAGAGTAGTATCTACTCAAGATGTGGGCAGAGCTGTATCACTGAAAAATATTCTCTCTTCGATTCCTATATTCTTTATGGGATATTTTTTACTTCCTAAAATGATCATTGAGGAGATTGATAAGATCCAAAGGTGTTTTTGGTGGGGTCACTCAACTGATGAGAGAAAGCTTAACTTCATCAACTGGATGAAGGTTTTTTTGATAAGGAATGTGGAGGGTTTGGAATTCGAAATATTGAGTAAATAAACATTTCTCTCATATGCAAACTGGAGTGGATTCCTTGAGAATAAAGACGATATGTGGATTAAACTCTTATCGGCTAAATACATCATGGATTAGTCTTTTTGGACAGTTGAGGAACCTGACAGATGTACAACCATATGAAGCAGTTTATTACTGGTCAGATATATACTTGAAAACATAATATTCTAGCAAATTGTGAACGGGGAAAATATTCTTATTTAGGATGATCCATGGTTATTTCAAAATGGTGGACATCTTATTAGAAGAACCACAATAATGACGGATGGTATTACAAGGGCTCTATCAGATCCAAGGAACTGGAACTTAAACTTGTTAAACCAGTTATTTACTCCGGATATTGTTCACTGCATATCATCAACATATCTCAGTTCGAAAGATAATGATATGGGAATATTTTAACTTGGTCTTGCTGTCCCTGGTAAGTTCACGACTAAGTCTTGCTATAAGATATTGTTGAATAATTCTCTTTCTTCGTCAGTCTATATTACTTTCCCATGGAAGTAATTTTGCTCCTTTTCTAATCTACTTCTGAAGATTCAAATATTTATCTAAAAGTTTTGGTCCTTTTAAGTAACAATATCGCAATGAAGATGAATATCAACAAATTTTTTAATCATGTTCAATCGCATTGCACTTTTTGTTATGATGATGATGAAACTATTTTCCACTTATTGTATGAGTGTCTAAAAGCAAATTTGGTTTTCCAAGAGGCATGTATGAATTTAGATTTCCAAATTAATAGGGGATATGCAAAACATATTATTATTGAATGAATTGAGGATAATTTGAAAATCAGTTCATTATAAGAATGTGCATCTTTGGAACTTATGGAAAATAAGAAATGATATGATTTTCTATCAAGAAATTTTTTTCAGAAATCTATATTATTAAGTGTACATGCTCAGGACGTCAAGTTGTGCATGGAAAGTTCTGTAGATGATAGAAAACAGATGAATTCTCTTCATTCAGACCATCATTGGACTCCTCCAAACATTCAGTATGTAAAGAAAAATATGGATATTACGTTCATACCCAACAATAGTGCAGCAGGGCAATGGATCAAGACCAAAGTGGGAGATTCTTGGGATGTGCTACAGTCACCTTCGGCAATACTTCACCTTTACTTGATGAATCAATTACGTGCAAATCAGAGTTGGGTATAAAATCCGGCTTTAATTAGAAAACTTGTTATCGAAGGTGATGCTTCTAATGTGACAACAACAGTTCTAGATGAGAATAGGGATATCCCGGACCATACGATCTCAAATTTGAAGATAAAAATACAAATATTTTTATTGTTGACATAAAATTTCAAGTGGGAATGTTACAAATACCCTCCATTTTAGTTGACTTTGCATAAATACCCTAGAGGGGGTAGAAAATAATATTTTTTTAGGAATCAACTTTCTTCCAGTTTTGGAAGCAACTTGTACTAAGTTGTGTTTACTTTTGGAAACTTGTGCCTAGTTGCTTTCACTTTTCAAAAATATGGGTATTTTTTTAGTTTAATAAGGGTAGATTTTCAGGGTTATTTAGATAAATTTCCATCTTAATGTGTTCCAAAAACAATCTGGCACACTCATTGTGTCAATACAGTATACGAGAAAATATAAATAGTTGGCAGAATACCAATTCTCTACCTCTTTGTATTTCTGCAAACCTCAATTTTACCGGGGCAGTTTAATAAGAAGGGCTTGGTTGAGCCCTTTATCCCTTCAAAAATAAAAAAAAATAAGAAAAGAAAATTAGGCGCATGCCCAGATTTTTTTTTTCTTACCGTCAGGCCCACAATTAATTTTAGATACAGTCGCACCCAGATTTATTTAAAAATATTTAAAACCCACAGAGTTACTCTAATACCTTTCATCGGTTTCGAGCAGTTTCAATAACTCCCTGAAACGGTCACTCACCACAATTATTTCCTTTTCACCCGTTACTTTCTTCTTCTCCAGTTTCTTTCCTCCTCATCCATTAACTCCGTAACGAATCTGCAGAGAAATTATTTCTCCATCATTCGAAGAAATCAGAGAAATTATTTCTCCATCATTCAAAGAAATCGGTCATTTAAACCGATGATTAAAGTTGATTAAACCCTAGAAATCAATTTCAAACTCTAAAAACCCTAGAAATTACTTATAGGTGACGAACCCTAGAATTCAATTCATCAAAAATGGATGAAACACCAACAAAAACGCGTCTTCATAAGTCAAAAGATAAGAAATCAGGTATGAAAACTAGTTTAATCGATAGTATTCTTCCATGCATTCAATAGATTTGATTTTTTTTTTCGATTTTAACTTTTGTTCTTGATGTTGATGACCTAAAAGACGAAGAAGAAAAATCAAGTCTATCCACGGAGAAACAGAAAAAAAAAACGGTGAGATTTATCATTAACTTCATCTGTTAGTGTTTGATTTTGCTTTTTTTTTTTTTTTTTTTTTTTTTTAATTTTAAGTATTGTTGTAGTAACTATCATTGATGAACCAGAAGCCGGTAATCCGGAAAAAAATAATAAATCTAAGAAGAAAAATGTTTCAGGTGAGATTTTCATCCTGAATATGTATGCCCATAATTTCTTTTGCTTTATAACTTACCCAACCTTCGATTTTAACATCATTTTTACCTGTTGGTGTTGAAGATGAAAAAGAAGAAAGTGATAGTGACCAACCACTAAAGGAGATGCAAATAAAGGCAAAGCACGATGTTGTGAAGAGAAAGGAAGTCTCTGGTATGCACCTTCACTAGTTCATCTGTAATTCATGTTTGCATAACATAGCAAGTTATGCAGATAAAATAAATGTGCATAACTTGTTATGCAGTTGCATGACAGGTTATGCTTACCAAAAAAACCTGCATAACATAACAAGTTTTTAACTACATAACATAACAAGTTATTCATCACTGCATATCCTGTTATGCCCATATTATTACTTCTTCATAACATGTTATGCAACTAGTTTTGAACTGCATAACAAGTTATGCAACTAAATTTAAACTGCCACGTTATGCCCATATGATTACTTGTCAAACTTACCCATTTTTAAGTTTTACTTTTTCATTTTAATCTACTTCAGTTTTAACATCATTTTTACCTGCTAATGATGATAACCTAGAAGATGGAAAAAGGGAAACTGATGGTGACCAGCAACAAAAGGAGACTAGAACCAACGTAAAGCACGACGCTGCCAAGAAGAAAAAGAAAGTCTCTGGTATGCATTTACATTCCTTCATGTGTGTATGCACCAAAAAAAACCTGAGTAACATGTAATGCTGTCTATGCAGAATTAAATAAATGTGCATGACAACAAAGGAAGTTTTGGATGATGATACAGAATGAGGATGATACATATGATACAGAGAAAGCTGCACCAAAGGAAGCTGGTAATATTTGCTTGTGATTTCCTTTTTGTGTGATATATTTTTTCTTTAATGTGATTGATTTGGTATGTTTCGGTCAAGCAAGCTGTTGATAAGCAAAAGAAAAGAAAAACATGTGATTTGGTAGGTCCTTTTACCATATAACCATGATGATTTGAGTCAGCATTCATTCAAGGTGTCCGAAAACAAGTGTATACAGTCAACGACTAGTGAGCTTGCTATTACTTTTCTGATTCCAAGAGTTGAAGGAGATAGAGGATGAAATATTCTGACTTTAAAGGAAGGGGTAGAGGTGAATCAGTTACTTTCCTTGGTCAAGCAATTCCCATGCAAAACAGCAGCAGGTAAAGTGAGTACAGATCCCAAAGCACGGGTAACAAAGGTGTGGGTAGATGATATTCAAAGGTTGGTGTTGGAAAAACTTGATAAGAAAGGTCGTAAAGAGGAAGTTGTATGCATTGTATGCCTATACATGCTAGTCGTCTTGTTCTTTTGTGGGTCAATGGGAGACAATTTGGACGTCTCATATGTTGGTTTGGTGAATAATTTGCAAACCATGGACTTTGTATCATTTCCTGATCTGATTCACGAACACCTGATGGACGACATCAAAACTGTGAAAAAAAAAGAATCTTCTTATCAGGAATTGCCCTGGTTGCACTATATATTCTCTTGTGAGTTGTTTTTTTTTTTTAACTTAATCTTTGTCAATAAATCAAATCTATATAATATCTTATTAGTTATTATTTTTTTGCAGCTTTGGTTGGTTGAGAACTTTAACATAGCTGAGATATCATTCGACGTCAAGGTCAGTGAAATCTACACCACCAAGAGCTGCGAGGTGGGACTTTGCAGCAATGAAGAAAGCAATGCTCAAGAAGCATATTACAGACGTAAAGGTATTTGTTTATGAACCTTTATAAATAATTGCATAACATCTTATGCATGTGTAATTGTGAATGCATAACCAGTTATGCATTATTTAAAAATGACAGTGTTAAGCAGGGTTCTGAAATATGAGTGCATAATATGTTATGAACCCTTATAAATAATTGCATAACATCTTATGCATATGCAATTGTGAGTTGTGAAATATGAGTGCATAATATGTTATGCAAATCCAATGTATAATGCATGGTTAGTTATGCATTGTTTAAAATATCTGCATCACATGTTATGCATATAAAAATGTTGTTATATTTGTTATGCATTCCCTGATGAGTGTTATTAATCATGTTGCAGTTTCATGAGAACTTTAGAGATGTGTATAGTCCAATGGAGTTGGAAATCTGTGAACTAAGAGAACCAAGAAATAGGAAAACTATATATGAACTCATCGCAATGGATCTTGAAGAGAACAGGGACAAGTATGAAGACGCATTTCAGGATGCGTTACAGATCATTGAAGAAGAGAAGTTTCCCGATAGTCCTGGAGCAAGGTTGAATAATATCCAAGAAATGCTAAAAGACATCAAACAGACTCAGGAAAAATATAGACATACTGGAGGAGACTTCAATTCTCAGTTGTACGATAAAGTGAAAAAGTTTCTCATTGCTTCAGGCATAAAAGAGGAGGTGTGAGTGGAATCATCAGGTGGACCTAGCGTCAATGCATCATCAGTTGAGCCTAGCGTTCCATTGAGTCAAAATTTACTAAGGAATGAGACACTTGTTGAAGTGGTATCTTCAACTGAACCACCTACACAAGAATCATTGCCGGAAATTATCAGACTTGATAGCCAAGACCAAACTGCTAGTCGAGGACTCCAGTCTTCACCTTACAAGTTCATGGACCTGGAAAAAGCTGTTAATCTCTCCAGCAACAAGGAAACATACACACCAGAGGAATTGGAGACAATACCAAATCTGGCAACAACTCAAGAAAGAATTGAAGCACAGGAAAAAGAATTTTTGACTGGTGATGATGGTGCTGGAGGAGAAGATGATGAATATCTTCCAGAAACTCAGAAGAAAGCAGAAGCAGCTGAAGGGCCCACATTTAATCTCCATATTTCACAAGGAGAAGATGGTGCTAGAGGACAATAACAACAAGCTGTTGAGATGCTAGAAAAGTCAGTCGCAGAAAAGCCACAACAACCAGTTGTTGAGATGCCAGAAGAGAAAGACGCAGAAAATCCGCAACAACCAGCTGTTGAGACGGTCGTTAATGCAAATAAGGAGATGGTCATTGAGACGGCCTATGATGTGGTGAGGAACCTGACGGAGAATCCTTTAACTCCAGCCACAGAAGAAGCTGCTGAAAATGACTCGAATGAAGCCGCACAGAATCCCTCAACTCCAGCCACACAAGATGCTGCAAAAGCTATAGAGATAGGGAGAATTACCACACAGAAAATGGTACAGAAAATATAAAGCAGATTATGTATTTTAAAAATCATGAACTGATTGAATTTTTTTTTAATGTCGAATCAAATATATACTATTTATTATTTTTAATCAAACTATATACTATTTATTATGTTAATGTTTTGTTGTTTAATCAACTACTATTTACTTAATTTCAATATGAATTGGTTATTGTTAGAGCACTTCTCCGTCAACCTCGCATGCGTTGCTATCTCAAGCATGTTTGTCAATGTTAGTGATCAAAACTATAAGTCTTGATTTCTAGTCTCTTATAGCTAAGTCTCGGACTAGGATAATAAGTGTGGTTGAGCTCAAGGACTTCATGACTATTCATCATACAAGCAGGAGATTTACTCAAGGAACCGGTGGAACTTCTAGACAAAAAGGTATGTGAATACTTGAACTTATCTATCACTCAAAAATCTATCTATTCTATCTCATACTCTTTGAGACAAAAGTCGTATGCTATATATATAGACTAGATCATGCACATTTGGTATTTCGAGCTGAGTATATCTCGCCTATTTATATCTCGAAATATGAGTTGGTAAGATTTTCGCTTCGACCAATTTTATCTTCACCTAGTGACGAAAGTCATGAAAAGTTTCAATCACTTTAAAAATTGCTCTGACGAAAAATGGTCTGTGAATAACCATTGTATAACGTCCTCTAAGAATGTTTCAATGGTTTGAATGAGATTTTAGCTTACATAACCATGGATTCCTTGAACCGAAGTTTTCGAACTTTGTTGATCAAAAGAACCGGAAGGATGGCAAGTTGCCAAGTCCGCGAACTCATTCCGTGATCTCCCGAAGTTCTCAAACCCGAGAATTTCTGCTGAGTTGACAAACAACTTGCGTGAGCCAAGTCCACGAACCGGCGAAGCTCTCAAACCCTAGAATTTATGTTGGAGTTTGTAAACTCAATCCGGTGCCTTAAGTCCGCGAACCTAGCCTACGAACTTGAGTATGGTTATATATCTAAAGATGATTACTGAACTTAATCTTAAAAGACCAAGGAATGCTTTTGCAAGCCATGGCTATTAAAGTTCATGATCCGATTCATGTGGATCGAATCATATTTGTTTCAATTGTGTCTTGTGTAGTTACATAAGATCTCATAGCAATTGAAAAACTCTCTAACTAGTTCATTTGAGTCACTTGAACTAGTTATGGTGAGGAAGAACATGGTTGGTATGAAATGCTCAAATGGCCAACCTTTTGGTTGACTATTTTTGAACCAACAATGTAAACGGTTGGGTGCGGTTAACAAACCTAGAGGCGTGCATTTCATTTGTGTATGACAAGCTAAGTTTTCGATCTAACGGTTGAGAAATATTAGCTTGGATCTAAATCAGGTGTTCATCTAACGGTGGATATTGATTGCTTTGTACCTAAGGCAAAACCTTGATTTGAGAGACTATATAAGGGGACATATAGCAAGCTTGAAAAACTAATCCCCACACTTTAGTGTGATACTAGTTTGCGTGCTAGAGTCGGTTCTCCTTTAACCTTTGGTTTTCTTCTTCTAAAACCAGGTTAACGACTTAAAGACTTCATTGGGATTGTGAAGCCAGACCGATACTACTTTTATCGTATTTGTGTGATATGATATTGCATTTTATATCGTACGAGTACAATCATATTGATTGGCTTGAGATCGTGAGAGTTCTCCGATAGTCAATATATAAAAAGTAATCACAAACACCGTCGTCTCATTGTTTGTGATTCTACAACATCTTGTTTCGCTAGTCGATTAAGATTGTTGTGAGGTGATTGATTAATCTAGGCTGTTCTTCGGGAATATAAGACCATATTATCAATTGGTTCTTGTTCACCTTGATTTTATCAAAAGACGGAACAAACTCTTTTAGGGTTTATCTGTGGGAGACAGATTTATCCTTTGATAGACTTGTCTGTGTGAGACAGATTTGTTTATTGTTAAAGCCTGCGATTTTGGGTCGTAGCAACTCTTAGTTGTGGGTAAGATTAGCTAAGGAAATCAAGTGCGTAGTATCTTGATGGGATCAGATGGAGTACAACTGTAACTTGGATCATTGGGGGACTGATTGGGGTTCAACTATAGTCCAGTCTGAAGTTAGCTTGTAGTAGTCTAGTGTCTGTAGAGGCTTAATACAGTGTGTATTCAATATGGACTAGGTCCCGGGGTTTTTATGCATTTGTGGTTTCCTCGTTAACAAAACTTCTGGTGTCTGTATTATTTCTTTTCCGCGTTATATTTTTTATATAATTGAAATAATACAGGTTGTGCATTTAAGATCATCAATTGGAAATCCGACCTTTGGTTGTTGATTGATATTGATTGATCCTTGGACATGGTCTTTGGTACCGTCTAAGTTATCTCTCTTTGATAAGACTCGCAGATTTCTATTTGCTTGAGTAAAGATCAAATCGAGAGATTGAGATATAAACTCGTTGATATACTTTTAATTGATTGAGTCGTTTTGATTCTCTTAAAATTATATTCGAGTTAGTCCATACAGATTGCTAATCGAAATATTGGGTGGTGTTGTTAGACCCCCGCTTTTTCAGCTATATCTTACATTTTTTGGCTACATGAATCTGTATGAAGATGAACTGGGAGAACAATTTGAACCAAGAACATGATTTGCGAAGAGGGAACCTGTGAAGAAATTCCCAACAAAAGGAAAACCAACCAAGAAGGCAGAAGATGATGGGGACAAGGAACATAAAGGGGAAAACCAACCAGGACGCAAGGTAAAAAGAAACAAACAAAGGAAAACATGGAATGAAAGGACAACCAGTGTAATATTGTGACCTAGGGAAGCAACAGAAGCAAAAAAACAAGCCTGATGAGAATAAAGTTGAAGAAGAAAATCCTCGTACGTCGTTTGGCGGTCGTTCGAGAAAATTACCTCCGGAAACAATGGAATGCTTTCAAGATTACAAAGATACAAAAGACCCATCCTTGATGGAAGTACTGGAGATATACTTTGAGAATGCCAATAGCCTGTAAGTACATCAAAAGTACCTTTATGCTTGTTTAAAAAATCAATGCGTTACAGGTTATGCTTCTTATGAAATAAATGCATACCAAATTATGCTTAAAAAAACCCACGCATAATAAATTATGCTTCTAAAACAATCCATACATAACACAACCCTCTAGTTTATGGTTTTGTCGCATGTCACTTGAATAAAATATCTCACTAATTATGTCTTCTGCAGAAATTCAGCTTGGAGTATCAGAGACGGGGAAGACCCGTACTTATAGGATATTCGGATTCACGGAGATGTAATAAGGCAGCTAATATATAATGAATACTTAGAAGAACAAGTAATACGCTTCTACAGTTACATGTTGTGGAAAAAGCGGAAAAATGAAGAGAATGATGTGAGTATTCAACAAAGGTATGCGAAGTCTGCATTCATGAGTCCAGATGCTTGAGTAAGTCATTTTGATACATAACAAGTCATCATAACTAGGTTTTCTGCATGACAAGTTATGCATTATTGCATATCCTGTTATGCCCATATTATTACTTCTGCATAACATGTTATGCAACTAGTTTTGAACTGCATAACAAGTTATTCAGCATTGTTTCTTACACTTGTTATGCACCCTTTCAATTGCATCCCAAGGGTAATTTTCTTTAGAGCATTTTGCATATAACCTGCTAGGTTCATTCTTAGTATATAGAAGAACATACCCAGACTTTACCTCGTATTTCTTCACTGCAATACGTACCTCTGCTACACCTCAAATAAAAACTTTACCAACTTCACCAAGTAATTTATCCCAACCTTCAGTCCTAAGAACCTTGTTAACATGCACAGAACCATCTTCAAGGAAATTCACCATAGCTTCTTCGGGTTTAGGTTCTATTACATGACTACTTGAAGCTCTACTACGACTTGTTGAAGAATTGCAACCAACTTCAACAAGTAAATCAAAGCTCTTCTAACCTTTACAGTGGAAACGAGATACAAAACACTGAAGCAGAACATCAAAATCAACTTGAACAAACTTGCTTCCATCATTGAAGGAAAATCTGACATGATGAGGTAATAAACGAGTCCACTTCTGGCAAACAGATGTCTTCAAAGACTCCAGAGTTGTGTTGACATCAACATGATGTTCTAAGAATTCACTGAAGTAGTAACCGGTTGTCAGCCGACACAAATATAATTACACTTTCTTACTACTCAAAATATAAATATAGCAAGGGCAAGAAAGGATCGATCCCACAGAGAGGTCTAGGTTGTCAAATTGTTATGGTTTCCTATATAAAATACCGAGGATTTTCTGATTTAAACGGAAATAAATAAAAGCAAAACAAAATAAAAGTAAACACGCAAATCAAGGATAAGAAGATATTGGTCATGGATTTCGTTTTCATTCTAAACATGTTTTCAACACAATAACTAGAATTGATATTTTAATCTCAACTTTTATCAAGACCTAGAATACCTTGATCGCAAGTATATCCCGCAAATCTCCTCATGTCATCAACAAACACATTAAAAGATGCGAATATGAATTCTATCTAAAGGAACAACCTAACGTGTAAAAGCACTAATCAAGTTTAATTCCCTAGATGCATTAGGTTCTATGAAATCAGGCCAATCAAAGCAATCGAACGTGGAAAGCGCACTAATCCGATTTAACAAAGGTTATGGTTCACATATGATCATAAGAATATATCACTACAAACTATAATCATATTTATGCTACTTGCAATCCGAATTATCACTTTTGCGTATAATAACCCTAATCTAGCAAGAGAGATGAAAGCAAACTCAATCGACTCGCGACTCGACTAACAAGCATTCAAATCATGTAACAATATTCATGGTGAATCATAAACGATAATATGAGAGAAAACTAATTTATTGAATTAAAACCCATATTTGGAAATCCAACTTATTCCATAACCAATAATAAACTTAGGTACTCATGTTAATGGAGTTCATCACAAGAAGAAAAAGAAACTCTATCATGTTGTAAAACCCTAGAACAACGTAGAGAAGAAATAAGATTCAAAAGATAATCGATAATCCTCAAAGTTAATAAAAGTCTTCTCTTTATATGTTTCTCCAATTTCCATAAAGGATACTCCTTCCAATATTAGGTCTTCTCAAAACCCATCTCCAAGTGGTCCACCAAGCCCATGTGTGAGAGAACCCATGTGAAAATTCTGCCCAAAACTCGTCGCCGGAAAACTGGGATTATGACCGGAACTTGGCCGGAAAGTCGCCGGAAAACTATTTCAGGTGACCGGCAAAGTCAAGCCGGTCACCGGTCAACGGGTCGGAACGGTCAGGGTCACTGAGTCAACTCGGGTCAACTCGGGTCAACCGAGTCAAACCGAGTTAGCTGGTTCTAGTCAGACCTGAGTCAAATTGAGTCAGTCACTGCCTTGGCTGAGTGAGCTGACTGGCCTTGGCTCAGGCCATTGCACAGGCCGGCAATGTGCTGCACTATGATTGTGCATCACCATTGCAAATCCAGCCATAATGGCTGTGCATTCTGCACTTCAGCTAATGAGGATTTTCATACACTCAAAACACCATTTCAATCACCATCAGTGTCTCACTGCATTTGAATCTCCACCTCCACTTTCTCAACTCAACAGCAAACGCTTCATCACTTCCCTGAGCTTCACATAACCCCCAAATCCAACTCCATTTCTTTGATTTCATATACCAACAACACTAGCCATTGCACTAACTTCATCTCTGACTTCCTGCATCATAAGTTCTCCACTGGCACTTGCATCTTTTCCACAAAACCCCTGCGCAGTGCCATATCTGCCAACGCCTTTCTGATCATCTCGAGCACCATTGCTCGCAGCTGCACATCTATCACCTGACACAGTATTCGCTCATACCCTATGGCAACCATTCAAACATCTGCCGCTTCAGCTGCAATTCCATTGCTCTGAATAACAACATTGAATTCCAACACAAGCACATTCAGTCACAACCTGCACAGTTCTGGATCCCATACATTATCAGCATCAGAACAATCCCATTCCATCCAGCACCACCAAACACCAGAACCAGCATCTCCTCTCATCTGACAGATCCACCAGACTTCCCTGGCTGATTACCTGAGCTCAATCTCCTTTCATTCCCTGCACAGCAGCAGTGCCGTCTTCTATATAACCTCGGATTCAAACTACCACTCCATTTCAGCACAGCTTTGCTCCTTGTATCACCTTCAACCGCCACAGCACAACAACACCTCCTGCAACTTCATAATCCAGTCCACTTCATTACTTGACATCATCTTACTCGAGCTTAGCAGCTCCATTTTCTTCGCGTCACCACTGTCAACACCATTCAACACATAGCACCACAGTTCACTTCTCCCAGCATTATCATCACCTGCACTGCAATTTCTTACATCTGTGCAATTCATGCCTTCTCCTTCTCAACAGACCTGCACAGCCAATCAATCGAATTCAATCTAATCAGTAGCACCAGTATCTACACAACTTCACCAGCTCAACCAATTTCATTGCCTCATCATTTAGTTCTGTCATTCAACCATAGCCTCCAATTGCAGCTGTAAAGTGGCTTCATAACCATCTGATGCAGTAATTGTACATGTAATCTCGTAACCTCAAACAAACCCAACAATCATCTACATCCACAAACCCTATAAGCTCCAAATCTTAGCTCTCTGATAAGAAATCTACCAGACATAGTCTTGTTCTTAGGCTTTGTTACGGGCTCAAGGTATATCTGAGATAGATTAGCTGGTACCCGAATTTCCGCTCCCTATTAGCTTCTAAATCACCTCCCAGCTACCAATTTCTCCTCCTGAATCAATCAAAATAATCTCCAAACCCTTCACTTCATCCTTCTTGAATCCATGACAGCAAACCCAACCACCAGATTCAAATCTGAGACTCGACCCACTTCTTCATTCGAATTTCTTGATAATACCATCAACCCTAGTTTCTAATTACAGCAACAGATTCATTTTCAACATCTTCCTCTCGATCTCAAACTAAATATCACCACAGAAACCCTAATTTCAATGTTCTTCAATCACTGCTCAAACCCTCTTCATCTCTGTGTTATTCTCTCCATTGAACTCTTCATCAGTCCATCAATTTCCTCAATCTCTTTTATTTGATTGTGCTGCCATAGTTTTTTTTTACTCCTCAGAAGAGAAAGATCGAAATGAATGAATGAGAACAAAGTGTTCTCTCGATTTAGGGTAGGGGTATGCTGGATAATGACACCCCTTTGTATCAGATAAGGGATACCCCAGTGGATGCCCCATAACATGTGGTCACCCCTTAACCACAGCTGGCTGCATTAATAATCCTCCTGCTAGAGTTGCCCCTTAACCTTGGCTCAGCTCCCAGTAGTGATTGCCATGAAATGACAATTTTGCCCTTTTTACTCCAATTGATTGATTTCTCCATCTTTTCCCCCGCGCGACTCCAAAGCACCTAATGAACTCAAAAGCGAACATAAGATACATAATTCACACGAAAAATAGCAAAGAAAGCATAAATACTAGATATAAAATTAGGTGTTTATCACACCTATCAAGTAGTGAATTACAGCTAGTGCACTAACAACAGGCATTTCACCCTGCAAAACACAAAGAAAAATATCAAACATATCTATCCCGCATATTGCTTCATAAAAATTCTTACTCAAAATTAAAACATCAAATTAACAACAAAGAAAGACAATCTACATTAACCATAATCGGATCGTAAATCAACCGGATATCAAAATCAATAACATCTACATTAAGGTAACAAAAAACAATCAAAAATAGGAGTGGAAAAACAAATCAAATAAAAAATCGAATAGAATGTAAGCAAAACCTAGAAAATTGGTATATCAACATCCAACATGAAATCGAAACAAAAAATTGAATCGAAAAGATCTACATTGATCGTAACAATTTCAAAACCTAGAAAATAAACAAAAATTTAAAAACAAGCTTAAAAGATCTAAAAAAAGATTCGAAAACCTAAATTAAGCTTTGAAAACCTAAAATAATAGATCATAATCTTACAAAAACTAAAACCTAGAATCGAATCAAAATTAAACAAAAAAACAGAATCAAGATTGGAATGAAAACGAACGAACCTGAAGCTTGAATTTCAGATTATCTTTGCTGAGTAAATTCACTCTCTCAATCAGCTCCTTCTCAGCTCTGCTCCTATTTTATCTCCTTCTCAATCTCTCAGCTATCAATCTTTCGAAACTTACTTTCAGAACAAGTGAGGTTAAAGCTTGAATTATCTTTGCTGAGTAAATTCAATTTCTACATCAGCTCCTTCTCAGCTCTCGAGAATTCAATCTCTCAGCTCTCGCTCCTTCTCAATCTCTCAGCTCTCGCTTCTTCTCAATCTCCTTCTCAATCTCTCATAAACTGAATCTCTAGAAATTGAAACTGAAAGTGAGGCTAAACTGGGAAATCAAATAAAAAGAAACGTAAATTTGAAAAATTCGGATGATGGAATAATTTGCACAGTGATTTTGGGTGCGCGTGTGATTTTTTCCACACGTGGGTTTCACGGTACGGAAAAGTGCAAAAATGGGCGTGGCCGTAGTTTTCTCATAAGAAAAGAGAATCGGTCGTTTCCTACCCCAAAAAGAACAAAAGGGAAAAAAACAAGGAAGTGGTTGGAATCCCGAGAGAAAGAGAGTAAAACGATGGCGGATGTTTGTAACTCCAAAAGTTTGCGTTCGACGGATGTTTCTGATCCTTCACTTGGTGGCTCTAAACGTTTGCGGAGGGTTGAGCGTCTTTGATAATTATGTTTAATTTTTCCAACGATTATCTAATCAATCTTGGCTGGGTTTTTGAAAGAAACCTATTATAGGGGCTCCAAACATTTGGTTTTGAGGGCTCACAAGATGACAAAATCGGGTTATGAAATAGTAATCAACAAAACCCCATATCTAACCATTTTTTGTAATGGTTAAAATACCCTCCATGAAATATAAAATTAAATTTCTTATCTTTCTTTCTCTTTCCATTCATAAATCATGATGAAGATGATGATCGTATACCAAAAACTAAATCTATTGTCTTCTCATTCTCTTTTCATTCATAAATCATGATGAAGATGATGATGATCATAAAAAAAAACCTATTATTTTCTTTCTCTCTTCTTCTTGTCCGTCGTGATGAAGATGACGATCATAAAAAGAAAAAACTAAGAAAACCCATCACTTATTTTTGCAAAAAAACAGTTTCAGTACTATCTACGGTTGGGAAAATTCATATTTCCCAACCGTAGACTCCATAGGTCATCTACGGTTGGGAAAATTCATACTTCCCAACCAGAGATGGTTCGATCTGATTGGGAAATTCATACTTCCCAACCGTAGGTTTCAATCTGATTGGGAAAATTCATACTTCCCAACCGACAGTAGACAGTTCGATCTACGGTTGGGAAAATTCATATTTCCCCACCGTAGTCTGTCTACGGTTGGGAAAATTCATACTTCCCAACCGTAGACGATTTCGATCTACTATTGGGAAATTCATATTTCCCAACCGTAAACAGCTTCTGGCTGTTTTTCAAAAACCCAATTCGATCGATTAAAACATCCATGCATTGAAACCAATTAAATAAGATGGGTTTTTGATTTTTACCTTATTGAAGTCATTCCGAGTGGATTAAATGGTGTTAATCGATAATGAATTATTTTGAGAATTGACGATTAATCAAGAAATAAGCGATGGAGGTGATGGGGAAGAAGAAAATGGAAGAATTAAAGGAGAGGAATGAAAACAAATTAGTTTTAGGTTTTCAATATTTAATAGGTTAAGGGTATTTTAGTATTTTTCCTATGAATTAGGTCCCCTTATCTTCATTGTAGGATATTTGAATCCTTAGGAGCCCTCAAAACTCTTTTCTTGAAGCCCCTATAATAGGTTTCTTTTGAAAACCCTAATTGTTGGGGGGATTTTGAATCCCCTGTTTGCTATATATTTGTTTGATTCATACTTCTTTAACTGTTATAAACATTTTTCGAATATTGAATTTGTGCTGGGGTTGCTACTGTTAGTTTTGGGTATTATTTGCAATTCATATCTACCAAATGCTTTACAATGGTTTTGCTGTTGCCAAGTTTGCTTATTCATGTCCAATCCATCTTAAACACTTCTATTCGCTTTGAGTATTGCTATTTTGGCTGCGAGCCTAATTGACAAACATGATAACAGGTTATTGGCACATCTCTTTATCACAAACTCAATTGAATGCTTTTGATTTGCTCAAACTTTTGAGTGATTTTGGTTTTAATCTTGGCTGTTTCAGTGGTAAATTTGAACCCGAAAAGGAACGTGTGTTCACAGATAAAGAAATCCAGGATTATGTGAGGCCATATGCAATGGATGCCATAAGTTTCTACAACGAAATAACAGTCAGTTCTCTTCTGAATCTTTATTTCTTTTCTTGAATTCAATCTCCATGTTTGTGGAATTCCCTTAATCTTTCTTTTTCGTTCTGTTGCCTTGGATTAAAATTCCTAGGGCACTAAGTATGAGCTGGTGGAGCCTGGTTGCTTTTCACATGCTCCTCTTTCGGGATACCTTCTTACCCATATCGACTTCACGGCTAAGAAGACGGCTAAGAAGACTGATGTCGCTGATGCTCCAGAGGAGATGTTTTTTGCTGAACTGACAACTATCAACAAGGTTAATAGTGTCAAGGTTTGCAAATGCATGGGCCGGAAAGAATCAATTTCAGGTTTGTATTTAACATATAGACGTGGTTTCATTCGTCTCTTAGTGTTAGCTGCATTGTGTTTGTCAATCGGAGATCACTATTGTGACTGCTTGTGTTGGCAACTCGATGAATTTGTCTTGCAGGAGATAAAAACAATGGCTGCTATTATTGCATGGAGTACCTTGTCCAGCATCCTAGGGATGGAGGATTCATGGCCGGCGGTGTTGGATTATTCACTGATGAAGAAAGAAACTTTTGATGAGCATATCAACGCCAGTTGTGTGTATTGAAACTTAAATTAGAGTCCGACTATGTTTGACATAAGTGCACGCTTAAGTTCACTGTCTTTGAATGCAAATCTGGCCCGTCTTAAGTTCACTGTCTTTCGCTTTCATCTCATCTGTTTTGGCTGTGCTTTCTGAGAAATACTTCACCCTTTTTACCATTTTTACGTACAAAGGATCACAAGTGCACGCTTAGTGGTACCGTCAATCATAACGGAACAGGCTTTCCAAAATAAAGTAATACCATGAAAATTTCAAAGTTAAATGTTTGGATAGTCTTAGCCCATTTAAGAGAACATACAAAATAAATGTACCACATGGCATGCCTTGTACCAAACAGAAGTACAAAAGTTGGGGCAAACAGACACAAAGTTCAATCTTAGTCTCCCAGGAACTGCAAGACATAAGTGAGGGAAGAAGGAAGATTACCAAACACAAGTGCAAAAGTTGGGGCAAACAGAAACAGATCAAATAAATGCTTTTGGTTCAGAGTTGTGATAGCATCCAATCTCTGTCACCGAGGAACTACAAAATGTAAGCAAGCAGAGAAGGAAGATTATTAGTAGCTGGAAATTTTATGACAAGACGCTAATCATATTTTACAACAGATCAATGACCCAGAAACTAGCAAGCAAAATAAGCATAAAACATGCATTCAAATGCCAAAATTGACAAAGGTCAAGCTAAAACATGCATTCAAATGCCACAATTGAACTTGGATATTGAAAAAACACAGCGTATGGTATCCATGTGGTCAACAAGAAACTGTAGGTGTGTCAGTAAACAAGGATATGCTTGAGAAAATTTGTGCTTCTTCTAATTCATGTGGTTTTACCATACTGAGTCACATTCAGGCTAATCCTAGGAACGAAGCTGGGAAAGATTACAACACAAACCCCTAAGAAAAAAGTTAAAAGGACATAATATTTTTCTTTTATACAGTTACATAGCATACTTCAGATACCCTATCATTTGGTCATTGATTGCCTAGATATATTCACAAACGTACTGAAGCTCTATATGGCATGTACGACATTAAACAGACTGCATAGAGGACAGGGAACACTGGGCAAACCATAATAAATAGTTTCAAAAGCTGCATTTAGCAACATCCACATTTCCTAATACCCATCCTCTCTAAGCCGACTGACACCAAATCAAGATAATCCAAGCATACAACACACTGCAATTAGATCCTTTCAAAAGGCCTGTACCACACCACTAACATCTCATTTAACAAAATTCTCCACTGCTAAAACTCTGCCAACAATGACCTACAAAGTAAACACAGAAACAGGGACACTCGACCACCACAAAGAGACCTTTATTAGTTAGCAACAAACAATATTAAGTCATCGCAGTTCAAAACAGATCATTGCAGTAATAGCATAAAGAGTATTATCGAGACCTGTATCCATGAAAGCCTTATACCATTCAGTGGAAACATTGGTCAGAGACTACTGTTTTGCGCACTCTAAATTTTAATACTACACCAAGCAGTATCACATACACATTTCAATAACCAAAGTGAGAAATCAAGCAGCGTTTTTCATTGTTTTCACATTATAAGTAGGCAAGGAAATGAAGCCATGCAATGCCTTTCAAATGTTAAATTAAGAGAAATATGGAAATTTTTTATTTTTTCATCTCATGTTTTGCTTTGTTTAGGCAATGGAGAGCTGTAATCCCTACTAAATAGGTATCATCTTTATAAGCATTGAAAATAAAACCAAAATCAAAGAGAAAGAGAAAGAAAAGTATAGTACCCCTGTGTCTCCTTCAAAACATGTTGCAGCGCTTTGTACACACAGGTGTGATGCTGTAGACTACAGTGACAATCTCTCTCAATTCACCGGGCTTAAAATTGAGTCCACACCTTTCATTGACTGTAAATTCTTCATACTTTTTATCGGCCCGATCATAAAAATAAGTAATACCCGACATCTGGTCTTTCAAGATGATAAGATTTGAACCTACAATAGCTTCAATAGAAAGATCTAGATTCCCATGCCACTCACAAGGTGTTCTGACCTCCTCATATGACCACTTATCGCTACCATTATCTTGATCAAGAATCCACAGAGAAATGGGAATATCTCTAGTATACTTCACTACAGCTATATGGCCATCAACATCCAATAACTCAACAGTCTGTGGATATTTCCAGGGGGTCTTGGTGACATGTTCAGGGATAGAGACAACTTTAAACTTCTCAGTCCTAACATCAAATACCATTATCACTTCACCTTTACGAGTGTACCGGAAGCGCCAGTATATCTTACCCTTCACATAAACAGACTTGCATTCTCTATTGTATTGGCCAAGGTCTCCCATAACACACCTTACTTAATAAACTGTAAGGCGGAACTGCATCTATCCTTCTCCATGTATTTTCACCTACGGTGAAGACTTGACAGACTTGTTCTTCATCAGCTCCAACTTCTTCTGCATCACCAGCATGATCAAACAAATTGAGTTCTTTACCATCCTCACCTTTTTGCAGGCAGTAGACTCTTCGGTCCGCTTGTCCACATGGTAAGAAGACAGATAGGCCTCTTGATTTCTTTATACTCGATATATGCACGGGACTTTGTGTTCCTTAGTTCTTGGACTATATCCAAACGCAATGCAATCAACCTGCCGTTCATTTTGCCCACCAATATTCTCACCTATAGTTGGCGTTTCGATCCACGGTGTTCTCTGTCCAGTGCAGGGATTGTAAATGAGAAAAGAGTCACCGCCAGCAGTAACACATACCAAACCAGCCACAGTCTGTCTAGGTATACCAAAACTAGGCCGATCAATTTCCAATTTCTGAACCTCAATTGGACCAACACATGTGAAATCAATAGTTCCTCCTACTGCTTCAGTTTCATCATATTTTGGCCGTGGAGGTGAGCTGATAAGCAAGAGTGTTCTCTGTTCACGACTATGATGTCGGTATTGTAAGTTGCTCAGGTAGGGATCTGTTTCGATCAAAGATTTCCATTGTGTACATACAGATTTGAACCTCAAAAGGAATTTTGGTGGAAGTCTGCTTAGTATATCACACATTATGTTTGTATCACTACTTGGGGTTTTTCCATTTCTGCTGACACAGACTATAGCTTTACTACTACTATCAGATGATACTTAATCATTTCCATGGAATTATCACTACAAAGAAGATGGTTAGTAGGATTTTCAGTACCTTTTTCTCGCTGGTTCTCCTTGTTCTGGTTTTTTGATTAGAAAACCAGAGTTGCGGTGGAATTTTGGTCGCTGAGAATTGTGTCGAATTGTAGGGATAATGTTCCTTATAAAGGGCACATTTAGGGTACCCTAACCCTAGATAGTTTTGATTTGAGGACAAATCTTTTATCTTGTTTAATCTCGAGGACATCAATAATTTAAACATTGGTCAGGAAGGTTGGCCCATGGAGGTGACCATGGGCCAGTTTTTGCCTCATCCGCATCCAACCCAATATATAACAATTTCAAATTTGGCATCTGTATCAAATCTAACATCCAACAAATTTGTATTTGATGGATGGACGGATTGGATGCGGATGGTCCAATGAATTTCTTTGATAATTAAAATTTAAAACTCAAAAAGAAAAAGAAAAATGACTTGAATAATGACCGATTAAGGAACAAAAAGAAAAAATATGACTGAATTTTGCGTCTGAAGCTCAAGCCCTAAAAGTTTAATTGAAAAAAACTGATGAAGAGATATATCGACTATATGGTGGACTATTAAAAATACATAATTAACATCTATTTTATAAAATCTTATAAGTATATTAATTACATCTAACGGATATGAGGGTCCAACAGATTTTAAGAGTGCATCGGCAGCCAATCCAAAATTCGTCGGATCCCAAAAGTTACATCCGCATCAAATCCACTAGTGTGCGGTCCGTGCATCCATCCGTCAAAATATGGTTGGGCTGGATAAAAACCACGGATCTCCCGCCAAATGCTCACCCCTAATAGCCCATCCTGTTTTTGAAAGATGATAATCATCTCACTTGGAAGTATTTCCTTCTTCCTTTTAAAAAGTTCAAGGTTTACGGATTTTTAGATTCTCTTCCTTGTCCGGTCAAATATCTTACACGGGGAAATCAAATTCGAGGTGTTGGAAATCCTCTTACACTAATTGGGTTGATGATGATAATACTTTTGAAAACGCAGGTACCAAATACACCCAACTTTTTCGTTCGGCAACCTGTATAGACAAAACTTAATACAATTGCAAATAGGACCAACTTAATGATCCTTGAAAATATTTATATAGAGTTAATATCTCAACCTCTACTCAATCGGTATCGGTATGTATATAGACACAAGGCTGTGAACTCGATTGTTAACTCGAGTACTTGGACGATCTCAAAAATCAATATCCAAGATCAATCTAGTCGTATCCAAATACTTCAATCGGATTTACGCCAAGTAATTAACTTGTTATCTATCTTTCAAGATACGAATTCCACAAGATACTAGTCTCATAATTGATGACAATTAAGCGGACGTATCTACGTAGATTGAATATGTACAAACTGTGTAAATCCAATTATAAAGATAAACAATATAATGCGAGAAAAGGAAAAGGAAAAGGAAAACAAAAAACACACATTTTAAATTTTTGAATGACGAAACCGCAATAGCGAGAAAAACCCGGGGCCTCGTCTAGATTGAATACCACACATCGTATTAAACCGCTACGAGATACTAGCTTACTATCAGACTTCGAACTGGAGTGTAATTGTAACCGAATCCACCCTCCAAGCGATTCAGTTACAATCGTTCTCCTTACGTATCTTGAACCTCGCAAGGTTCTACGCATGTGATTCCCTTAGGCGACGTCCTTTACTGACCTAAGAGTTGCTTGACCAAAGTGAAGACTTTTGTTGTCAATGTGCCTCTAACAAATAAACCTATTTAATTTCCGTTTAGATCAAAGATCAAGGTGTGAAAATCTGTTTGCAATAGACAAGCTATCAAACCTCACAAATACGGAACATACGACTCTGAATAGCGACCAAGATTCTTAACCACCTCTCTAGATCAATCGTCGAAAGATCAACTAAGATCGGTCTTTAGATATCAATCTTCAAGAATCAAAAAGTCCGAGACGAAGAGAACTTTGCAATTACTATCTATCTTGCTCGAAAGAGATTACGAAAACCTCGATAACATAAAAACAAGATCGGGATACACGAACTATCAAGGTAAAGATAGTCGGACACAGCTTCACGAATCCATAGCGATGTCTTTTTAGTCGTAGACCTAAAAGGTCAATAGAGGTGACTTTAGAATCAACTAGGACACAAAGTGTCAGGATTTGATTTTCCCAATTGACAAAGATGTTATATTTATAATTTTCAAAGACCAGGGTTAGCTTAGAATACAAGCTAAGATAACTTGAGAATCAAGCAAACAAATTAGGTCTTCAAACTGTAATAAAATACTATACATATATGTTCGCTTACGGGACCGTGTATAATGACGGTGTTGCATCCATATCTATCTGATTGTTAGAGAGAAATTCCTGAGCCTTCATGAGATCATCTATGGTAGCTGGATCTTCTATGATTTCTTCAAGAGCTCGTTCGAAGGGAAAACTGTTGCAGATACCGATGTTGGTTTCAACATGGCCGTTGATATTGTTGGTTTGGGTGGTAGCATCAGTACCGTTGTTGTTAGAAACATGAAGAGTGACTGGAGTACCACCACTGTTGCTAGTGCTAGTATTGTTTGGGTTAGGGTTATGATTTTTAACTGAGCCTGACCTAAGATCAACCATCTTCGACGAATTGGGATCGCAACCGAGAGATTAATCTCCCACCGTGGTCGTCAATCTGTTGATGGTAAAAACAATTTGTTGGTTTTTGAGGGAAATAGAGGGTTGTGCAACAAGCGGATCCTCGATTGAGCAAATTTCCTAAACCTTTAATAGATGCACTGCACGAGCGTGCTTTGAGTTCTAGTGATCAATATGTAAGACTCCAGCCTAAACCAAAACAATGGACGTTCCATAAACAATTCGGTCACAAAAAGGGATGGGTGTGAAATCAATGATAATTGAAGGATTGTGGATGTGTTGGAGACTTTTGCAAGTTTAGTGAACTCTTTGAGTTTAGATACGATGATTCTTATTAAGTTAGGTTAGGTTCCTCAATCATGGATTGAAGAACCTATTTATATTGTAGAAATAGTTAACACATTGATCTCCAGTAAGTGTGACGGTTGTAGAGGAGTGAAAGAGTGGGAAAGTAATAAATCGGGGTTAAACCGGTTCCACATGCGGGGAGAATTGTTTTATTGTCCATCCACTACTTCAAGAAATCCTTCAACCGCTTGCACGGCTTACTCACATTTCTTAACGTGGATGTACACACACATGTTGTAGGCCGTCAAACCAAAAACCTAGTGATTATCCCCCCACGTGACATGTTTGATGTCTCATGAATATGGAGTCTGCAAGGCGAGAAGTGTATTTAATTGGTCAATTGTTGACTTGGCTAGACCATGAGTCTTATCCTTGATGAGTCGAGCATAATGGAAAAATGTGGTATGCTCGAGACTCATGGATTGAGCATAAGGTGTCGAGCAATAATGTTGTTAAGTAATTTGGATCGACGAGCGTCTAATGAGATTGTTCGATCATGGACTTATTCGATATGTCGAGCATTTGACATAAAATCATATATTGTTGAGTTATGTAGAGTGCCCATTCCTAATTTAATATGTCATGAATTTTCGATGACAAAGTAGAAAATAGAGTATTAAATATTGAATGATCGATGGCTGTCCAATTAAATATTATATGATCGGCCAAGTAGATGGTCGTCCAAATCATGTTGCTCTCGGAAGTCGGGTAACTAAATTGTTGGCAGCAGGATCGAGCATTAAAAATATTGATTGCTGGATCAATATAAAAATGATCGACGTTTATCAAATTATCGTAAATTCGAAACCATAATTTTTGGAGAACCCTGAATCCTGAAGATGGACAGTTGTCCAATATGGGTCAAGGAACATCGACCAACCAATGGGCATGAGAGCTGGCCATTGGTGGTGGGTGGACGTTTGAGCGTGCGAAAAAGTGTCCTTTGTTAGAGCACTGCTCGGTCGAACTCAAGCGTTGCTATCTCAAGCTTGTTTGTCAAGTTTAGGTGATCAAACTATAAGTCTTGAGTTTTAGTCTACTTATAGCTATGTCTTGGATTAGGATAGAATGTGTAGTTGAGCTTTAGACTTCACGACGTTCATCGATTGAAAACGAAGATCTACTAAGGGGAGCTTGGAAGAACTTCATCAACAAAAGGTATGTGGAGACTTAAACTTATTTATCACTCGGAAGTCTATTCAATTCTATCTCCTAATGAGACTAAGTCGTATAGATATATATACTTGTACATTATACACATTTGATATTTCGAGTTGAGTATAACTCGCTTATATATTTCTCGAAATATGTGTTGAAAGCTTTTGCTTTAGCTACGTTCATCATTATTCTTACATGATAAGTCAAAAGATGATCATGTGAAAATTGCCTTGAAACATCTTACATGATTTGTGTGAGACAATCATTTGATGTCGACTCGGAAAGTTTCAGTATTGATCATTCAATCACTTGAAAATTACTTATAAGCTAATAGTTTGTGTGAGATAACTATTGTCCTCTTCTAAGGATGTTTCACTGATTGAAATGGGAGTTGAGAACGATTAACCCTTGTCTGGATACATCACATATGCATACCAATATGCAAAGCTGTTTTTGGTATGATTCGAGTCCGAAACCTTGTTTGCATACCAGTATGCGAAGCAGTTTTAACTCATTAAAGTCTGGAACCAAGTTTGCATACCAGTATGCGAACATTTCTACCGAGTTAGGTCCAGGACTGCGGTTTGCGTACCCGTTTGCAAACTGTTGGACAAGACCAAGTCTGGAACTAAAGTTTGTGTACCCGTTTGCAAACTTAGCGGTTTCCATACTCATAAACAAATACATTAATAAATTAAGGAATGCAATCTTTGCAAACCGTGGCTTAATGTTCATGAATTGATTTCGGTATAAGTACTTTGTACAATTACGAATCAATCCGATTTTGTTTCAATTGGTTCTTATATACTTCTATGAGATGTATACAATTGAACAACTCTATGAGTAACACAATTACATTCATTTGATTGTCTTTCATGATTGATTGATCATCATATTTGATCTATAAGTGTTAGATAAATGTGGTTAAGACAAAAGTGTTCATATGGCTAACTTCGGTTAACTATTGTTGAGACAACTCAATATACACGTTTAGGTACAGATTACCCATATCTAAATGAAGGTATATTTCATTTGTGTGTAACAAGCTAAAACCATCTAACGGTGGAGAGATATTGCTTTGGTTTTAAGCAAACTTAGCTTGAATCTTAAATTAGGTTTTCATCTAACGGTGAATATTGATTGCTTTGTTTCTAAGCTATCAAACCCTGATTTGAAGACTATATAAGGGAGAACTCTAGCAACTGGAAAACCTAATCCCGACACTTTCATGTGTCCTAGTTGCGACTAGAGTCGATTCTCCTTTAACCTAGGTTTTTCCAAAACCATTATAGGTTAACGACTTGAAGACTTCATTATGGGTTCGTGAAGCCAGATCCAACTATTTCCTTTGTAGTTGCGTATTCTGATCTTACTTGTTCTATCGTATTGAGTACTATCTTTTCTAAGATTTGCTCGAGATTTATCTCTGATAGGTAAGATATAAAAAGTAATCACAAAACTCTTCGTCTCATTCTTGGTGATTCCACGATAACTTCTTCTACTACCATATAGTTAAGTTATTGTGAGGCGATTGATATTTCTAGGCTGTTCTTCGGGAATATAAGACCGGATTATCAATTTGTTCTTGTGCACCTTGATTATCAAAATACGGAACAAAACTTCACAGGTACTTCTGTGGGAGACAGATTTATCTATCAGAATAGGCTTTTCTGTGTGAGACAGATTTGTCTATAGGTAATAGCAACTCTTAGTTGTGGGTCAGATTAGCTAAGGGAATCAAGTGTGTACAGTCCTGCTGGGATTCAGAGGCGTAAGGAACGCGACTGTACCTTAATCGGTGTGAGACTTGGTTAGGGATCAACTATATTCCAGGTCAAAGTTAACTTGTAGTATGCTAGTATCTGTAGCGGCTTAATACAATGTGGTGTTTGAATCTGGACCAGGTCCTGGGGGGTTTCTGCATTTGCGTTTCCTCGTTAACAAAATTTCTGGTGTCTGAGTTATTTCTTTTCCGCATTATATTTGTTTATATAAATGAAATATCACAGCTTGTGCGTAGTTCAATCAATTGGTAAATCCGACCTTTGGTTGTTGGATAGAAATTGATTGACACTTGGATATTGGTTTTTGATAACGTCCAAGTTATTTCTCATAATAATCAGGCTCACGGATTCCTATCTGTTTGATTTGTTGATTACATTGAGAAACATAGATATAACTCTTGGATATCTTTCCTTGATTGAGTCTGATTGTCTAGTTGATTCTCTTGGAATTATATTGGAGTTTAGTCCATACAGATTGCCGAACGAAATATTGGGTGTGGTTGTGAGACCCACGCTTTTTCATCCTTAAAAAAAGATTCACTAAAATATGGAGAATTATGGAAAATATGGATAATTATTTAAAATAATAATGAAGAGGCGTGGGACCAGGCGGTCATGATGGCCAAGGGACCGGCCAAGTGCGGTCATGGTGGTGCACGGGCCACCACGTCCCTAGCGCGTCCATTCCTGAAAATCTTAGGTATTTTATTAGACATTTGTGCAGTATGTTGTATTTTCAGAAGAGTTTGATCTTGACTAAAATTCTTAGGCCGTGTTTGGTATGAATTTTAAAAACAATTTTTTGTTTTTAAAAACAGAAAACAGGAGAAAATGCATTTGGTAGAGGTATTTCTAGAAAACATTTTCCATTTGTTTTTTGTTTTTGAAAACGCAAAAATGAAAACAACATATAATCGTTTTCTGTGTTTTTTTCCTTTTTCTTTCTTTTTCCTTCTTCTTCTTTTCGGAAAAAAGTAAGAGCTCGTGGAAAGATTTTGCGATTTTTCATGTGCAAGAATTGTTTTTATCAATATCTCGACGAGTTTTTACATTTGATTTAGTTTAGTTGATTTTCCTTGATTTTCAAAACAGTTTTTAAATTTCCTACCAAATAGCTTTTAAAAAATGCAAACAAGTAAAAAAGGTATGTTTTTAAAACAATAGAAAATTACTTTTGAAAACTGTTTTTAAAAATCGTACCAAACAGGCCCTTATTTTTCCTGGCTTGATTAGGGTATACCCAAACTAATTGGGGTATACCCAATGAGACAAAATAGGGTCATTTTGAAGTAAAGCCAAGCCACCCCTTAACCTTGTATTTTCAAAATGGCTAATATGCCCTTGTTTAATTAACACTAAAAATTGATTAGGTTAATTAATTGAGTTTAGATTAAAATTTTGAAATTATGAATTGAGGTAGATTAAATCTTTTATCGCCTTATGAGTTTGATTTCGATCAAAAATTTTGTTTTGAAAATATGAAAGGTCGGCGGGTCCAGGGTTTGAATAAGGTGCAGGCTATAATATAGCCCAGGCATAGTATTGTTTGAATAAAATGCCGACCAATTTTAGCCGGCATGGTACTTGGATGAATAAAACGCCCGACCGTTTTGTGGCGGAAGGGTCTTTGAATGATGATTATCACGAGCTTTCTTCACGATCGGCATGTAAATATCTCCTATGTAACGGCTATAATATAGTCGGCATGCATGTAATTTATGTGACAAGGGGCGTATGTGTAGCCAGGCATGTTAAGTATTTATAACCCTACCGATATTTACATATACCAAACAGAAAACAGAATATCGGAAGAACTAATTCACTTTATTCATGCAATTTTTGTTACTACATTGATTGAAACGGAGGGTTTACATAGAGGTCTACCCACAAAACCTATACAAAAACTGCTAAAGCCATCAATCTTCCTCATCCGGAAGGCGATCGGCATCCAAGTATTCCGGGTTATCCTTCGGGATTCTTTCTGCCAAGAAGTGATAGCTTGCATCGAAAGCGAATGCTTCCCCCTTTTCCTCCAAGTAGCGCGCTTTCACGACTTCGTGCTACAAAAACACAAAAACAAACTTACATATGTTAGTGGTGTTTCATTGGAAGATAAAACAACATGGGTTGCGTAAAAAGAACCCCAAAATTGCTTACAAATTCTGCAATGGACAAGGTGAAGGGGCGAGTGTTAAAAATCCGAGGGTTAGAGAGACAAAAAGCAAGTATTACGTTTTCGATGACTAGGTGCCTTTCATGGACTTGTTGAATACTTCTTCCATTAGGATTACCAAACTCGCCGCTAAATTTGTTGTGTACCTAGCCCAAAAGGTTGTGGAATCCTCCCTTTCGGAGGATTGACGTCTAAGTCGATTTTCCGCATACCATGCTTTGGTGATTGCCAAATCTTCATTTGAATCAAATGAAGTCATTGTTTTTTAGCTATTGGGTGAGTTTGATGGATTGTATGATGATATGAGCTTTGAAACTATTTGTATGTTGTTTTGTAGAGAGAAGTAGTGTATTTATAGGATTGTACCCAAATTTGGCCGTTATAGTGCCCAAGTACAAGTCAATCAATGAAATTGTACTTGTCAAAAATTTGAATTTTGAATTTTCCCGGCGAGATTGTTTTTTCTCAATATCTTGGCTATGATATGGTTGGCATGGTATAAATTTAAAACCATGCCAGCGTTATGATGGTTTTGGCATCGATAAATCATTTTCTTAATCGATACGCCGGCAATGTATTTTGAAATTTGACTTGCCGACTATGATATGGTCGGCGGGTATAAATTTAAAACCATGCCGGCGTTATGATGGTTTTAGGCATCGGGAGAAGGTATTTTACGTAACAAATTTTCGGCGTGTTCGAAAACATAATACAACTGCCGCATTGTATCTTCACGCTTGTAATTAATAAGATTTTTTTTATTTGTCGTTGTAGTAGTAAAAGGGTTGTCATTCACTCGGATGTTGTTGAGATTAAATTCAAAGGTTTAACGAAAATAATAAACAAAAGCGAGAGTCACTGGGTCTAGTATTCCACCGCATTCATATTAATAGGTTCAATTATTATTCTTCACAATTATCGCTCAATAAACAAAACAACAAGGACTCTTATTTTTTGCCAATGTAGATTCTCCAAACATTAGTTATAAATCGTAAGCATGGGCCATCAAACATCTAAGCAAGCATGACCCATCTAATAAAATGATAACTAATTTTTTCAAATCATAAAACAATTTAAAATAAATGCAAAAGTCATATAAAGAATTAATTAAAATTACCCACGTATGAAACTCGGCTTCCTCAGTCGACCCAATGTAGGGGGTTTAGCTACTCATATTGTAGACACTCTCAAAATATTTTTTTATAGCTCAAATGGTGCTTACAATGAAGAAAAGAAAAGAAAATACAATAAACCGGAATTTGCAACGGTTAATGGCCGCTACAAACTGCCATTACAGACTTAAGCTTTTGTTCTGAAGAACTATATTTGGAAAGCCCATGGAGATGAACGGTCGCTAAGATGTGAACATGCGGCCGTTGATAAACGCAGACCTACTTAGTAAATCAGCGTGTTCTTAAATCTTCTTCTTCTCTGGCCCAGAAGTTGCTCTGCCGCTCTCTCATTCTTCTCCCAACTCTCTCGATGCCCCTCTGTGATCCCAACTCCCTTTATATACTCGACGGTCTCAAAATCCTTGCAATAATTCAAAAATATCCTTGAAATAAATTTCATTCTCTTCTCGAGAATTTTCTTCTTTTCTCTTTCACGCTTACGCTCATGGATACATATTCCAAACACGTGAATGCACTTCTTAGATTGAGTAAAACGATGTGATAAGATATTCTTCCATGTTCTAACCCACGATCTTTCCATTCCCAAACCAAAGAAAACCCGAGAGAATAAAATATTCTCTGCATGCTCTTTTTCTTATCCTTCCAATGATGAGATTATCTGCTTCACACCTTCTGCATGCGTCTTTGAGCTGTCAATCCTTCCAAAGATAGAGCAAAACATTAAAAGAGAAGATATACTCCCTATTTGATCCTCAAACATTCCATATATAGCTCACAAGTAACCCGAGAACAAAATCTTTCCCGTTTTCCTGTTTATCTTCAAATTCGATATCAGAGCCCCAAAGCGATTGAATTGAGCGGAGTTACCAGCCACATTCGGTCAATCCAAGTCCATTCCGACCATATTCTCAGGTTGAATCTCCTAGAATAACTCCAAAACCCGAAACCTAATGCGGTTCGTTGCTACCGAAATTCCCGCCAATTTGCAAAGTTTTAACGATGAAGAAGGGGTGCCTCTTATCCTGAACTGGGGTGCGAATAGCAATTAGGGTGCCCCTTATCCAAAATTGAGAGTCCGAATAACATGTGTCCTCCGGGGTACAAAAAACACTTTTCGAGCAACTTTCTCCATAAGAGCTTATTTCACAAAAACACCTACAAACAAGTTTATTAGTGATAAAATGAGTCCCATCTAATCGTCGCACTTTCGTGCTCATCGGTAATGATCGACTCACTTGTCGACCACAGTATGCAAGCACTTTCTGCTGACGAGGCCAGCTTTACGACACTTCAAAACCTTGCACCTTACCTGGTATTGTCGGCATGGTGAATTAAAAAAACATCTTAGGCTATTTGTCTTGAAATAAACAAACCTTTCATTCAACAATTAGAAATCAAACACTTGTTGTCCAAAATAAAGAAACATGTCCCATAAACCTTAAAAAACCATTTGTCCAACCATTAACCTTAACATTTGTCCAACCCAACATAAAGAAATAAACTAGGAACGATTCATTCACCACGACCACGACCACGACCTCGGCCCCGTTTAGGAACACCAAGCCTACTACTACCTTCACCACCACGACCACTACGGGCACTCTTTTTGTCGGCATTCATCTTGGCTTGTGCTTCCCTCTGGCCTTTTCTTCCTCTTTAATTCGAAGCATCGACTTGCTTGAACATTTCATAGGCATCCTCATTGTCAAGATTTCTAGCATAGTGAATGTGCTTGGTTTGCTCTTCAATCGACAAAGGCTCTCCTCTTTCTCTCGCGCAACACAACAGCTTCACAAAGGTCTTCAAATGCCCCTTCTATTTTCAGTTAAACAACAAACAATTAATAGAATTATTCGATAATGTAATCTTAAAACAAGAAGAGCTACTCCAAAATACTTACAAGGAAGTTAGGAATTGTTGTTGAGTCATTCGATGCCATCTTCCTCTTACGAGCCAATTGTTCACCGAGTCATTTCTCTAATCACAGTGGGACGAGCCCAACCCAAGTACCACGACATGTATCTCTCCACGAGCTTCATGACCTTGAATCACCTCGTCCAAAAGACTCGTATCGACTTTACGGTCAAGTCTTCCGTTCCAATGTCCTAGAGTTGGGGGTGGAGCGTGGCGGCGATAATAGTTTTTTTGGGATGTGCTGCAGTCCTCCCTTAACACTTTAAAGAAAGGCTCAAGATCGAAATGGGGTTCTTCTTGGACGTAACCCAATTGTCGCATTACCCGATGTGGATCGTACATTGAAAATCCATGGGAGAACAACAAGGGTCCGTAGTATAATGCAACATCATCTCTCCTTTGGATTAAACCTTGATTTCTAGCATCTCGGTAAGGATCAAATATTACCTCATCCATGATCAATTTCTCCAAGGCGATTCGCACGTTAATAAGCGATTGCGGCATATCCTTTTCTAAGCACCCTTAAAACTGTATCTTTGCGCTCTTGGCTTATCAATCGCAAGCTTTCCATTCACTTTGACGTGGAGTTGGTTTTCACCAAAGTAGGGAAGTGCTCATATATCCAAACCTATGCAAACACAAAGTTTAGTAAGAATCAAACATTACAAGCATTTGGCAAATATAAATGATTTAGACAATATAATTACACAGAAGAGACATATGTTTCCGTTAACTTGTGCGGTGAGTGCCCTTGAAGCCTTTGTCAACTCATTGTTCACGAAGGCGACCACCAGCATTCCCAAGAATACTCATGTATCTTATCTAAGGGATCCAGTGGTTGCAAATAATCTGGCGTCTACCAAGCTTTCGGGCTATGCAGGAAGATACATCTGCCCATGACGTATATCAAATAAGCTAACGCGGTAGCATTGATTCGCACGGGGTTCACCCTTCCTTCCTCATCAAAGATTTTCTTGGTCCCAGATAATGTATCCTCGACTTCTTGATTAAACTTCTTACTTAGATTACCATCCTTCATCGCAAGCATAGACTCCGTCTTAATCCCATCCCAACCAAACAAAGTATTGGTCAATTTGAAGATATCCTCCCAAGAAATGTTATTATCGAAGCCCTCAATGACTGTTTTCCCTCAACCTCGAGGCCTAGAATTTGATGAGCATCATCGGGAGTTATCGCCATCTCACCGAATGGGAATAACATTGTATCGGTCTCTCCAGTAGAACCTCTCACACGGATGCGGATATGGTAACTCTCTGTCATACTCAACATTCGAACTCTCCACCGCATGACCCACAACCGGAGTTCTTGACAATCACTTTCACCTCCTCACATTCATCCTCAAGATCCCAAGTCTTAGTCACCGAACATGAATCTTGGCGCCTCATGAGACGGATAGCATGCTTGTGATCCTAAATACCAAAAACACAAAATGAAAAGAAATACACACTTGACGCAAATTTAAGATAGTTACACACTTAAATGAAAAACAAAGACGGATTGAGATTACTTACGATAGTATTTTGGATTTCACATGCCCATGAGTCTTTGTATCCAAAAAGAACATGTCCACCATCTTCCTGGTCCCAGAGGAAGCTCGTTTGGTTTCAATTTAACCTTCAATTCAGAGGGAGGCATGTGGGAATTAGCTGGTTTAGTGATAACACTTTTCTTCTTCCGGGTTGCACTAGTACTTGCAGCTTGGGTTTGTTCCCCAACTTCTTCTTCTTCTTCTTGTTCCTCTGCCTCTTCAACAATTTCATCCTGAATATCCTTATCTTTATCTCCATTACCATTACCATTATCATCATCATAATTACCTCCTCCATTAGGCATGTATTGATCACCATCATCATCATCATTGTTACCTCTCCAGCAGCCGGATTTCTTTCATCACCATCATCATCGTCACCTCTTCTGCACTGGATGGAATTGATTGGTCTTCATCCGGAGTCTAAATGCGAATCACTCTGGGTTCCGATGGTGGTTGATAATCATCATTCGGTATACGGATCTTTGTCATTCCCGCCACAACGTATGCCCCTCGATGTCTTGAAGTCAAGAGTTTGTCACCAACACGAGGAGGTCTTGAAGGAAGACTAAGAGCTTTCAGATCTTTCTTGTTTGCCTTTTGCAACCTGAACAAGAATAATTAAGAAAAAAACTATAAGTCGGAAGGATCAACATATATAACCATTCCGGCGGAATAATGTCGAAGGGTCGATATTTAAACAAAGAAGCCAGGCTAAACAAGGGTGGGAGGCTTTTATTCCAATAACTTTAGGTTTTTAACAACTATGACTGGGTTTTCAACTACAAAAAGTCGGCAAGGTCTATAATAAAAACAACACCGGCTAACATAACGCCGGCGTGGTATTATTTATATACCATTCCAACCTTTATAATTCAAGGCATCGGAGACGCTAAAAAACAAAATCCCGCCGTGGCAAGTTAAAAGTTTATAACCAACCCTACTTAAAAAAAACGCAAGCAAGATTATCGTTGAATAACATCCCGGCCACTGTGAAAGCGATTACAAAAACTAAACCTCCGGCAAGATATTCAACCAACGATCATCCGTGAACACTAAATGAAATCCCGTGGAGTCGTGAAACAAACACATTCTTGCGAAATAAGCGTAAATTCAAAGATTCGATTTTTCGACCTAATTTGACATGCAAACATGAAATCGAAGTACTAGAGTGAGTTTAAGTAGGCCCTTACTTTCTTAATCGCACCATTTCTTCGTTTTGAGCGGGTTCAATCTCTTCTTCTTCGACGGTTTTTCTTCTCTTTTTGTTGAACTAATTTTGGAATTCGGGGTTGTATTGATTGGGTTTCGATTGGCGCCTTTCATACGAGTTCCCTTGCAGTGTGGTGGTTCTATTGATGAAGATTACTCGGAGTTTTGAATCGGCGATGTTAACGGAGTAATCGACGAGTTTTGGTGGTGGTGGTGGGGAGGAGCGGTGTGGTTATAGAAGAGAAGAAGAAGAAGGAAGATGAAATGAAAATAAAAAAGCCGATTAGGGTAATAGAATTATAAAGGGCAAGGGTAGTATTGTAACATCAACCAAATTTGACCTCCCCTTAGTAAGGTCACATGTCCACTTAAAATTGGGTATACCCCAATCTCGCGGAGTTATTTTTGCTTGAAATGAGCAATTGGAGTTTTTTTCTCGCACGTCAATATATAGAATATTAAAATAATGGTATTTTAATATTATTGGTAAAGAAAACTAATAGTCGTGGGATTAGGCCTTTTTGGAGAGTTGAGCAATATTTGGAGAACTATGGAAAACCAAGAGATTGCAAGAATATAGGAGTTCAAGAGATGCGGAAAAAATAATAATAGAATAAGGGAATGGATAGACGTGGGACCGGCCACGACCATGGCATGGGCCCGGTCCCATGCGTGCCTCTCTATTTTTTTTATTATTTTATTTTCCCTTTATTGCGTAAATCTCCATATTTCCTCATTCATCCATATTTTTGGATGCTCGTTCGTGCATTATTGCTAAACAGACCCGCACCATTTCCGCGGGACTTACTCGAGTGGTGGCCCATATGCCCTAAAGTTGAATATTTATTACTAATCCATGGAATTCTCTTGGGAAAAGCCGTGAATTGAAGTAATGAGATATTGTAGTAAAAATAGAATATTTTCTAGAATTAATAGAATATTCAATTGATGAATACTTTGCAGGTAGAATTAATTAATTGATGGCATTATACTAGCGAGGCAATCTGTCTAGTAGCATTATATTTATTTGAGAATCGAGGTATGAGGTGTTAGAAGCATTACAATGTTTATTCTGCATAGTCAGGGAACATTTGCGGCATCCTAAAGACGTTATTGCTCTATACTAGTGGTCAATCCATCTAGGAGTCATCCAATCATTCTCGATTCTATACATAAGTGAATAGTGAAATTGCTCAGTATTGTTGATGAAATATGAAAAATATTGAAAGCTCGGTTGAGAGGCTTTAATGATCGCATATTTACGTATGCTCAAGAGGCTACACACTCACTCGAGAGATTACGTGACATGAACTTTCATGTCTAAATTCTAAAATATAAACTTCACATACTAAATGCTTTAGGAAAAAATATACAAAAGTATAATTTTACAGTTTTAGCCTTTGTCAAAAATCCATCATCAACAACGCGTCAGGGTGCTACGGTTCGTGAACCGGATTTTCCAACCTACTTTAGACTCTAGAACTTAGTTGACCATTTGTTCGTGAACCGGGTTCTCAAGCTGCTAGCTAATTTATCCAACTTATAAAATCGGCTCACACGGATCGCCAACCAAATTCGTGAACTGTTCCCACCAATCCGGTTCGATAACCTTCCTGTATTTCTATATCTCAGATATCTGTGGTTTGCGAACTGGTTCTCCAACCTACTTGAGTATAAATTTTAGTAAGTTCATATTTCTCTCGTTGATCCACAAATTAATTCATCGAACTAATATTGTTAGGGAGTTCTGAACATATAATCACTAAATCATATTTCATTAGTTTTTATAAGACAAGCTTGACTCAAACATCTTCTTTGGAAATCTACTCTAAGTCACACAACATAGTCTCAATAGATAGAATGATGGTATAGTGAGTAAAATATAATGGTTTAGTCTTCACATACACATCTGAGAAGTTCTCCAAATGTCTTCGTCGATCTTGGTCTTCAAGGGTGATCTCCGATACTCAATTACGATTCTAACATATCTAAAACTTGACTTAGCGGACTAGAAATCAAGATATACTTTTGATAACTTACATTAAAAACAAGCTTGAGATAGCAAAACTTGTGGGTTCAACCGAGCAATATGAAAAAGATGAGGGTACCCAAATACACCACAATCTTTTAATTATCCACTATAAGTCCTTTACGAATGTGATCGTCTATGGAAAGAGTCGAGACAATACAACAGTTCGGATCAAACTTCGTGTGATTGACTATGGATACAAGATTGAGGCGATCGACAACAAAGTGTGCACTTGATAATATATACGGTATTTAAACCTAAAATTTCTAGGATCAATATAAAATGTTATAGAGTTAATGTACGAGTGTAATTTACTTAATTATAATAACAATTATAATGCAGAAAACAAAGTAAATGACACAATAAGATTTTGTTAACGAGGAAAGCGCAAATACAGAATAACCCGGGACCTAGTCCCAGTTTGAATACTCTCAGAATTAATCCGCTATACAAAATATAATACCAACTTCGTACTTTTGAGACCAATCAGACTACCCCTAGCTACTTAGTTCCCTCGGTATCCTCGTGCCTTCGAATTCTAGAGTCACGCACGTGAATAGCAAGTCTTTTGGATCGTATTCCAAACAACAAAGGAAGAATCTGTTTGGTAACCATTATAATCAATCTTGGTAGAAGATATGTGAGTCGTTGACAAAGGCTCTTATGTTTAATCTAATAAACCACTTTGTCTAGTTAGATTAATCCAAACTTTGACTATCGAAATAATCAAACTCTAGATTCACAATCAATCAATATAGATCTCAAAGAGAAACTATAAAGCGATGCCGATCTCACGCAACTAATCAATCAAGTCTATCAAAGATAAACTGATTCTAGTTGGATCCCGACCGATCAAAGTTTGTGCATTAAATCCACAAGATACAAAAACTAATAAGAATTCTTGTTCGTCTTCAAATCTTTTATTACCTTCAATAACCTGCACAACATAACTTGATTCCTCTTGTGATCAATCATGCACAGAATCGGAGTCTTTTAACAATGGATTATCACAAGATGTCTTTAGATCCGAAGATGGTTCTAAAGATCTTACCGCTACTTTGATCTAGTTTGAGTGAGCCTTATATCAGAAGAGAAGGTTCTCAAGAATAAACAAACTTGGTGCAATCAAAGTTACAATAACCGTTAGTCAATCAAATAAAAAATCAAAAACTAATAACACCGCAATTATCTAGTTTCCTACAAACGGTACTTGTAATGCTTATTGATCCTGAAGTCTTTAAACGAGTGGTCGTAAGAGATTTCGCCTAATTAGGGTACTTTCCTCTCCTGGATAGACTTTGCTCCACCAGAAATAACAAGAAATGAAGTTTGCCTGGCTTTTAGGATAGTTTGCAAGATATGCAAACTTAAGTATTTGTAGACCAAGGTTGTTTGGACAACAAGGAAATTCAAAAACCGAAAATATTTTCAACATATGTATTAAAGTACCTAAATTCGGTTTTCCTATTTCCAATTAATGTTAACCAATATTTCCTAAAACTCTCATAGAAAACTTCTATTATTAGTCTAGCACATTAACTAATAATATTTTCACGAGGATATGCTTTAATTGTTGGTAATTAAAACATATATGATGAAAATCATAATTAAATGCTTTTCAATATTTCGGACCAGGATCGCCTTGAGCATCAAGGAATATATTTGAACAATAAATGATAATAGTTATGTACATGTTCAAATATGTCGACATTTGGAAGCTTCTCATCTTGACAAACTCAAAACCTTAGTTCACACAAACCATGAAGAAATATGTGAATCATGGATATTGGTTTTGTTCATGGAACCGATTAAACCATCACTCCAATATATGTTGTGACCGGTTATAACATGATTCCAAATATAGGTTGTAATTGGTTACACCTTGCTCCATAAAGTAGATTATGACCGGTTACACCTTGCTTCCCGAAGTATCTTGTGACCGGTTCACCTTGCTTCCCAAAGGTAGCTTATGACTGATTACAGCTAACTTCTCAATTCATCTTGTGACTGGTTATGCCTCACATGACCTTAGATGATCTTCATAATCTACTCCTCGGTGAGAGGTGGTTGTGAATGAAAGATCTACTTTTTCACTCGCGGAAGCTAAGAACAAAGCTTTTGTTGCTTATCAACCACCATTCAGGGTTTTTTCCCGTTATGATGCTTTTTGTGGTTGTGGTAGAGGTAATTTTCTATAAAAACCCTATTTTCCTGCTAGAGTTCATTCTCAAAATTTTATCCTGCTCCATCTATTACATCCAGACCTCTAGCTACTTATGAAAAACCTAACAACTTATCAGTTCCTCCACCATGTCATATATGTAATAAGCTTGGACACGAAGCTTTAGAATATGGAGACACACGTCACAATCTTGGTAATATGCTGCCTTTTAATAACATTTTGGGTGAAAATCCTTGGTATATATGATGCCACCGGAGCAAATAATCACATCACATTTAATGCTTATGAGTTGCAATTTTCTTCTGTGTATGATAGCTCTGAAGAGGTTCAAATAGCCAATTGTGAAGTTATGTATATAACTAACACTAGTTCTTCTTTGAAATGTATTTGTGATCATACCTTTAACCTTTCTAAAATTATTTTAGTACAAAAAATCTTCTCAAAATTTATTGTCAATTCAAAATTTACTTCAGGTAATCATTGTTCGATCACATTTGATTCTTCTGGTTTTTCAATGAAAGACTTATAAACTTGGAGGATTCTTTTACAAACCCCTCTTCATAATGGACTTTACCCATTTCATCCACAACTCCACCAATAAAGCTCTTTCTAGTGTCACTTCTCAAATCTCTCCTGAAGTGTGGCATAGAAGACTTGCTCATCCCTTTTTTCATACAGTAGCTCCTAAGTAAATCAATGCATTATCAACCAAGTGATTACCAATCACACAAGATATGTTGGGGAATCAAGGATTTTTATACGTAGGGGTGTTTGGTTCGATAGGATTGAACTTACCTGACAAGCTAAAACGTTTTTCTTATGCACGTTAAGCTTACACTTTCACATACAAATATCTTTAAGGAACTTGGAACAATAGAAACTTGCCTAATTTCTTCTAACAACGGAACATTAATGTTCACCTGCTTAAACATTTCCTTTATTTCATTGAAATACGATTTCTTCTTTGTTGGTACTAGTAGTTGTGGGTACGAGGTTCTGGGCACAAAATCAGACCTATTTGGAACCGCATGGGTATCCTTTGAGACTTTGTATATTAATCTAATGGATTCTCTTGTGAGGTATAAGTGGAACTACAGTATATCTAATATCGGGCATGTCTACCTTGTTGTCTATGTTTTACCACTCCTAAGTGTTGTTATCGAATTCACACGGTTACCAATTAAGGATACTTCATGAACTTTTCTAGGATTAGCTTGTGGTTGACTAGGGAAATTTCCTTTCCCTTTCTCTATCTCTCTCTATCTCAAAGACTCAGTGATTTGACCAACCTGGGTTTCCAAATTTGGAATAATTAGAGTATTTCCTGTAAAGTCTTACGGTGATCTTGTAGAGTTTGTTAAGAAAATCAATGAAATGTTGCAGTGTTGTGAGCTAACATAGTAAGAGATTCCTCTAAGATAGTCATATTCTCCTCTAAACGGAACTTGAAGATTACTAACCTGACCGATTCGACCCTTAGACTATGAAAGATTAGGATGGTTTTTCCAACCAAGATTATAGGTTTCTGAATATGGATCAAACTTCGGACGCTTTTCGAATCTAGAGTTATCATAAAGAGCATGGCCTTTCTCTTCATTTGTCTGTCCTCCCCAAAAATACTTATTATGTTCTGTTGCGCAACTAGATTGATTCATATTCTAACCTTTTGTTATTGCTACAGTTTTGACATCTGATTCATAAGTTCCTTCTACCTGTTGACATCCCCTTACTGCTCAGGAGAATTATTTTACGGGGTTCCTTGTTACTTCCCATTCTTTGAGTTTTTTTCTTCCTGAGATTTCATTCAAAAATGTTATCCCACCTGTTTATGGGTAAAAATCGTTTCCGAATTCGGTAAATTCGGTAGGTGGTGGAAACTGGTTCAAACCTAAACAAATGTCTTTGCACGTGAGCACTTTATAGATTCGAGAGATCAATCTGTACAAGTCCGGCCTAAACCAAGAAATGGTCGTTCCCGGACTTGCTTCGGTCACAAAGTGGAGGAGAAGGGTTCATTTGGGGAGGGAAGCAAAGAAAGGTGTTGAGGAGAGTAGTATCTCGACTTGTATCGGAAAGTGAAAGCTTAGGAAGCTTGCAAGAGATGAAAGCTTTTTGGGAGAGCTTGCAAAGTTTCCTTTACCGAGAGTGTAGTATTTTTCTCTCCAGAGACTTGTTGTGCGGTGGAAATAGGTAAGACCTATTTATACAAGTCGAGATTGAAACGACCACAGCCTCATGAAGGAAGAGAGTAAAGGGTGAAATAATGGGAGGAGGTGGTAACCGCACGGTGTTAATGGGTGAAAACGTTTTCACCATTATTTCCTCATTTATTTGACCGCTTTATTCCTTTTCACGCTTTCTTAATGTGAGCGTAGTGTCGCCGCAGTTGTGACCGCCAAACCAAAACCACTGGAAAGCATCCCCGGTTTGTGTTGATATCTCGTAGGTTGCACCTTGAGTGCAAGTGGCGCCGCTAGTGGCGCGTGTGGCATGTGCCATTGGCATGTGCGCAATGCCCTTGTTGCGGGTTGTACTTGGCGCAAGTGGCAATGCAGTGCTAGTGGCGCGTGTGGCATGTGCGGAATTCCCTTGTGGTAGGTTGTACGTTGAGTGTAGGTGGCAATGCCGGAGCTGCTAGTGGCGTGTGTGGCATGTGCCAATGGCATGTGCGGAATGCCTTGGTGGTAGGTTGCACGGTTTGCAAGTTAGGCTACCCGGCGTGTGTGTTTGGCATGTGCCAATGGCATGTCTGGAATGCCTTGGTGGTAGGTTGCAAGGTTTGCAAGTTAGGCTACCGGCATGTGTGTTTGGCATGTGCGGAATGCCTTGGTGGTAGGTTGCACGGTTTGCAAGTTAGGCTACCAGCGTGTGTGTTTGGCATGTGCCAATGGCATGTGCGGAATGCCTTGGTGGTAGGTTGCAAGGTTTGCAAGTTAGGCTACCAGCGTGTGTGTTTGACATGTGCCAATGGCATGCGTGTCCGTTAGGGCCGTGGCCTTAGTAGGAAAAGCTACCCGGCCCGCATGTTGGCATGTGCCAATGGCATGCGTGGCCGTTAGGGTCGTGGCCTTGGTAGGAAAAGCTACCCGGCGAGCATGTTGGCATGTGCCAATGGCATGCGTGGCCGTTAGGGCCGTGGCCTTGATAGGAAAAGCTACCAGCGAGCATGTTGGCATGTACCAATGGCATGCGTGGCCGTTAGGTAGTGGCCTTGGTAGGAAAAGCTACCGGCGAGCATGTTGGCATGTGCCAATGGCGTGCGTGGCCGTTAGGGCCGTGGCCTTAGTAGGAAAAGCTACCAATGAGCATGTTGGCATGTGCCAATGGCATGCGTGGCCGACTTGGCCTAGGTTGCATGGTTTGTAAGCCTGGGCGCTACATTTGGCATGCGCCAATGGCATAGCGACTTGGAAATATGGCTTGTAGTACGTGTTGGCATGTGCCAATGGCACGTCGGCCATGTTGACCTAGTTGCACGTTTTGCAAGCCTAGGGCGCTATATTTGGCATGCGCCAATGGCATAGCGGCTTGGAAATATGGCTTGTGGTACGTGTTGGCATGTGCCAATGGCACGTCGGCCATGTTGACCTAGTTGCACGTTTTGCAAGCCTAGGGCGCTATATTTGGCATGCGCCAATGGCATAGCGGCTTGGAAATATGGCTTGTGGTACGTGTTGGCATGTGCCAATGGCACGTCGACCATGTTGACCTAGTTGCACGTTTTGCAAACCTAGGGCGCTATATTTGGCATGTGCCATGGCATAGCGACTTAGTTTGGCATGGTTGCCAATGAGTGCGATATGTAGTTTGGTTTTGGCGTCCATTGCCATGGTGCGCGGTGTGCGGCTTAGTTTTGGCATTGTTGCCATGGTGCGATGTGCGGCTTGGTTTGGCATTGTTGCCATGGTGCGCTTGATGTGCGGCTTGGTTTGGCATTGTTGCCATGGTGCGCGATGTGCGGCTTGGTTTGGCATTGTTGCCATGGTGCGCGGTGTGCGGCTTGGTTTGGCATTGTTGCCATGGTGCGCGATGTGCGGCTTGGTTTGGCATTGTTGCCATGGTGCGCATGTGCGGGCTTGGTTTGCCTGCATGTTGCCATGGTGCGCGATGTGCGGCTTGGTTTGGCACTTGTTGCCATGGTGCGCGATGTGCGGCTTGGTTTGCCTTTGTTGCCATGGCGAGTGTGCGGCTTGGTTTGGCATTGTTGCCATGGTGCGCATGTGCGGCTTGGTTTTGGAATTAGGGTTACGTGTGAAAACCTAATCAGTATTTTGAAATAATACCCCTATTAATTATTTACACAGAGTTAAATGCTCTTAGTTAATGTGTTGCGGGTAACACTAGGTCATGGGGTTTTACGATTTTACCCCTTGTTTAAAAACCACCATCAACATTAAGTCCCTGCTTAGCTCGGAGCAGGGGCTTTGTTGCGAGTAAGCATGAGATGGTGACAAACTATCAACGACAAGCCGTAAAGAGAATTGAGGAGGCTTGTCGACCTTTTATAAATAGGATTTGGAATCTTTGCCTCTGGTAGTTTGCACAAATCGGAGGCTGGCACAATTGGTGGGGGTGCAACTTGGGAGGCGTTGGGAAGTTGGCGTGAGTTGGGAAGCGAGCGTGCTAGGCTGGTGGGACCGGCGCAATATGGAAGGCTGTGCGTGCTTGCGGGCGTGACTTGGGCGGTCATTGGGAAGTCGGTGCAATTGGTGGGGCCGGTGCGGCTTGGGCGACGTTGGGAAGTTGCGTGAGTTGGGAAAGCCGAGTGTGCTAGCTGGTGGGACCGGCGCAAGGTAGGAAGCTGTGTGTGCTTCTTTGACGTGACTTGATGGGATCGGCGTGAACAAGGAGGGAGTAGGTGTTTCTACGAGATATCAAAGTTTCCTTATTTTGCCTTTCCTTCACGCGGCTTCGATTAGGGCATCGTTCATGCCAAAAAATGCAGGAGCGTTATGTCCCTCATTGCTTCCTTTCCTTTTTAAAGATTACGTATTCAAACCCAACGCCATTGCATCATCTCCCTCATTTGAGAAAGGTTTTTCTTGTTGAATTTCTCTCTTTGTCATGTCACGTGATTGAATCATCTTCTAACCAGTCGGGTTCTCCGGATGAAGGCGCGAGTCGACTCTTGCATGAGCATCCCAACAAAGGTTATTCGGGTTAAGAAAATCATACAGGTATGTTTTCTTCTTCTTTGGCGGACTGTCGTACACTTTACCGCCGCTTGTTGTATAAATGGAAAATTTCCCTTTTGTGCGAGATATCTGTTGGAGCATGCGTCGGTGTTATCGGCGAGGATGACCTAGTCGTTCCCCTTCCTTCGAATCCGTCCTTGTTGGTACGCATGAGACTTGGAGGACGCCGATTTAGGGATCTATCTTACGAAATGGGATGCGGCGAGAAGTCCCCGGTCATACTTCGGTTTGATATGATGGAATGTATGAATACGTGAATGTAACCTTACAGCGTGCTTTGGAGTTTAGGTGCACATGTACGGATTCATGTTGAGAAATTCCGTGGCTCGTAAAACCTCGATAGTGATGATGTTGAAATCATTAATAACTGGTTGAGGGAGTGAAAGCATCTTCTGCTGGTAGTCTCCATGCATGACCTACTTTCATTATATCGCCTTGAATCCCCCTCCCACGGGATTTGATATAAACTATCGTACTCTTCCGGATGTGACACTGGGATGCTCGAAATTACATGATGACATATTCTCGGATAGCGCAGGCTCGGGATCCTCCGCGGCCTCGTAAAGTGTTGAAGGCGTCTTCTATACGGGAGGTGATGATGTTCTTGCGCTGCACCCTTGAAGAGTAGAGGACCTTGTTGTGGGTACGGATTTTTGGTGGACCATTCTTCGTAGCTTTGACAAAGAAGGGATCCCATGTATATCTTCCGTCCTCAAGTATGGTTTACGTGTTTCCATCCTTGTAGTAGTTGCTCTTTGCGGTGAAGCTCGCTGGGGAGTATGGCGGCATGACCCTTTGCAGGAAGGAGTGGCGTTGAAGCGAACGTTGATGCGAAGCATTCTGGCTGAGAACGTTGATGTGTAGCTACTACGGGAGAGAACGTTGATGCGGAGCTACTTTCGGAGAGAACGTTGAAACAACGTCTTGCAACTCTCGAGCCTTGACGGTTACCATTTTGAAGTCGGAGACCGCGTCACGTTCATCAAACTCGACATCCCTCAAGAGAACAGAGGTTAGAGTCCCAGTTCTATCTATCGATCGTGCTTCCTATGAGAGGTTGGGGTTTGGGAACGGCTTCCACAGATGGAAACGCCTTTCTCGATGTAGTGCAGTTGAGGGGTGCAAATATGTCTTGACGCTACGCCTTGGAGAAACATAGAATCTCACACAACCTGTTTCATCATAGATCGTATGTCGACTTTGTGGGCGAAGTTCCCATTGTGCGGGTCTTGACGAGGGAAGGGTCTCCGTGAACTCGGGAGAGTTGTTGATTTCCCTTGCTTTCAATTTTGGAGAAGTCTTTGCTTTGATCTTCACGTGTGACGAAATTGGATTGCTTATCCCCTTCTATGCGGTCGCTCAAGAGCAACGCGAGCCTCTTCATCTATAAACGCGCGTCCTGTCTGAAGTATCTTTTGTCTTTTCATCAAATCAACAGCGCTACAAGGAGGTCGACTTCTTCCGGATCTTCCAAGTATCTTGCCACGATGGTGGAGTAGTGTCTCCGGTGACGGTTGGAGCTGCCATGCTTGAAGAACCGTTGGGGTGGCGGAAGTGGCTGCAGTTCCGGTGATCGTAAGTGTATCGTGCGGAGATGACACGTTTTTGATCACGAAGTCTTTGGAGCCATGGCGTTGTTTCGAAGGGCGAGGATGGTGCTGGAAGGGCGCAAGATGTTAGCGCTGGAAGGATGCGAACTGTTAGCACAGAGTGTGGTACTGCGGCGGCATGCGCGTGCGGCATGTGTGCCTGGCAAGCGCGTCTGGCAAACGCGTCTGGGCAAGCGCTCGGAAAACGCTTCGGCAGCGCGGCGGCATGGCATGCGCGGTCCCGGCAAGCGCGTCGAATAAAGCGCATCCAGGAAACGCGTCTCGGTAGGCGCTGGATCGTCTTGGAATGGGCGCTGACTTGGATTTCGGTATGGTGTGGACCATTGGCTTGGCAAGGTCTTTGGCTTAGCGTGGCTTGGACTTGTTCCTGCGGCCCCGTTGCCTCTTCCCATACGTAGCTCAAGCAGGAAATCCTTTCCTTATTCAAATTCAAAAAGTGTTATGCTTATGAAATGGGTTGGCTCCCTTTTTACCTCGTATCTTTGTTATCACGTCATGGTGTTAGCGGTAGCGCGGTAGTGACAAAGTGGGCAAGCATATCCCAGCTATGTACTCAAAAAGTTTCTCTTTCAATTTGTTTTATTGTTTTCTTGTCTTGGTGTAAACCGTAGCCATAGGTATGCCTTTCATAAACTTGTGGAAATACTTCATCATAAATAATTCTTCAAATGTCACCGTAGTAACGTCTCACTAATAGTGACGGTAATTGTTATTGTGCAAAGTAGGTATGTACGGGTGAATTTTTTTTTTTTTTTTTTTTTTTGAAAGGCAAACAAAGCGCCCGGTTTATGGTTTTTGTCTTCCTGGATTTCTTGGGTTGATAGATAAATGTTATCTTTTTCGGGATATTGGATTATTTAAGGGATGAATGGTTTTGATAATATGACTACGATTATGTTTTTGGGAAAGGAATATTGCTTTTATGAAAGTGTGTGCTAGCAATAGGCACAATACTCGTAGTATGACGGTTTTACTAAGAGCCTAAAAACCATTCGTATATCTTGCGCGATCTAAATTTACTCACTTGCAAACACGCCTCTCTCAAGTAAAAGGCAGCTTTCTTTGGTAGCAAGGCGGCTTCTTTGGTAGCATCGCCCGATTAGTCCCCAATTCTTTGTAGCGTCTTCAACGAGTCCCCGGTTTTACGGTGTAGTTTTAACAATCGATAACCGGGTTGTCCAGCAATTGAGTCGGACCGAGTCGCAAGTCCCCAATCGCTGGTAGCATCTTCAACGAGTCCCCGGTTTTCTCGTGTAGTTTTTGCAATTTAACCGGTCGTCTGGTAGTTGAGTCGGATCAAGTGGTAGCATCTTCGGCAAGTCCCCAGTTTTCTCGTGTAGTTTTTACAACTAGTAACCGGGTTTCCTGGTAGGTTAGTCGGATCGAGTGGTAGCATCTTCGGCAAGTCCCCAGTTTTCTCGTGTAGTTTTTACAACTAGTAACCGGGTTGCCTAGTGGTTGCGTCGGATTGAGTCGCCTTCCCTACCATCTTGGCATCTGTCGAAGAACGAGATCGACGCTCGACATTGTAGCCGATAGATCAATCCTCCCACTTGTTGTCGCCAATTGTTTATGGGTAAAAATCGTTTACGCCGAATTCGGTAAATTCGGTAGGTGAGTGAGAAACTGGTTCAAACCCTAAACAAATGTGCCGCACGTGAGCACTTTATAGATTCGAGAGATCAATCTGTACAAGTCCGGCCTAAACCAAGAAATGGCCAGTTCCGGACTTGCTTGATCACAAAGTGGAGGAGAAGGGTTGATTTGGGGAGGAAGAGAAGAAAGGTGTTGAGGAGGTAGTATCTCGACTTGTATCGAAAGTGAAAGCTTAGGAAGCTTGCAAGAGATGAAAGCTTTTGGGAGAGCTTGCAAAGTTGCCTTTCCGAGAGTGTAGTATTTTTCTCCCGACCGACACTTGTTGTCCGGTGGAAATAGGTAAGACCTATTTATACAAGTCGAGATTGAAACGTACCTGGCCTCATGAAGGAAGAGAGTAAAGGGTGAAATAATGGGAGGAGGTGGTAACAAGCACGGTGTTAATGGGTGAAAACGTTTTCACCATTATTTCCTCATTTATTTGACCGCTTTATTCCTTTTCACGCTTTCTTAATGTGAGCGTAGTGTACGCCCTGGCTGTGACCGCAAACCAAAACCCCGGAAAGCATCCCCAGTTTGTGTTGATATCTCGTTGGTTGCACCTTGAGTGCAAGTGGCGCTTCTAGTGGCGCGTGTGGCATGTACCATTGGCATGTGCGGAATGCCCTTGTTGCGGGTTGTACTTCGACGCAAGTGGCAATGCAGAGCTGCTAGTGGCGTGCATGGCATGTGCCAATGGCATGTGCGGAATGCCTTGGTGGTAGGTTGTACGTTGAGTGTAAGTGGCAATGCCGGAGGCTGCTAGTGGCGTGTGTGGCATGTGCCAATGGCATGTGCGGAATGCCTTGGTGGTAGGTTGCACGGTTTTGCAAGTTAGGCTACCGGCGTGTGTGTTTGGCATGTGCCAATGGCATGTGCGGAATGCCTTGGTGGTAGGTTGCAAGGTTTGCAAGTTAGGCTACCAGGCGTGTGTGTTTGGCATGTGCCAATGGCATGTGCGGAATGCCTTGGTGGTAGGTTGCACGGTTTGCAAGTTAGGCTACCGGCGTGTGTGTTTGGCATGTGCGGAATGCCTTGGTGGTAGGTTGCAAGGTTTGCAAGTTAGGCTACCCGCGTGTGTGTTTGGCATGTGCCAATGGCATGCGTGGCCGTTAGGGCCGTGGCCGTGGTAGGAAAAGCTACCAATGAGCATGTTGGCATGCGTGGCGTTAGGGCCGAGGCCTTGGTAGGAAAAGCTACCAGCGAGCATGTTGGCATGTGCCAATGGCATGCGTGGCCGTTAGGGCCGTGGCCTTGATAGGAAAAGCTACCAGCGAGCATGTTGGCATGTGCCAATGGCATGCGTGACCGTTAGGGCCGTGGCCTTGGTAGGAAAAGCTACCGGCGAGCATGTTGGCATGTGCCAATGGCGTGCGTGGCCGTTAGGGCCGTGGCCTTGGTAGGAAAAGCTACCAGCGAGCATGTTGGCATGTGCCAATGGCATGCGTGGCCGACTTGGCCTAGGTTGCATGGTTTGTAAGCCTAGGGCGCTACATTTGGCATGCGCCAATGGCATAGCGGCTTGGAAATATGGCTTGTGGTACGTGTTGGCATGTGCCAATGGGACGTACGGCCATGTTGACCTAGTTGCGCGTTTTGCAATCCTAGAGCGCTATATTTGGCATGCGCCAATGGCATAGCGGCTTGGAAATATGGCTTGTGGTACGTGTTGGCATGTGCCAATGGCACGTCGGCCATGTTGACCTAGGCTGTACGTTTTGCAAGCCTAGGGCGCTATATTTGGCATGCGCCAATGGCATAGCGGCTTGGAAATATGGCTTGTGGTACGTGTTGGCATGTGCCAATGGCACGTACGGCCATGTTGACCTAGTTGCACGTTTTGCAAGCCTAGGGCGCTATATTTGGCATGTGCCAATGGCATAGCGGCTTAGTTTGGCATGGTTGCCAATGAGTGCGATATGTAGTTTGGTTTTAACGTCGGCGCCATGGTGCGCGATTAAGTGGCTTGGTTTTGGCATTGTTGCCATGGTGCGCGGATGTGCGGATTGGTTTGGCATTGTTGCCATGGTGCGATGTGCGGCTTGGTTTGGCATTGTTGCCATGGTGCGATGTGCGCTTGGTTTGGCATTGTTGCCATGGTGCGCGGTGTGCGGCTTGGTTTGGCACTGTTGCCATTGTGCGCAGATGTCTGGCTTGGTTTGGCATTGTTGCCATGGTGCGCGATGTGCGGCTTGGTTTTGGCAAAGATGTTGCCATGGTGCGCATGTGCGGCTTGGTTTGGCATTGTTGCCATGGTGCGCATGTGCGGCTTGGTTTTGGAATTAGGGTTACGTGGTCGAAAACCTAATCTGGTATTTTGAAATAATACCCCTATTAATTATTTACACACGAGTTAAATGCTCTTAGTTAATGTGTTGCGGGTAACACTAGGTCATGGGTTTTTACGATTTTACCCCTTGTTTAAAAACCACCATCAACACCACCATCAAAAGTTTTGTTTTCAAACCAAGCTCTACACAAAGACTTTACTATGGTGGTTTTCGAATAATCTAAACCCTCAAAGAGGATCTGAACTAGCCTTACCTTTTATTAACCATGATGAGGACATTTTCATAGTAAATCATTGAACCTTTCCAAATACCTATATAAAGATTCTCCCTCTTGTTGAGAAAACGTGCAAATTTGTTGAATTGATGATGTTTTGTGCCTAGGTAAAACGTCTGGAAAAAGGAAGATGTAAGTTGTTCATATGTTTCAATGGATTCAGAAGACATGCTATATAACCAAGATTTGGCTTAGTCTCTCAGGGAAGAAGGAAACAATCTAAGTTTCAATGCTTCATCATCCAGGTTTTTAATTCTTATGGTACTACATTTTCCCTCAAAATCCCTAACGTGAAAATAAGGGTTTTCAGTTTCGTTTCATAAGAAGCGTGTGAATATTTATAGTTTGTCCCAGGTCTCAATTCATAGTTTGCTTCAGTGCCAGATAACTTGATACATGATGGACAACTAGTCCTAATAGGATTCAATAAAGCTTCTAAATTTGTCATTCTTTGGTACTATCATCGGACTAGGAGTAATGTTAGAAACCTTGCTCAGTCGAACTCATAAGCGTTGCTATCCCAAGCTTGTTTGTCAAGTTTAGGTGATCAAAACTATAAGTCTTGATTTCTAGTCTACTTATAGTTATGTCTCGGATTAGGATAGAATGTAAAGTTGAGCTTAGAATTCACGGCGTTCATCGATTGAAGACGAAGATCTATTAAGGGGGAGCTTGGAGGAACTTCATCAACAAAAGGTATGTGGAGAATTAAACTCATATGTCACTCGAAGTCTATTCCATTCTATCTCCTATTGAGATAACGTCATATAGCTATATAGACTTCTACATTATACACATTTGATATTTCGAGCTGAGTGTAACTCGCTTATATATTTCTCGAAATATGTGTTGGAAAGCTTTTTGCTTTAGCTACTTTTATCATTATACTTGATGAGTTTAATTGGAAACAATTTATTTGTTGGAAACTAAATAATGAGTCGAAAGATGATCATGTGGAAATTGCCTTGAAACATCTTATATGATGTGTATGAGACAGTCATTTGATGTCGACTCGGAAAGTTTCGTATTGATCATTCAATCTCTTGACAATTACTTATAAGCTAATAGTTTGTATGAGACAACTATTGTCGTCTTTTAAGGATGTTTCAATGATTGAAATGTGAGTTGAGAATGATTAAACTTTGTCTGGATACAATACTGTATGCATACCAGTATGCAAAATGTTTGGTATGATTCAGGTCCAGAAACCTTGTTTACATACCGGTATCAAACGTTTTAACTGTTAAAGTCCGGGAACCAAGTTTGCATACTAGTATGCGAATGGTTCTACCTGAGTTAGGTCCGGGACGATAGTATGCGTACACGTTTGCGTATTGTCGGACGTGACCAAAGTCCGAAACTAAAGTTTGCATACCCGTTTGCAAACTTAGTGGTTAATGTTCTAAAATCGATTAAATATGTTTTCATACTCATGAAAGAAATACATTAATAAATTAAGGAATGCGGTCTTTGCAAACCGTGGATTAATGTTCATGAATTGATTTCGGTATAAGTACTTAGTACGATTACGTATCAATCTGATTTTGTTTCAATTGTGTCTTGTATATACTTCTATTAGAATATAAAAAATTGAACAACTCTATGAGTAACACAATTATATTCATTTGATTATCATTCTTGTTTGGTTGATCATCATATGTGATCTAGAAGTGTTAGTTGAACGTGCTTGATATAAAAGTGTTCATATGGCTAACTTCGGTTAACTATTGTTGAGCCAACTCAATATACATGTTTAGGTATGGTTACCCATGTCCAAATAAAAGTATATTTCATATGTGTGTAACAAGCTAAGACCATCTAATGGTGGAAAGATATTGTTTTGGTTTTAAGCAAACTTAGCTTGAATCTTAAATCAGGTTTTCATCTAACGGTGAATATTGATTGCTTTGTTACTAAGCTATCACAAAGCTCTTCGTCTCATTCTTTGTGATTCCACAAAAACTTCTTCTACTACCATATAGTTAAGTTATTGTGAGGTGATTGATATTTCTAGGCTGTTTATCGGGGATATAAGTCCGGATTATCAATTGGTTCTGTGCACCTTGATTTATCATAAGACGGAACAAACTTCATAGGTACTTCTATGGGAGACATATTCATCTATCAGAATAGGCTTTTCTGTGTGAGACAGATTTGTCTATAAGTCTTCGACTTTGGGTCATAGCAACTCTTAGTTGTGGGTGAAATGAGCTAAGGGAATCAAGTGCGTAGATTCCTGCTGGGATTCAGAGACGTAAGGAACACGATTGTACCTTAATCGATGTGAGACTTGGTTAGGGCTCAACTACATTCCAGTCCGAATTTAACTTGTAGTAGGCTAGTGTACGTAGCGGCTTAATACGGTGTGGCATTCAATGCGGACTAGGTACCGGATTTTTCTGCATTTGCGGTTTCCTCGTTAACAAAATTTCTGGTGTCTATTTATTTATTTTCCGCATTATATTTGTTTATATAATTGAAATATCACAAGTTGTACGTAGTTCAATCAATTAGATAATCCAACCTTTGGTTGTTGATATAATTTGATTGGCACTTGAACATTGGTCTTTGGTACCGTTCAAGTTATTCTCATAATTAATCAGTTCACGGATTCCATCATGTTGAATTGCTGATTGATTTGAGAAAAAGATATAACTCTTGGACATCTTTCCTTGATTGAGTCTGACTGTCTAGTTGATTCACTTAATATTATACTGGAGTTAGTCCATACAAATTACCCAACGAAATATCGGGTGTGGTTGTTAAACCCCGCTTTTTGATAACCTCTACACTTTTTGTCAATCTTTGAAAATTAAAATTTCCAAATACAAGGCTCTCTAGATAAGGGTCTTCGAGATCTTCTTTTCTAGAAACATAACTACTAGGCTTTTCACCAATCTAACGACCTAGATGGTCTCTTTTCCAAGATCGCTCAGTAATGGTCTGGAGCGGTTGTCATACAATAGAAACACTAAAAATAAAATAAAACCTAATCGAAAGGAAGTTCTAAACAAACCCAAGCAAGGATGGATCAACCAAATAAAACCTATTGATTTATAGCAAACAAAAAGCATGATGGCTCAATTTAAATTGTGTCCAAAAAATTTATATTCTTTTGAAAGCCAACTTTACAATTTTAGCAAACTGTTAGAATTGTACGAATTATATTAAGTCAAAGAGAATAATGATAAGCTTAGAGGAGCTTGAATAACCTTGCCTCTTTGGAAACGTTTGCTCGGGTTAGAAGGCTTCTCTAATCGACTTAAAATAATCTTCATGAACTTAGAGTGAAGCTAACAATATAACCAATACTTAAAATCCTTTTGAACGACTTTCTTACAAGCTCACCACCCTATCAAACTCTTTCTAGTCCAGTTTTAGGCTTAGGTTCGCGTTTGGTAACATTTTCCTAAGGAGGGCAAGAGGAAAACGATGATGAAATTCGAGCCCTTATCTTATATAGGCTGTTGATGGTGGTTTTTAGTTTAGGGCAAAAACTATAAAAGTTGTCTACCTGAGCCGGCATCAGAAGCGGTAGACCTTGATATGTCTATATTCCGCAAGGAATTTAAAGAATATATCAAAATATGATGAGTGCCTATACCTCTCTTCCTGTAAGTGTATAGCTATATTTATGAGCTTCGCCCGGATGAATTCAGAAAATATATGTATACATATACAAGATTGTATTTACTGAAAAACTCAGTATCTGAATAAACGAAAATTATCATAATAATAATGCATATTGCTATATTCCCAGGCATTCTTGATGGGATATTTTGTAATGCCGCAAGTGCATGGTTGTCGATAGGATAGTATACAAATGTGGTTCGTTCCACATGGACTAAATTAGTTACCTTTAATTTCTAATTAAATAAAGTGAGAAAAAGAATAATATAAGATAAAAATTAATGAAAGTTAATAAAATAAATAAATAAGAAAGAGAACAGGGCTTTGATTCCACCACTATGTTGGCTACTAGATTATTCAACCATTTCTTATAAAAATTTTCAATACTGCTTCAAGGCGATTTAGGACACGAATATTTACGTCTTGGAAGGTAAAACATTATAACCCAATGTATTGAAGTTCTCAAAAATACTAATAAATATTTATCTTCACTTAAAGTGCCGATATAAAACCAATAAAATAAGAATGAGGACATGCGAAGAAAATTACTATCATTACGAAATGAGAACAATGACCGAATTGAATTTTCTTAGAAAAATAGTGGAAATCCTCTTGCATACATCATAGGACTTCATCTAGCCCTAGTACAAAGTTATTCCATTACAAAAGCATAAAGAAAAGAAAAATCCTAAAACTATAATATTACTACGGACTACGGACCCCACCTCCCCTTCCAAATGCTTCCACCACTATTTATATAGACAAGTCTTCCAGTATTTCCAAAATATTCTCAATTAATTAGTATAATAAAATTCATGTGATAAATGGAATATATATGAATTTCCAATAAATATCTTTATTCTCTTCCTTTATTTATGAGATTGCCTCTTCTTGCTTTCCATAAGCAGAAGGTATCATACTAATCCTCCAAATATTGTACACAAGGCAAATTAAATTCCAATAGGTGGATATTATTCCTATTATATGATGTCGACTTCACGTGGGCCCCAAAAGATATCTTGCCATTAATTCCAATTTCTCAAATTATCAGACTTTCCATCATTTTACGGGCAAAATACCGTATTTTTTCCAATCGACCTTTATTTACTAAATTCTGCAAAAATAAATAAAAGCATCAAATATGTACAAAATAAAGAACTAAATAAATATAAATTTGAGTAATAAATTTGTAAGAATTAATGTGACAGACCAGAGAATTTTTTCTCCCAACGGGTCGGGTGACCCGCTTGGCAAGCTCCGACTCTCTGATACGCCACTTAAGTAAAAATTTTGTTCATTCATAATCCTGCACACAGTAGAAATCTCATTAGTCTCAAAGTCAAAATTCCATGAGCATATGTCCCATACCATTATACTCATAAAATTCGACAAGGGTCCCAATTTCAAAAATAAGAGTCGGCCATTTGCCGAAATAACAGACGGCGATTGCCACTTCTAAGATTTCCGTGGCCGATTGCCACTTCTAAGATTTCCGTGGCCAGTTGCCACTTCCAATATTTCCGTGGCCAGTTGCCACTTCCAATATTTCCATGGCCAGTTGCCATTGATATATACTCGCCAAGGTTGCAATCATCTCTAAATTGATGGTATGAACTGTAAGGCAGTAACCAAGACTTTCAGATGATATGAACAACCCTGTAGATTTGTGCTGAACCGCATAGTGGCTGCCTACGTACCCTCTCCGTTGCTCGAAGGGATCAAGCACGACCGTAGTTCGCCAATTTAATTTTAGATAGTATGAACTACTCGCAGTAGCAACTATCTCTGCTATCAAGTAAACTGATACCATTCGCAGAATTCAAAATGAATAGCGAGTAGATCAAGCACTACTCTGAGTAAGTTAATCACCAATCCAATTCCAGAAAAACGACATGAGTAGAGTTAAAGGAAATCATTAAATAAGAACATACATATAAGACCCATTACAGTTACTTATCCACAAGCATTATATGGTTGGTCCAATTCAAAGGGTCATTTAACTAAAATGCAATTATGCATCTGCATCAACCGTCGATCTAGCATAAGCCTAAACAAATCCTGATAAGGAAAATGGCCAATAGTATAGCGTAATTTAAGACCTACCAGTATACTTAAAATTGAGTATGTAAACATATATCTTGCGAAGCTATTCCTGACATACATGGACTCTCTCCGGAGCATGGTATATGCGAGTTCAAAATAACCGTTAGTAGACCTTTGTCGAGAGATAGAAATTTAAGTGCTACGAATAGGCATACAAAAATATAAAATGATGTCTCCGTTAGAGGGCAGACAGTACATAACAGTTTCATGAGTACAAAATAAAAAGTCAAACCCCATGTGACCGTTTAACTTCCATTTACTTAATTTCATCAAATGATATGAATGGACGTTTTTGTTTTCAAAACATCCTTACCATACTCAAAACTACAAAATTCTGTTGGGCAAATCCCATGGTTAAGAAACAAGCAGCTTACCACTTTCCTAGTATCCGACTAACAATCTAAGGTGTCATAAATGGTCCTACCATTATATCACCACAAAGATTAACCTACTCATAAAAATAAATTAACAAGAACCAGTCTCACCCTTACCAGTAACTAGATTTGTAAGCTAAAGGGGAACGATTCAAGTGCCATAAAATGAAAAACACATTCACAAGTGGATTAAGGGTTTCGATTTAGACCCGCACTAACCTTTCTTCTTTCAGGATTTTAGTCGAACTCCTGCACTGCCAAACTGAGATTCATAGGAATGAGTTTCTGGTGTCGGTGTAAAGCTCATTTAACCTGCAAACGTGAGTTCTACAAGAATCCCAACAATCCCAGTCCTTAACAAAGTCTAAAGCATTTATTAATCCACCATTATTTACCAAATATGAGTTAATTGAAAATGTAGCTACCAAAACTGAATAGCTTGAAACGGACAGGAAAACAAAGCACATAAACCATCTAGATTAAAGTCCGACATAAGTGTCTAACTAGTGGTACTGAATACAGATTGTTATGAGCTAAGTTAAAGTACCCAAAACAAACAAATCAAAAATGGAAATCATTTGTACTATTGTATCGTGCAAACCCACAGATATAAAGTAAGTATTCAACCCAAGATGTTCTGGAATCATTGAACAAGACTTATACAATGTTAAAATAGATTTAATATCATAAAGTCCACAAGAGAAGAAACTAATAGCTCACCTTATATCCACCATGTTCGCACCTGACCTATATACTAGATAGTCAATATTATACTCGACCAAGTACGACAATCACTACCCTTTAATCAATTAGCTGGTTGTTAGTAGGAATGAATAGTAAGTGAAAAACAACAATTCAATGGAAAAGCCAAATCTTAATTCAGTTTCCCATAATCAGCAACATAAATCAAAACAGCAAAATCCAAAAAATAGATCGAGTCTATGTTAGGAGAAGGTAGTGCTTCCTTTAACTCGCATTGAGGTCGGAGTGGGATCAGGAAAAATGCCTTTCACTCCAGGAAAAGAAGCCTATCGTTGATATTTATAGGCTAGCATAAGGCTAATATGCCGCAAGAGAACAGATGGGAAGAGCCAGTACCCATCCAATTTCTAGCAATGACTTGTAAACCGACATTTCTACCACTAGCCAGAATCTCATCATTTAATTAATATCATATAGTAACAGAAATGATCTATAATTTAAGTAGTGTCAATTGCATCCCATCATACAAGTTCATATCCTACCCATCTAAATCAACTAATAGCATATGCAATAACACCAACAGAAAGCATTAACTGTAGATGTCATTTTAAAATCCATAATGGAACCAATTAACGTTATGGAGTCACATAAGTCAACATGGCTTAGATGTGTGTACTGTCTAATGACTTTCCAAAACTCAGTGCCAGAACTTGTAAGATACACAAATGAGCATTTTATTTTCATAGAATCCATCTGACAAATCCCAAAACTCAAAATACCGTAACTAATAATTGGACCCTCTTGTACAGCCACACAAAAATGACAAACCCCATCTTTTGAGGCCATATCGACCGGACAGGATCAAAACTTCATGTCTACACATTAAAAGAAATTCCTTTGTTCGATAATTCCACATTTCTACTTGCCCATTAAATTAGATTAGCAACATATTTAACACAACGGTATATAAACATTTCTTAGCACAGCAAATCAATCATTTAACGATTTATCGAACAAGAGATAAGTCGAGTACAAGAAATGATGTCTCAACGAAATAGTGATTAACTTCTTCTAGTAATTAGGATCATGGTTGTCATGCAATAAATTTCAGATACATTTGATATCAAAATGAACAGTCTATCTAACCAATGTGGCGGCTAGGATCCAAGTTGAATCATGATTAAATGGTGACTTACTGCATGTTTACACAACAATATGGATTGATGTAATCTCAGAAATCTACCCGAAACCCTTTACCCATTCATACATTTCATTAAACCAATGAAAAGATACAACTTAATACAACTACAAAAAATCGAGATGGAAGTACATGTGTTGCACAAAATCATTCAGGTATTAATCAGATATTTTGGGGAAACCCCTAAATTAAGGTGAACCCTAATTTCTCTTTTTCACAAACTCAAACCAACAAGAATCATAAAACGATAGATTAATAAGGAGAATAATCATTTCCATTCGATAATCAACCCACGGTACTTGCATGATGAAATCAGAACTTAAAGATGAACCCTAATTTCTGTTTACAACATCTTAAATTCGAGGATTTAATTGCAACAAAATACCTGATTAAAACATGCATCAAGTGCAATAGCACAAACCCATCGATTGATAAAAATCACACCGATCAATTAAGTGAAAATCACTTGCCTTGAATCGATTCTTTCAAAGCCGAAAAAGAAAAGAAAGTAGAATTTTCTCCATCCCTTTTATAAAGCCAACCATCTTGAATACCATCAATAACTCGGTGAAACCATAACTCCATTGAGATCGCTAATTGAGTGATTAAATCGTGTATGCAGATGGGAGATTAAAATAACCGGGAAGAAGATGAAGGGAAGAATAAGAGGAAAGATTATCAAAATCAGAAGCTCCCCCCCTCCCTTTTCTTTTAGTTCCTTTATTTATTTTTTTCTTTCAGTTTCCAAAGGTGACAACACGTGTACCTCATGCATACAGGCCTATTAAGGCACTCATGAGTCAGATTTAGACAGACTCACTATTTAAAAGTTAAAATTATTAAAGGCATGTACAAACATTAGATTTTCATTTTCTTATTTTTAGCACGTCCAATGTTAAATTTGATTTCTAATCCTAATGGGTTCAGTTAAACCCGAGAAAAGAGTTCTGACTGTTATAAGTAAGCACTTATTACACCCCCAAACCTATATTTTGCCAGTCCTCGAGCAAAACTAAAGAAAAATAAGAATCCTAACTCACCGTCGCAAGCGTCGCGATTGCACTTAGCGTGTGCAACAAGCCTTTAAACCCCTAGGTGGCCCTAGTGGCGGAGTTATAGTCTCGGGAGGGTTTACAAGAGGTGTACCCACAAAACCTTTACTCCAAATTGGTCACAAGTATTCAAAGAGCTATGAGGACATACATATTCTCAACCTATCGCCAAGTAACTAGAATACAAGAGAAATCAAAGGTATCCTCTCTACAGCTGAATAAAGAATTGGGGAGACACATCCTCTCTCTGAGCGGGATCAAGAGATATCCGCTCTACAACTGGATAAACATTATGAGACACATCCGTTTTATAGCCGGATAAGATTAGGAGAGAGATAAAAATGAGAGGGACATGCGCTCTACAACTAGATAAATTACGCGTGATGAGTTGAACCGGTGCTAGAAAGATCTCGTTTCGGATGGAAAGCGGACTAACAAAGCAACCAATATGAATTTCTCCTCGGCTCTCTCATAATGCTCAGTAGAGACAACGTCTTCTTCGGCTTCAACTGTTGATGGTAAACTCTCAAACCTATTAGAACCTTGGCAATTAACTCTTCTCCTCAATTCCTTCTTACTTGAAACTTCTTTATAGAGTTCTCTTCTTCCCCATGGCCTTATTGAACAAAAAGGTAACTACAAAATTTGAATGAATTTCAGCTGGAACGTTTCAACGGGCTATGGAGAATTCGTAATGGGGAAACTAAGTTCACTCACCACAAAGAATATACAACGTTGTACCGACGTGCTCGGAGGTTGATTGACGAGCATTTGATGTGTCAAATTCTAGAATTCCCATACTGAATCCTATGTATGTAGTGCACTAATTTCCTAAACTATGTAATGAATATTTTGTATCCAAAGTAAGGTATAATCAGATTATATAGACATATATAAACACCGATCGCAAAAATCGGTTTATGTGGGTATTCATTAAACTCCGATTCTGGGTTTACATCGTCATTCGGCATAAACTCAACCCCGAATCGGTTTACAAAGGCACTAACATCAACCGATTCTGATCGAGTCTTTTGAAGAAAAAAATGTATACAAGTGTTGATTATGCATTAATGAAAGTTAATTTCAGGATTAACTTGATTAAATATTATTTAATTATCCGAATTAACACTAATTTAACAAGGGCATATTAGGCATTAACATAAATAGTGGATAAGGGGTCTCTATGAATTATTTCTTAATGACCCTATTTTGTCATGTAGCTACAGCCCCAATTTAGCCAGGCTAAATAAATGTAACTTTGAGTAACTCAAGTATAGAGTTAATGAGTATTCACTAGTATAGAGCCCAATGAGTATTTACTTTATGTGCCTTCATTCTGAAAGAGTAGAGCCATTAAAAGCCAATGAGTTCCTATGCCTCTCCGCTTACATATGTGCAGCTATATTTATGAACTTTGCCCGGCCGAATTCCGAAAATATATGTATGCCTACGATTTGTATTTACTATGTAAATCAAGTATCTACATGTACGAAATTTATTGGAATAATATTGGTGCATGTTACAACAATCCCATGTATTTTATAAATTTTATTATATTAAAATTGACCTCCTAATCGCATTATTCACCGATCCGAGCTCTGTTACGTATCTATCTTATGTTGTGTTCCCAGCTGAACCCTTAATGATGACATGACATGACGATTAATGATTCACTCTTAGTTGAGTAGCATGAATCTCCCGAAGTGTCTGAATTAAGATATGCATGAAGGTACCTGATCAAGTTGTGTCAATAAGACCAGAGTTGCGCTACTCGCAAGAGTAAAAAATTAATAAATTTGTGCTAACATACAAAATTCACCTAAATTGATTAATTTTGTGCCAATTCACAAAATTAAATTTTTTAACCCAATTTTTTGTTAACTCACAAAAAATTAGATTTTTTTCCCTAAAGTGGAGCAAGCACGATATCTCGATCCTATTGGTCGAGACTAAACCTCGACAAGCTAGGAAATTGGCTCATCATAGAGCTAGTAGGAATAAAACCCTAAAAGGAGTTGGAAAAATAAACAAAGGGGAACCATGACCGATCAAGTTAGTCACCGATAGTGCACGACCGCGCCACCCACCTATTGCCTCGACCAATCACATCGCTCCTAGCCTACCCCGGTCCGCTCCAAATCATTGGCCAAAGTAGGATAGTCGAACGACCTCTTTATATAAAGAATTAAATCTAGGTCGTCCAAGTCGGCTGCAGAATGATCAGGACCACACGACTTGGCCGGTCAACTTAACAAGCTTGGTTCCTCCTGGAATGACCGAGCAAGCTCCATGATAGCTAACTGCGACCCCTCTATTATTTCAACAAATCAGGATGCTCCTAGCCTACAAGCTCCACTTTAAATCGTCGACCAAAGTAGGCTAGTCGATCTGCTTATAAAGGTCTTAATTAGGTCAACAACGACCAAAAACCATCGCAAAATCATCTCGGCCGTCCCAACTTAGCCGATGGTTTGGCCGACCTAGATCCAGCTTTGGGTGACCAACGAGGTACCGTGATGGCCACCTCCCATCCTTTTTCTTAACAGATCAATCATGATGATCGTAGCCTACACGAGCAGCCACCAATGGCCTACCAAAGAAGGGTGGTCGCACCACTTTTTTATCTATAAAATCCGCGACTAATTCAGGCAGGCTCTATACAACGATGCTTTACATGCATCGAATATTTTGAGTTGCTTGCATGAAAACGATGCTTCGCATGCATCGTTTGCAAACGATATTTTTAGGGTATCGATCTTATAAATAATTTAATTATCTATTTAACCTAAAAGCACCATATGCTATTTTCGAGTACTACTCGCGGCAAGTCCCATTCTAACGACTTGACTTGTCACTTATAACCACATGTTGCCTAGCTTGCACGTGATTGGTCGAAATATTTCTCTACTTATAGATTTTACATACAAGGCTCACGTCATATGTTAGTTGCTGAATAATCACGTACTCATTCTTCGATTATTCATGACCACCTCTCATATGTCGTGGTGGTGGACCCACTCAACAACTACCACGCCTCCTATTATTAGTCGTAACACTACTTGATCCATATCACGTGGACTTTACCATACAAACAGGCACGCCTAGTCATGCAAATCACGACTAAAAGCCGCTCTTTACCAAAATACTCGAGACATCAAACATGTCACAAACCGAGGATGTTCATCGGGGTATTGGTCCAGCGGTTTACAACATGTGGTGTGCAATACACTCATTATGAGAAAGTGACGGGAAGAGCGGGCAGTTAACGAGTAAATGAGAAGTGGGTACACAACCATACAAATCATACCTTCACAATAGGGCACGGTTTCTACCACCTTCACACATGTCCACTACTTCACTACTCCACACACTCCCACTTCCTATGAGATCGGGGTGTTCGACTATGACTTGATATAAATATATTTTCAATCTATTCAATCAAAAACTAACACAGGTATCCACATATAGAAAACACGTAGCTTACATTTTACAATCAAGCTCTACATTCTCGAATCCACATACGAGAAAACACGTAGTTTACATTTTACAAGCAAGCTCTACATTCGATATAAGTTATAAACAACCACACCTTATAGAGCCCCTCTCTCCGATTTCAACACCTTCTCTCCCTTCCCTCCCTAAGATCAACCTTTCTCTTTCATTTTGTGACCGAAGCAAGACTGGAACGACCATTTCTTGGTTTAGGCCAGAATTTTCTGATTGATCTCTCGAATCTAAAGTACTCTTGTTCAAGTACATTTGTTTAGGGTCTAGACTCGTTTCTCATCAACCTACCCACTTTTATTCTTTTCTGCAGAATCAGTTTTACCTTACTACAATAACCAGTCAGATTTGAACACCCGTATTAAGCCGCTACAGATACTAGCCTAATATCATACGTCGCACTAGAATGTAGTTGAGATTGAATTCGCACTCCAAAAGTTCAGCTGTGATCGTGTTCCCTTACGTCTTTTGAACCTCGCAAGGCTCTACGCAATTGATTCCCTTAGCTGACATCATTTACATCCTAAGAGTTGCTTCCGCTAAAGTGAAGAATTTTGATACCATCTTGAGGAATCATAAAATATGAGACTAAGAGAACTTTGCATTTCTATCCATCTCATTCCCCGAAAGAGATTACTAAAACCTCGATAACATAAACAACAATATTAGATAGAATACACGAACTATCAAGGTAAAGATAGTCAAACCTGGCTTCATGAATCCCTTAAATAAGTGTTTAAGTCGTAAAACCTAATTATGTTTCTCACAATAAATCTAGGTTCATGGAGGACGACTCTAGAAAACAACTAGTACACGGAAGTATTTGAGTCTCTTTATTTATAGATTTTTAAGATTAGGGTTGCTTAGTACTCAAGCTAAGATAACTTGAGATTCAAGAAAATATTTTCTTTGTTTAGATGAAAATATTGTTAAGAGTTCATGTAAGCATGTGAAAAGTTTATCTTGAATCATATAAAAGAATATACACTATGGTCCGGAGTACCAGAATTATGTACAATGGTGGTTCATGGAAAGTTTTCCTTTAAGCAATACCGTATTCATTTAAACACTTAAGAGTTAAATGATGATGCACATACACAAGGATTTTTAGTGATCAAATATGTCTTAGAGGTGACCACGAGAGTTGTAGCAGTGCTAAACGTATTTGCAAAAATAACATCTACTTTAGTTCGTCTTGGGTAGGTATGCGTACATATGGAATAGTTCGTGAATTCAGATAGCCAAGTGTTTTGGGGTAAAAACTGATTCTGTTGTTTTTGGTAAATTTGGGTGTGTTGATGAGAAACGAATTCAAACCCTAAACAAATGCACTTCACGGGAGTACTTTTAGATTCGAGAGATCAATCTGTAAGACTCTTGCCTAAACCAAGAAATGGCCGTTCCAAATTCAATTCGGTCACGGGGTGAAGGATAAGGGTTGATCTTAGGGAGGGAAGCGAAGAAGGTGTTCGGATCTCGAATGTTGAATTATGAAGGTGTGGATGTTTTATGACTTGTATCGTAAAATGGTTTCCTACTACTTGTGTTGATAACACTTATCCTCTTTTGAAATAGGTTGAAAACCTATTTATACAAGTCATTGAGCGCACTCACGATCTCATAGGAAGTGGAGGAAGTTAAGTAGTGGAGAAGTGGAGTTATGCGGAAAGTGGTGATAATCGTGTTTTAGTTATGAGGGAAGACTGGTCACACTTTTACCCACTACTCTCATTAATGTTAACCGTCCGTCCTTTCCTGACACTTTCTCACAATGAGCGCATTGCACGCTGCACGCCGCCAGACCAATACCCCAATTAGCATCCCCGTTTGTGACACGTTTGATGTCTCGAGTGAATGGGTCAAGTCATGAGACTCGCCGCTAAAATCAAGCACATAGTGCTTTTAGGTTAAATAATAAGTTATTTGCGAAATCAATATTTGTATAACATCGCTTATATTCGATGTATATAAAGCATCGCTTTCAAACAAGCATCTGAAAAATAATCGATGTGCAAGAAGCATTGTTGCTTTAGAGCTTGATTGAATCGGTCGTGAATTGAGCGTCTTAAAAAGTAAGACGACCGGCCACCTTTGGGTGATCGTTTGAGGACCCTATGGGCGAGCTATCACTTGGTCGATCGCTCTGCTGGAGGAGGGGTGGCGGTGATCGCAATGCTACCATGTTGGTTTTCTCGGAAAATAAATCTACCATCCAACTAGGCTAGCGAAGTTGGATGGACGAGATGATTTGTGGCGAGTTACATATTTCCGTTGATGTAATTTTAGGGTTTAGGGGCCGCGCGGCCAACCCTCTTTTAGGCGGCGATTCAGTGGACCGAACGTTAATTGAACAGACCAGTCGATCATGTTCAAAGGTGGGTTGACGGTGATCATGTTGATGCCTTCGGGGCCGTCTAAAAATTGGATATAAACCGCTCGATCTGGCCGGCAAAGATGGATGGTTGTGATCAATTTGCGACAGTAGTGTGTAGCCACAAAGCAATTTTAGGGTTTTCAAACAACGCGTTCACCCTACTTTGGGCAAGTGATTTGATGCGCTCTGGTCTTGCTATGAGCAAGTCGATTGACCGAGGGTGGAGTTGGTTCGACGGTGAACACGTTAGCACTTCCTTAATCATTAGAAGGAAGATCTAAGCCGTCCAAGCAAAGAAGCTAAGTTGGATCTGGTCATGATGTTTCGAGACCGTTTTGGCGGTCTTAGCTCGTTTGAGCTCTCTTTTTCAACAGCGCAATCACCCATGTTAGGGTTAGAGTTCGATGGCGTTGCGAGTGTGCTAGATGGAATCCGATCGGTCGGGGTATTAGTGGGCCCGCCGGTGGTCATCATGATGATCGCCGAGTTCCGCTAGCGAGTAGGCTAGGCCTATTGGAATTACGTGGCCAAATCGTGTGGACGTGATCATTTCTTAAGACTCGATATGCACAGTCTAGATTTTCCTTAACGCGTTCGATCACGCTAACTTTTAATTAAAAAGTGTGTGAACACGCTGATCTTTTTGTCGATGGTAGTGTAGCCCTATCTCAGTGTTTTCATGCCGGTCTCAATACTAACACTTCAGAGATTCATGCTACTCCGCTGCGAGTGAACATTAATCGTCATGTCATGCCAATATTGAGAGTTCAAATGAGAACATAGCATAGGAAAACACTAGGCAGGTCACGCATTAGTGAATAATGCAATATGTTAAAGTTTACAGAATATCAGGGGTTGTTGCTTCACGCACCATTCTGAATAAACTTCATAAATATGTTGAATTGATCAATACATATGTAAGTAAAGAGTTCTGGACACTCATTACTTTGAAATGGCTTTTATTCATTGCAGGATGACAGCGCATTAAATACAGGGTTTTACAATTTTGACCCTAAACTAAAAACCACCATCAACACCAAGTTACGTGCCCCGGGTATGCGGTCCCCAAGGCAATTTACAAACTCAGGCAATTGAGGTATGTGTACTAGGTACGCGTACCTCACCCCTTTACACGAACTCATAACTAAGGGTATACATACTGGGTACGCATACCTACCCCTACTCCAGAACTCAAAAAACAATGGTATGCGTACCGGGTATGTGTACCTTCTTGTGTCCAGAATTTCTATAGTTTTGAAACTCTTTGAAACTTTCTCAATTTCCATAAATATTCAAACTCTTGTTATGAACACAGTTGCTTGGGAAATTTTGAAATGATTAACTTGAATCAGAAATATCTCATGAACAATACATTGTTCTTAACTGAGATTGAACAACGATATCTTGAATCATATTTCGAGATATTTTTTTTACAAGAATATTTCGAGATGTTTAACAAGACAGGCTTGACTCGAAATTTCTTCTTTGCAATATCTACTAGAAGTCATACAATATAGTCTCGTATAAATAGAATGGTAATACTTGTGAGTAAATAGAATGGATTAGCCTTCAAATATGTAACACCCCGTGTTTTTAGCATGGCGCATGCTCAAAGATGTGCCATGGCCTGAGATGAAGCTTCATCCAAAGCTTCTGTTGAGTAGTAAAACGAACATTGGCCTGTGCCAATACGCTGCAAAAAATGGCATATTACATGGGAATATTAATCAAGGAAAATATGGCACCAAGAGAGTGTAAGTTGTAAGCTATATTGGCCAAAGGCCAATCTCGCATCAAAGGATGCATTAGGCCAGTTGGGTAGATGGCCTTAAGAAAAGTTAGAGTTAACATAAAAGACTACCATGTCATTGGCCTAGGGCTAAAATCGCATCACTATGTTGCATCAAAGCCGAAGCAAATGGCCTTCCCAATGTGCAGTCATCACGACTGGACATTGGGGTGGCCTATGGGCCAAAGCCGGAAATAAGGCCATCACGACCCTTTACTGGACCTGGCTCAGGAAATGTTCAGCCATCATGGTCGAACATTGGAACTGGCCTGTGAGCCAGAACCGAATGTACAACCATCAAGGCCGTACATTGCAGTTGGCCAGGGCGGTAATGTGCAGCTATCACGGCCTTGGGAGTTGATGAATGATTTTTGCTCCCCTAGTCTAAGTTATAAAAATGTCTTTAAAACATATATAGGGAGGGGTAGTTGTTTGAAGGTGCATATGCGTACCATACACCAAGTAAGCTTCATAGCTTAGCCAAAAAAGTACAAATGATGCTTAGGCCTCATTTATAGATGCTTAGGCCTCATTTATAGATGCGCAACCTTTCCAATGGAGTAAACTAAGCATGGGCATCACATGTCATGCCTTGGACCAATTATGCATTCCTTGGATGCATTTTGACGGAAAGGCCTATACAGACAAGGCCATTACCATTATTGCTTGGCCACGGCCTTGCAAACGAGTTGGCTTAAGTTTTTGTCCCTTCGAGGATGAACTACGGTCTGTGCCTGATCCCTTTAGAGTAGGGAAGGGTACATAGGCAGCCGCAATGAGTTGCAGCATTGGCGGTCCAGCACTTTGTCGCTCATATCATCTATTTGAGAGATGATTGCGGAACGGTGGCCTCTCATATCATCTGGCTCGGTAGATCGACACATGAGATGATTGTGGCCAAACTTGATGAGACAAGTTGATGCAGATGACCAAGTTATAGCCTATCTGGAGACTAATAACCCAAGTGTCGTAATTTAGCTCAAGACGAGTCTAAATTGATTGGAAATGTCCCAACGATCAAGACATGATACTACACATAAATTACGACACTTGGAAACTAATAACTCTAAGCGCCGAGCGTAATTTTCACCGTCACAACATACCTATTTGTTGATGAAGTTCTCAAGTGTATTCATCCGTAGTTTTCAGTCTTTGAGGGTTATTCAATGATGTTTGATAATCAACTAACTTTAATCCCAATCCGTTTAGTAGAGTAGAAATCAAGCTATAGTTTTGTGCTACTAACATTGACAACAAACTTGAGATAGAAAAACTTGCGAGTTCGACTGAGCAGTGCTCTAACATTCCTACTAATAATAAAGATATTATAATAACATTTAATCAAAACTTGTTGATTAAGAGAACTTACATTATGCCAAGATCTCTTATTGTAAACCATTTGTGCAATCTTTATCTTTTCCGTAGTAGCCGCATTAGTTACTTTTCCTGAAATCTTAGAACTTTCAACACGAAAAACCTATAGCCATTTTATAACACAACATTCACCCTTCTTTGAACCCTGAAAACCCTTATCACCTTGATGATCTTCCCCCCAAGCCCTTCGTTATCGTCGTTATCGATACGTTTTGAATCTTCGGTCACATAGTAATACTTGTATGTCTCAACATTTCTAGAATTTCTAGTCTAACCTAACGAAGTTGACTCTAGTAATCTAATCAAGACATCATCCTTCCAATTGAGGTTAGAAAAAATAGGTTTTGCTCATTGGGATTGGTTGTACCATGACTCACGATGTAAGTTGTGAACGGTTATACCATGCTTCTAAAATAGGTTGTGACCGGTTACACCATGCTTCCCAAAGGTAGCTTGTGATCGGTTACACCTTACTTCCCAAGTTATCTTGTGACCGGTTACACCTTGCTTCCAAAAGTATATTGTGACCGATTACAACTTGCTACACACTATAGGCTACCGGTTATACCTCTATTCTCAACATAGTTATGATAGGTTCTACCTAGTCATACAGTGTGTAGAACCTTACGAGGTTAAAAAAATGACGCGAGAATGCGATTGTAATCGAATCGCTTGGAGGGTGGATTCAGTCTCAACTTCATTCCAGTCTAAAGTCTGGTAGTAGGCTAGTGTTTGTTGCGGCTTTAATATGTTGTGATGTTCAATATGGACGAGATCCTGAGTTTTTTTTCCTGCTATTGTGGTTTACTCGTTAACAAAATTTTGGTGTCTTGTGTTTTTCCTTTTCCGCGTTATATTATTTATCTTTATAATTGGATTTACACAGGTTTGTATGTGTACTCAATCTAGGTAGATATGTCCGCTTAATTGTAATCGCTTACAAGACTAGTTTCTTGTAGAATTCGTATCTTGAAAGATAGATAACAAGTTTAATCACTTGGCAGAATTCTGATTGAATTATTTGGATACGACTAGATTGATCTTGGTTATTGATTTTTGAGATCGTCCAAGTACTCGCTAACAATCGGGTTTACTTTACCTTGTGTCTATATACATATTGATTGAGTAAAGGTTGAGATTTAACACTATATACATATTTTCAATAATTATTAAGTTGGTCTACTTGCGATTGTATGAAGTTTTGTCTATACAAAGTTCTTAAGGTAAAGTTGGGGAATCCCCTTCGTTTTAGTTGGTATCAGAGCAGGAAAACATTGTTGACCTAATAAGCTTGTGTTTAAAGCGGTCTCGTATTATGGACAAGAGTGCAATCTCAATTAATGTACTACTATCTTTCAATGACACAAATTATTTATGGTGGAAAATTGTTATGCGTTCATTCTTACAATCTCTTGACTTTCGGACATGGGTTCTTGTTGTAAGAGGATAAAATGCTCCACTTGTGGGAGAAGGAGTCATGAATTGTTCCTAAAGGCATAGAAACATATGACGATGAAGAAATCAAAGATGGTAAATGCAACTCTGATGGATTAAACGTCTTTATCCACGCCATAGGTCAAGATCTTCAACATCATGTGTTTACGTGCACTAGATCAAAATACGATTGGGATATCTTAGAAACCTTATTTGAAGGTAATTCCATAGAAGGAAGTCGGTTTCAAAACCTAACTTATGACTGGGAAAACCTTCGTATGGATGATGAAGATTCGTTTGAGGAATTTAATCATAAATTGTCAAAAGTTGTGAATTCTTATTATTCACTAGGAAAGACTATTCCTGAATGGGATATTGTGATAAAAATTCTGACATCTTTACCAGCTCGATACGAGTCTAAAAAACATGCCATCATGGAAGGAAACGATCTTTCTACACTTTCCAGAAGTACTCTTGTTGGAACTTTGAAGATCCTTATTTTCGAACAGAAAAGAAAAGTTAACATTCACAGTACAAGCATTTCGACTTTCATTGTTGATAAAGACTATATTATTCTATGTTCTGAACAACTTGTCAAAGAAGATGAGAATATCTTAAATTCAAATATGTCATTGTTTGTTCAACCGATCTTTAAAAACTCTTAGACGGAGGAAAAGAAGATATCATAACAACTCTTCTCAAACAAGAAGTTTCGTTGACTATGATGTTCGAAACATCAATGAAACTACTCATTGTGTTAAGTGTCTTGGGCATGGACATCACTTTTCTGTATGTCCTAACAAGGAATAACGTAAGAAAGCCAAAGCCAATGGCAACTCTAGATTATTGTCCAGAATTTGACTTGTCTCTTAAGGTTGAGCTTCCTACTTGTACTGTTGATGATCATGTTCCAAAGCTCAATAGTTCTGATTGTCTCATACAAAACAATTCCCTTCTTCCACAAAAACAATTCAGTCTCTTGATTGAAGAAATTCATTTATTTAAGACTAATTGTCAACCTGGAAAAAGAACTTATGCTAAAAGGGATTGACAATATGGAATATGAAATTAAAAAAATGAGAAAGGAACAAATAATAACTAATAAACTTATTCATGATTTTAATGTTCATAAAAAGAAGAATCGATCCCTACTAGTAATTCTAATAAGAGCAATCAACATGATGTCTCTTCTAAGCACATTTTGGCCAAATTTTCATAACCCTCAATTCTTAAACCATTAGTTAGTTGTTAGCCCTTAAAATATTTTGAGTGTATTAACTAGTTGGTGGCCCATAATAGTTGGTTGTGTTTACTCATAATGGGGTTAGTAAATAAATAAATAAACCTAGGTTAAAAAGTTAGTGATAGGAAATAAAAAGAAATAAAAACCTAGCTTCTTGTTGTCCAGTGAATAGAGTTTGGGAGAACCACCAGAGAGCGAAAATAAGGGGAGAACTCTTGAGGATTTGGAGCTCAAGCCAAAGGCAAGTTTGTTCTTGATCTATCAATTCTTATTATTAAGTATTGAGTTTCGACTTTTAGATACAGTTTAACCTATTGGGGTAGTTAACTTATGCGTAATGGTTCATTGGTATTAAGGTGATCTGGTCGGCGACGACTAGGTCAATCCAAACATTTTCTTCATCTTCTTCCTTGAATCTCTTCAATCCTTTTATGTTTTCCTATAAATTCTTATGATTATCGAGCTCTTTTAAACCCTTTAAACCTTTTGCCTCTTTTTTCAGATTCTGTAAAATAGCTTTTAAAAATCTACTTAATGTTAGACCTAATTTCTTGTTAGTCGTTTATTTCAATGTGTTCCTGTTTATAGAAATTAGCTCTCTTCATACTCTAGGGTTTTGTTTTCTAATCATGTTTTTAAAGGCTTTCTGCTATTTTGATTGATTATTGTTGAAAAAACTTCCATCTATCGGTTTTCTTACTAACCCTTGTTGTCTAGTATTTTCGTGGTTTCTACAGGATTAGTCATGAATTGATGGAGGCTTCGACATAAGGTCACCGAGTCTTCATCATGAGATTCGTTAACAAAGTATTTTGGGAAAGTAGAGGTTACTTCTAATATTGGGTATGATTCATGTTCTTTATTCTTAGCCCTGGTTTTGAGGGTCAGTGGTATATACAGAAGATAAGCAAATTGATATGATTTTTGCATGATGAGATCCTACTTAATGTAGGGATTATTCTACTTTACTTTTTAGATGTCATAAATTGGATGGTTTTATCTCTGGTTGGGGTTAACAAATCTATTTATTCTTCAAGAGTGCTTTATTTTCCCCTTAATTAGCACATTTGAGATTGTTCCCTGGCTCTTCAGTTCTTCTCAAATGCTGTGTGCTTGAGTTATTGATTTGATGGCTATTAGTTAATCTAAGTAGCCTTTGGATTGAGCTTTCATTCCCTATCTAAGTGCTTGGTTTTTTTATTATTGGTGATTATTTAATCGGTGAACTTTAATTAGAGTTTCTCAGTCAAGTATGTATACTTGGAAGAATTTACTCATGCAACCAATTATCTTTTTGATTATTTAATTTTCAGATTTTTAATTATAACTCTTAATCTTCCTAGAGTTTTACTGCTGTTTTAGAAGGTATAATGCACTTGGCTGATAAATTGTATCTTGCTTTCTCTCTGATGGAGTAAAGAGAATGATTGACTGTGATTTTTCTTATTCCTAATTCTTTATTCTGAAAAGAATGTGCAGTCTCTTCAGTTTATTTTCATTTATAAAGGTAATTTATTTTATAAGGATGTCCTTGGGAGAGTGTTTTTTCTGTTTGGTTAAATAGCCTAAATTGTGATAGCTGCTCTCAGTTCTATTTTCAATCCTTTTCTGAGATACTTCTAGTGCTGTGAAAAATATGAATTTACCAGTTGATCAAGTGAGAGTTCTAAACTTGGATGAGGATGTAGAGGAGTTTCTCTTCAAGTTTGCTGCTCTGATTTGTGACAAGTACGTAATTACCACAAAACTTCATCAAGCATATCCTTAATAGGGTCTGGACAATAAACTCTCTAGACTTCAAGCTATCCAAACCTTATGTTCAAGGTATTAATGTTCAAGGTGAAAATGAATTTCTCAATCTGTTTGACGTCATGTTTAGGAAGCAAAGCAAGATATGAATCTTGCTTTTACTTCCAGACCAACTCGTTGTTTGGGAAGTTATTTGTTGTTCAACACTTAAGAGGATTTAGAGTCTGTGTTTGATTTGGTCCAGGATATTACTTTGATGCATGTTCAAATTTCTATTCCATCTGTTCTGGTTAGCAAAGGTAAAGTGAGAGATATTTTGCAAATGATTGGCACTATTGTCTCCGTGGAGTCAGTCCTAGGAACTTTTTATGAGGCAACATTAATGGTTCCTCTAAATACTCCTTTAGCTAAAAGGTGGTGCTTAACACAACTGGAAAGACTTTTATATGTCTGTTTTCTACCCCCAAATTTACCTTTTCATACAGAAAAAGATGCTTTGTTCTCTATCATGATGAAGCAAGATGCAGATAGATCCGGATGAGGATTTATGTTAGGTCTCTTCAGCGCCTTCACCGAGAGCTACACATGTTGCTGTTAATTCTGTGTAATCAATGAAAAGGGAGAAAGTTCAGGATCTGTGAAGAATGGTGGTGAACATGTTGTTGTTGGTAATATCTCTCAACCTTATGCATTTTCAGTGAGTATTCATCCAGATGGATCAGTAAAGTCCACGGGCTCTTCTCAATCTCTCCTCAGTGTTTCGCTTGGTTCTCCCCATAATTACTTCTTTAACCTTCAGGAGAATGTCAGTTCATCAAATGCAGACTCCTCTTGTCGGATTCTCGTATAAAATCAACTCATGTTTCTTGTCCTCTTGTTGAGAACCACTCAATGGATTTTCCTTCGATTTTGAATGATAGGAAAGGTAAGAGACCTAGATCCTCGTATGAATCGCTTTTGTAGGCTATAGTAATGTCTCTTCTTTTCATTCTTTATGCCTACACCTCAGTGGCCTCAATGGTCTCCTTACCTCCTTTTACACCTCTGTTAATGCTCCCTTCCATTTGGGAAGTTTTAGTTTGAGTTCTTATTCAGGGTAACACAAATGTTATATGGTCTTCTTCGTGTGCTTCTTTTGCTCGAGATAGTCTTTACTTCATCGAGTTTCATGTTTAACTCCTCTTCTGAAATGAGCTTTTCTTCGGATGGTTATGCTAATGTTTTCACTGACAATATTCCTCTAAGTAATCCAGAAGTTGAAAATGAGATAGATGGATCTATTATTCTTTAACCTTTCCCTTTGGATACTCTCCCACCGGAACCTTTCGTTTCGGATGAAGAATTTGAGAAGGAAGTTAATCTCATGATGAACGACTCTCTAGACGCTATGGATGAATATCCCTCATCAGTTCATGACCCTGTAAGTTCTCTTATTTATCTCTACCTCACTCTGAATCTTTTTTGTGGCTTTTTTGTTGTTTACTTTGCAAATTATCGAGTCTAGTTTTATTTATATTTTTCATCATGATTTTTCTTTGCTGGAACATGAATGGATGTTGCTCTGATAAAAAATGGCTTCATTATTAAACATATTTAGGAAGTATAAACCAAATGATGTGTGTCTATTTGAAACTATGGTTGATGCTGATACTGTGAAAAAATATAGCCATGATGTAGTTTTTATAGTGGAAGTAAGAAATGGATTCGATTCTCGGACTCTTCAAAGATTTGGTTTTAGGACTAATGAAGAAAATAAGAAATACTAAACAAGAATTGTTAAAATAGACCAAAAGATTGATATGGTGATTTTATATTCAAATATAGGGCGAAAATCTAGGATTTCGAGATTCCACCGCTATTATGCATACTAGAATTTTAAATAATTTTCTATAACTTCTCCAAAAAGTTTTAGACGATTTAGGACACAAAGCACGTCTCGGAAAATAAATCGTTCAAATCAATAAAAATTCTTAAATGATTAATAATTTTCTTCACTTATATGCTAGTCTCTATGATAGATATATAACTCACTAATCAAGCATTCGGACACGTAAAGATTAATTATTATCGTTACTACGCAAGAATATAAGGGCCAAGGAGAAATATTAGTATAGAAATTAATTTAAAACACTCTAGCATACATAATATGGTTTCCTCTCTAATCCTAGAAAAATAATTTAGCTACTCATAAGTGAAAGTAATAATGCAAAAGAATTAATGGAACTCATTTTTATTCAACTCAAATGGACTTATAGAGCTTGCGTATTTTATATCCAACTTCCCGTTTGCTCACTTTCAATTACAAGAATGAGAGGTGTAAAGATCAAAACGAATACTAAGACAGGACAAAAGATCACCACTCGCACCAATCTCTCCCCACCAAAAGATCAAAGATGACCATGAAGAATATCTAAGCCCCTTTTATATGCGACCACCTCAATTACTTTCCGCAAGAAGAAAATTTGCATTAATCCCAAATCTCACGTATATGGTAAGAAAAATCTTCCCTTATCGCAGGCTTCCAAGGCTGGAGTTTGGACACCAGGCGTTTGGCATGTAGTGTACGAGACACCACCGTTATATTTTCTCTTTATATGGAAAATGTTCTTGTCAGCCTTCCAACAATATGTGTAGTCTTTTGGAACATGAGTGGGATCCATGAGAGGCCATGTGTCCACAAAACTTTAGCTCATGCAGTTATCAAAGGTAAGTGCACTTTCCTTCTTCATTCGATACATATTCCATGCACAATCCGCGGAATGGCTTATTCCTCCATGTGACCCATTACGTTTGTTCCCATACACCACTAGCATTAACTTTCCCATTTAGCATGTCATGACTTTTCAACTTCCATAATTAGATATGTGAGAGCACATGTTATGATAGTTTGATACTTAGCTAGCAAGAGACATTATGTGGCCACAAGAATATTAGGAAAGTCGTGTTTGACCTTTCCTTCCCATTGCAATCGGTGAGTTTGACATTGGTTATTTTTGACCGGTCCATGCATCACGCGCATCCATGTTCTGGTATAGCCATTATAGAATTTTTAGGTCCATTTCTCCTTTTTTAAGGCGAAGTTTTGTATTTTGGTCCATTGAGCATTATTCATTAAAATCTGCAAAACTAAAAAAAAAACTCATCAAATTTGTACAAAATAGAGAACTAAAAATTGTAAATTAAGATGTAATGTATGACGTGTTTACACACTCAACAAATACCCCAAACCTACATTTTTATAGTCCCAAGCAAAATTCAAATGAAGAAAAATCCCAACTCACTGCAAGGTGATCGCAGATTACATTTAGCGTATGCAATAAGCCTTTAAACCCCTAGGTGGCCTAGTGGACGAGTTATAGTCGTGAGGGTTTACAGGTGTACCCACAAAACCTTTTACTCCAAATTGGTCACAAGTATTCAAAGAGCTATGAGGACATACATATTCTCAACCTATCGCCAAGTAAATTGGAATGCCGAGAGATATTAATGGTGGGTTTGGATGTAGAATTTTAAAGGTGGAATTTACGGGTCAAGGGATTTGGTGGAACTCGTTTCCCTTTGTACGTTTGGTTGCCGAATCCTAGAATCACGTTTCCTCGGGATCCAGGTTTTCCGAACAAATCCTCCACATGGAGTCCGAACCCTCCCCATAAGATTTCTCGGGAAACTTATCAAGGGATTTATGGACCCACTATTTTTAACTCTAAATCCCATATAAATGTAATTTTATGATTTGAGGGTAATGCCAAATGGTACAAAGACTTTAAAACAAGAAAACTCTATAAATCCTAGGAATTTTAATTGAGTTACCAAACACACAAGGAATTTACATGAATCCCAGAATTTGTAATCCACATGGATTATAAATTCTGAAGCTAAAAATTCTGCAAACAAACCCACCATAAAAGTATCCGCTCTAAAGCTGAATAGGAAAGGGGAGACACATCCGCAATCTTTGCTAGATAAGGAGATATTCGCTGCTTGACTAGATAAACATTGTAAGATGCATCCGCTTTACAATCGGATAAGATTAGGAGAGAGATAAAGATGAGAGGGACGTCCCGCTATACAACTGGACAAATTACGTGTGATGAGTTGAACCCGTTTAAAGATCTTGTGCCCGAGATGGAAAGCGGACTAACAAAGCAACCAATATGCATCTCTCTTTGACTCTATCATAGTGTTCAAAAGTAGAAACAACGTCTTCTTGACTTCAATTGTTGATGATAAACTCTTGAACTTCGTAGAACCTTGACAATTAACTCTTTTCTTGATTTCTAGCTTAAAACTTCCGTATAGATTTCTAATTCCATATGGCCTTATTGAACAAAACTAACAACAAAATTTGAATGTACATAATATTTTTCATTTTCTTCTTTTTTTTTTTTTTTCAATTTTTTTTTTTTTAATGGAACTCGATAATAACAAGACTAATATTTACATGGCCATGAGACAAGGACTTTAGCACTTGGATCTTCGCAACTTGTAATATCTTGGTATCATGAACTTCAACAACTTACATCGTTTGATTCTCTTTGCTCTAAGAGCAAATCCTATGGGTAGTGTCACTCTTTCAAATGAAGGAGGGCACTACCGATTAGACAAAATTAGAGTCTTTTATGGGTAGTGTTTTGGTCCCTTTTTCACCCAAAGACTATTATGCACTCGTTCGATCGAGCGAGTGGTTGGGAGATGTCACACTAGACGGGGACTATCCCCCGTCAAAATTTTTTGCCTTTTTAGAAGTAAAACAGGGGACAAATCCCAGTTTTAATTTTTTTACATTTTTAATTTGGACGGGGACTATCCCCATCTATTTAGATTTTTTTAGTTGTTTTGTTGGATTGGGAAAGTCCCCGTCCATGTTTTTTTTTTTTTTTTTTTTTTTTTTAGTTTTTTAATTTGATTTTTTTGTTGAATGGGGACTTTCCTCATTCATGTAGTTTTTTTTTTTTTTTTTTTTTTTTTTTTTTTTTTTTGACGGGAAAGTTTGTTTTCTTTTTACCTTTTTTTTGGACGGGCGTCTTCTTCGAATTTTTTTTACTTTGCGGGAGATTGTCTTCCGTGTAGTGCCATTTTCTTATTTGTCCATAGTGGGTTCACTCGTTCATATGAGCGAGGGGTCCTTCATATGGGCGAGTTAGTCTCCATCCTGGAGACTACCCATAGGATATGCTCTAAGTCTTCAACTTTGATTTTGAATTTTGCTTTTCTTGCTTATAAACCTTAAACATCTTCAACTTTCTTCATAGATTTTGATGTCGCCTCCGCTTTGTTGATGATCATCGGTTTCTCTTTGAGAGAGAGTCGTAATCCAGTAACTAAGACTACATTGTGAGGTTGCTTTGTCTTTCTGGCATTTCCTTTTGACCGAATTGTCTTTCTATCATGGATGGTTAGGTCCATCACGATTACCCTCTAAAAGGTACATGTTCTCTCCTGGTTGTCAATGATCTCAATGTCTTTTTCTCTAATGTCTCACTAGAATTTTATCCCTAGCAATTCGAATTTCCATCTTTTTGGTGAGAAACAATATGTAAACTTAGCTAACTGAATACTATGTGACTCTAAATGTTGGAGATTCTTGGTACAACTAAAATTTTTCTCCCTTACCCCCAAACCTAAATTGAACATAGTCCTCGATGTTCCAGATATAAATATGAATGCATGAACAAAGAGAAATGCTGATCAAAAGAAAAGATATAGGGAAAGATATTACCAGGACCATGTACCACAAAGATGGGTTGCCTCCCATAAAGCGTTAAGTTTAATGTCTTCGACCCGGACTTGACCGTACTGTGAAAAATTAGTCGTGATAAACGGGATCCTGTAAATTTGTATTTTCCACTTGAGTTGGTCAATTCGATAAATGGTTTCAAATCGCTGACCTTTGACTGTAAAAGTCTCTCCAGTATCATGGTTCCTAACCTCAATAGCACCGTGCGGATACACGGTCTTGACATAGAATGGGCCGGTCCAACGAGATCTAAGCTTACCATCGGCCTGTGTAAACGACTTTCAAGAATCGATTTGTCGTGAAAACTTTGGTTTTCTCCTTGTAAATTTTCGCATTGGTAAGAATCATTACAATTTCTTCTAACTCATTGAGTTGAAGTCTACGGTTATCACCAAACAGCAGTAGGTCAAAGTTTAGCCGTTTAATGGCCCAATAAGCTCGGTGTTCTAATTCTACGGAAAATGACATGCTTTACCGAAGACTAGTCTATACGGAGACATCCCAAGTGGAGTCTTAAAAGTCGTTTAGGTAAGCCCACAAAGCTTCTATTAAGCGCAAAGACCAATCCTTTCGGGTAGGGTTTACGGTCTTCTCTAAAATCATTTAATCTACCTATTAGACACTTCTACTTGGCCACAAGTTTGTGGGTGGTAAGGTGTAGAAACCTTATGGGTAATGGAGTATTTCTTTATAAGCGTCTCAAAAGATCGATTACAAAAATGGGAACCTCCATCACTAATGATTGCTCTAGGCATACCAAATCGAGAGAAAATATTGTCTCTAACAAACTTGATCACGACGTGGCGATCATTTGTCTTGGTAGCTATTGCTTCAACCCACTTAGACACATAGTCAATCGGCTAATAAGATGTAAAAGTTACCATATGAATTGACAAAGGGACCCATAAAATCTATACCCCACACATCAAATATTTCTATTATTAGTATAGGACGAAGTGGCATCATATTTCGTCGAGTCAACTTCCCTAATTTTTGACATATTTCACAACTTTGACAAAATAGTGGGGAGTCCTTAAACAGAGTTGGCAAATAAAGACCAGATTGCAGAACCTTCACAGCTGTTTTCTTAGAACTAAAGTGACTCCCACAAGCTCCAGAATGACAAAAAGTCAGGACACTGGAGATTTCGTTGTTAGGAATACAACGACGGGTGATCTGATCAGGGAAGTACTTGAATAAGTATGGATCATCCCAAAAAAAATATTTAACCTCAGATAAGAATTTAACTCTATCCTGTTTAGACCAATGGTCAGGCATTTGACCAGTTAACAAATAATTAACAATGTCGCAAACCAGGGTAACTCAGAGATGGAAAATAATTATTCATCAGGGAACGTGTCAAGGATCGGTCTCTCATCATCTCTAGTCTCATCAAGGATACGGGATAAATTCTTATCAAGGATACTACATTTTCAGACCCTTTTTTATCACGAATATCTAGAGTAAATTCTTGGAAAAGCAATACCCATCTGATCAGCCTAGGTTTTGAGTTCTTCTTCGAAAGGAGATATTTAAGAGCGGCATGATCAGAATATACTATGACCTTAGACCCTGTGGAGATATGATCTAAATTTCTCCAAAGCAAAAACGATGGCTAACATTTCTTTCTCAAAGTGGTAGTGTAATTTAATCTGGGCATCATTTAGGGTCCTACTAGCATAATAAATCACACTAGGTGCTTTATCACGTCGTTGGCCAAGGACAGCACCAACCGCATAATCGGACGCATCACAAATGAGTTCAAATGGGAGGTTCCAATCGGGTGGTTGGATAATAGGGGCAGAAGTCAACAATAATTTAAGCTTCTCAAAAGCTTGAACACGGAGCTTCATCAAACACAAAGGCAAGATCTTTAGCAAGTAGGTTCGATGAGGTAAGGCAATCTTGCTAAAGTCTTTAATGAAACGACGATAAAATCCAAGCATGGCCAAGGAAAGATCTAACATCTTTACATTCTTAGGTGGTCTTAATTTTGCAATTAGGTCAACCTTGGCTTTATCAACTTCTATTCCTTTAGAGGACACCACATGTCCTAACACTATTCCAGTTTTACCATAAAATGACACTTTTCCCAATTAAGGACTAAGTTATTTTCTTTACAACGTTCTAGAACTAGTGTAAGGTGGTGCAAACATTCATCGAAAGAGGATCCAAAAACCGAAAAATCGTCCATAAAAGCCTCGAGAAATCGTTCAACCATGTCCGATAAGATACTTAGCATGCAACGTTGGAATGTTGCGGGTGCATTACACAACCCAAAAGGCATACGCCTGTAAGCAAAAGTACCAAATGGACATGTGAACGTTGTCTTCTCTTGGTCCTCAGTTGCTATAGGGATTTGGTTATAACCGGAGTATCCATCTAGGAAGCAATAATGGTTGTGGCCAGCTAATCTTTCTAACATCTCGGTCGATGAATGGTAGAGGAAAGTGGTCTTTCCTAGAGGCCGAGTTCAGACTTATTGTAGTCTATACATACTCTCCACCAGGTGGTAACACGGGTAGGTATCAATTCATTGTTCTCATTCGTAACTACCGTAATCCCGTACTTCTTTGGGACAACTTTGGACATGGCTGACCCATTTACTATCGGATATGGGGTATATGATACCCGCATCTAACAACTTGAGAACCTCGGTCGAACAACTTCCTTCATATTAGGATTCAAACGTCTCGCATTTTCTTGAGGTTTTGGCACCTTCTTCTAGGTAGATGTGGTGCATACAATCAATGACTAATTCCTTTCAAATCTGCTACAGTCCACCCTATTGCAGTCTTGTGCTCTCTAAGAACACTAACTAGTCTACTTTCCTGATCGGGCTCTAAGTCATAGGTAATTATGGCGGGAAGAGTATTGTCATTACCAAGAAATACATATTTCACTCGTATCTGTAGCGCTTTAATTCAAGGGTGGGGGCCTTAATCCGATGATGGGAGGGGTTTATCTATGGTCGGCGGAAGAGGTTCTGGTTTACGCTGCCATTTACCATAATTTAAAACTGGCGCAAAATCTAACAACGCATTAACTTCTTCAAAATGACTATCCTCATCATAGTATGCTCCAAAGTGGGCCAAGCATGCCTCTAAAGGATCGCTAACACTATTGGTGGTAAAGGTATTCTCAACTAGAGAATCAATCATGCATATAGACTCATAGTGTTCGGATCCCAGAGGGCTTGTAACGCCTTAAAAAGTTCACGAGATTTTCGATTCCCAAATGAAAATTCTACTAGGCCGGTTGACAATGTATGACTCGCATTTGCAGTGGCTAGAAACGGACGACCTAGGATGATTGGGATATTGATATCTTGACTAGAGACATGTTGAGTGTCTAAAATCACAAAGTCAACTGGATAGATAAAGTTTTCTACAGAACCAAAACGTCTTCAATAATTCTACGTGGGATTTTGACTGACTGTCGGCTAACTGTAGTGTTATCCTAGTTGGTTCCATCTCACCTAGTCCAAGTTGTTCATATATACCGAGAAAGGTAAAAGATTCACACTAGCCCAAGATCTAATAGAGCATTGTCTATCATTTGTTTACCTATGACACATGTGACAAAGTGGACAACCAGGATCTTTAAATTTGACTGGGTACTTTTATGAGATTATGGAACTAACTTGTTGGGTCAAAAATCCCTTTTTATGGACACTCGCGTCTCTCATGACAGTGCACATCTCTTTTAGGAACTTGGCCATAGTTGGTACATGTTTTATTGCATCTAACAAGGGCAGGTTAATCTTAACTTGCTTAAAGATGTCTAGGATTTCAGCATATGTACTAGGCTTTTTCTTAGCTAGTCTTTGAGGAAATGGTGCAGGTGGTATGTACACTCTCTCAGGGGTAGCTTCCTCACTTGGACTCTTAGCATTCTCATGCCCATTAGGGTCTTTAGACGAATTTTGGTCAACCTCAGTCTCTTTTTCAGCTGGACTACTATCCTTATGTGGTTCTACCGAGTTCTCTAGAGTTTTACCACTCCTAAGGGTGATAACTGCTTTGACATGTTCGTTGTGGTTAGAACTACCAGAGCCATTAACCAGGTTAACTCCTTTTGGATTCCAGAGTCAGTTGGCTAGGAAATTTCCCATTCTACATATCATTTAAGGTTTCGAAAGTTGACTTATTTGAGTCTCTAAGTTGGCAATAGCTCGGTCACTTTGTTTTGTTAGTTACGCTGACTCAACAAGATAAAGTTATCGAATTTTTGGTTACTCTGGACAACACTTTGGGATAAGAGTTTCATAGATTCCTCTAAAGACATCATCTTAGGATCAACTTGTTGATGGTGAATTTTCATTTAAGGCTAAAATTGTAAAAGCCAAAATTATGCGCTAACATCTTGCAAAAGATAAATCCATTAATAAGAGATGAATACTTCTTCACTTTACTAATTCACCTAGAATGGAGCATGTGGCAACAATCCCAGTATTCCGTGAATTAAATACACAAAATTCATCCAGGTTGGAGCATGTGGCAACAATCCCATATACCCTATGAATTTACAGCATTATTAATTAATGCATGACCAGCCTTGTATTTCATGTACTCATTATCAGTGTGGCATGACGAATGAATTTTTTCTCAGCAGAGCAACACGAACCTCCAAGCATTAATAATGAAGCATGTACGAAATACCCCGTATAGGTCGCAACTCTCGGTGTGTTATACTAGCCCGATTGAGCATACATCTCTCGGTGCGTTATACTAGCCCGATTGAGCATATTTGAATCTGGACTGTCCATATCAGTCTCAGAAACGATCACGACCATCCAACTTGACCAAGCATGGTTGGATGGCTTAGATCGAATCCATGACCCCAAGCAGGTATTGGAATATTCACTACCGACCCAACGCGGGCCCCGCATGGTCGGCCTCCCCAAAAGGGTGGCATAACTTTCCAAACCGTCCAAGCCAAAACAGTATGGACGAAAAACCCTAATAGATGGAGGGTGTATATGTAGATCCAAAGGGCCCATAGCATGTCAACACGCTCACTGTAATCCCGCCTACACACATGACCGATCGGTCAGGACCAACCATGGCTGGTCGTTCCAGATCGTGCGCCCAAAGTGGGCATGCCGCACGGCCGACAAAACCCTAATTAGGGTTTGCATTGATCGCAAACGTCCGTTTTTCTCGATCGAATGGAGGGTTTAGGAGTCGACCGAGCGGTCCGATGAGCATCAACATGATCACCGTGGACCCATCTATCTCCATACCCGATCGGCCAAGGCATACCATGCAGTGGTTCCAATTCGCACGCCCAAACTAGCGTGGTCACACTTCCCAATCGCAAACCGATCTCGACCACTTAACTTCGCCGGACGATTGAGTGGCTTAGATCACGTTCCTATGGGAAAGTAAGGTATAGGCATGAACACCAGCCCTGCCACCTACACGCCAAACCAATCGGCGGGGCCGACCAAGCTTGGTCGTCCCGAAACGCGCGCCCTGAAGAAGGCATGACGAGCGACATTTGCGGCACCAAACTTCCGTTGTAAATCAATCCCGACCGCTCCTCTTTTGCTCTGACAAATTGAGTGGTCCAGATCACACTTTCACGGGACAATGAGGTATGGGCATGTATCACGCATGCCGTCTACACGCATGCCCGATCGGCCATGCCAAAATCGTGTCCCAAGCTTGGATTCAACCAAGTTGAAAAGTGGTGCTTGCGCACCTCTTTTAAAAACCTAATTCAATAACGGTGGCAGATGAGTGTCACAAAGATCATCTCGTCCGTCCAACTTCACCGTCTTGGTTATACAACCCCGGGGAGTTAATTGGTCGGTGAAGCGTCATGAAGATCACCACTCGTCACTCTACCACACCTTGTGGTCGTCCAAGGAGGACTTGCTTACGCAACCTCCAAACAATCACATGAAGTAGGCTTTGGACATGAGGCTATTTTGAGACGCTCAAACAGCGATGCTTCATGCACGCTCGAATATACTCGATGCGGATACATAGAATACACACGATACTTCACAAGTACCGACTTCTAAATAACTTAGTTTTTAATCTAGCATTACATGTTACTTTACGTGGGTCCCAAGATCCACACACTCGAGACATCAATCATGTCATAAACTGGGGATACATAATGGGGTATTGGTCGGCGGTTTCACGGCGTGCGGCGCACAACGCGCCATCACAAGAACGTGTCGGGAAGTCATAGACGGTTAGTGATAATGGGAGAAGTGGGCAAGACTGGTCGTGTGACACCAACACACGACTCCACTACTCCATCACTCAACTTTCTCCACTTCCCACGAGATACGAGGATTAGGCTTAAAGACTTGTATAAATAGGTTCTCCTCCTATTTTCAAAAAGAGGAACAAGGCAAGACAAGACAACAGAGAGGCAAGTGTTGATACAATCGTATTCAAACACCGAACTGATAGCTTACATCCTTCAAGCCAATTCAGCTTTCTGATATAAGTCATACATAGCCAACACCTTCACAATCTCAACACCTTCTTCGCTTCCTCCCTAAGATTAACCCCATCTCCTTCACTTTGTGACCGAAACAAGTCTGGAACGACCATTTCTTGGTTTAGGACGGATTTACACACATTGATTTCTCGAATCTACAAGCACTCCCGTGCAGTGCATTTGTTTAGGGTTTAGATTCATTTCTCATCCACACACCCCAAATTACCAAAATCGCGCGAAATAGTTTTCACCCATAAACAATTGGCGACCACAGCGGAGGTTAATCTCTTGGTTGTAAAGTCAATTTCTTTAAAACCATTCAATCAATTTCGAGATGGTTGGTCTTAGGACCGCCTCGACAGTCTCAAATCCTGATGGTTCCTCCAACGGAGATACCCCTCCTCCTAACGGCGTATCTGACGGCATGATCAGGAGATTTCCAATATTAAGCAAACTAGCACGGTGCAGGAGATTCACACGAAGAACATGGAGCTAATCAAAGAAGCGGTAAACGGCATACTTGATCTCCTCATTAAGATGACATCGAGATGAGCGTTAGGAGACCTCTACACCGGGGACTAGTTCCCCTCGGATCAACAACTTTACTACGAACCGGAGATCGGTGGATCGGAAGCGGCATCTCTAGTGAAAAGCTTGTGTGAACTCTTGCACCTCTCGAAGAATCAACGGCGAGAGACGTTTCTTGCAATTAATAAAATAGCTCGGATATACACCGACTCCTTCACGTCCGTAAGTCCTAATCGCATCGAAACATCTGTAAATAATGTTACATTTACAGAAGACGACATGATGGCAGAGGAAGGTCACATCCGGGCCCTACATGTTACCGCACGCATTAAGGGTTCAGAGTTCAGGAGGGCCCTCGTCGACACAGGAGCATCTTCGAATGTGATTACTCTCAAGACTCTCGGGATAGCCAAGGTTATCCCATGCAAGATTGTACAGACGACCCACTACTGATGACGGACTTGAAGGAAACTGCACCAAGCACATACGGGTATGTCAATCAATTTATCAAGAGGGACCCGTTCAGTCAAAAGTGAAATTTGAAGTCATAGACTAGGAGCCGGACTACCATATGATACTAGGGAGACCGTGGCTTCATGACAATAAGGTCATCCCTCAACGTATCACCAGTGCCTGAAGACCATGCTAAATGAGGAAGTCATATGTATTCCTGCATCATTGTCTCCATACGCACCAATATGCAGAGTGGAACTGTTCGAGCCAAAAGAAACTCCGCGGGAAGGTCGGACAAAGTCCTGTGCACTCCCACTACCCACGTGGGCTTGAATCCGGAAGAAGACCCTTGCATCAGCGGGGATAAGCACCACGACACGCCTTTTCGATGAGGCATCCATCTTTATCCTGAAGCTTCAACCCATGCTCACACCAAAAGGGAACGCACTTTCGAGGAAAACCGTGATCGAAGGGGAAGACAATATCACTGGCGCCATTTAGCAATTAGCGTGTGATCTCTGCCGGTTGAATCTTCGCAAAACGACGAAACACAAGAGGAGGTATTGGACGCTCCGCGGCGCCTACAAGATGGCACCAACTCCACAAATGCCGACGAGCCCGAGACTGTGCTATCGGGAATGAAGAATCTCCCGAGTGCCTGTCTCTGTCAGTTCGACTCGTCCGTGACGAACGTGTGAGTCTTGTCCAACTACTCAAGGAGTACCAAGATGTGTTTGCTGGACATACGAGGAAATGCAGGTCTAGACAAAATTGGTCACCCATCACCTACATGTCATACCCGGATCCAAGCCAATCAAGTAATCTCCGAGGCAATTCGGACACGAAGTGGAAGAACAAATCAAGAACGAAATTCGGAAGTTGCTAGTCGGTGGCTTCATCGGACCTATTCATCATCCGACTGGTTAGCTAATGTGGTCCCAAAGAAAGAAGAAAAACGGACGATTCGGTCTTGCGTGGATTTCAGAGACTTGAACAAGTGCTGCCCCAAGGATGACTTTCCTCCGCCTAACATCAACATGTTAGTAGAAGACGCCACCAATGGACACGGCATGTTCTCCTTCATGGATGGTTACAATGGATACAATCGAGATAAGGATGTATGAGCACGATGCAAGTAAGACATCCTTCCGAACCCCTCTTGGCAATTTTTACTATACTTTTATGCCATTCGGTTTAAAGAACGCCGGGCGCAACGTATCAACATGCTATGACGGAAATCTTCCACGACATGATGCATAAGCAAGTCGAAGACTACGCGGATGATATAATAGTCAAATCCAAGACTCAAGCTATCCTCACAATGTCGCCGCGTGAACTCGTGAAGGAGCTCCAAAACTTCATGGGCAAGTGAATTTTTGCTTCATTCACCCCCCTGAAGAAAGGATCAAGTTTAAATCTGGATCACACTACAACATGAAGCGTTTCGGAGGATTCAACAAATATTGTCATCTATGAATCATCACAAAGGGTTAGCCTATTATGTCACCCAGGACAAGAGCGAGCATGGGACATCTTCGGATCCACGGGCCGACACCTCAAGGGAGCACCTCAAGAAGATAACGATGTCCGCGTGTCATGTCGAGAAGAATCCGGGCGAATCACTCTATCAGAGGATGGTGCATGTCTACCGTGTTATGTTGGAGAATCTGCACTTTTGGTCATTCTATGGAATTCGTGAAGTTGTTGAATGTTCATCTACGACAACATCTACCCTGCTGGAAAGAACCATGCCTTCCAGTAATGAAGAGCCTCATGATGTTCGTGGAAGCATACATCCAACCAACAGGCAATACAACCTTCAGCCTTCCATAGCGGTTTATTTGAAACAACAAGAGGAAAGCCACCGAGATACAACATCCTGTAACGTCCAAAATCGCTAACTCCAACTCCAAGACCATATGCATGATCTGCAGAATGGTGAAACAACGTCCAAGATATTCCATATCTGGATCGATGGTAATTACATCAATGAGAGACGCTTTCGAATTTGTCTCCCGTGGAAGATTTAGTTGCGTTATCAAGGAGTATGACTGATTGCTTAGCACCGCCAATCTCAAAGACACCTCATGAACCTAGCGTGACAACATCTATCAAGTCCAAAGCTCCGGATACTCGTGGGCAGGGGATTGTCTCCCTCTTCTCTATTTCTTGAAGAAAAGTCAAGAAAGCCATCGGTTCCAGTTTATCCCTCTAACAATAAGACGAGCTCTACCAATATATGAAGACTGCCAAGTTCGTGCCCGTAGCTATCACGCATCTCCCCGCCGGTCTCTTAAGATCACAAGCGCTGCCGGAACCGTTGTTGCTCATCGATTAATACCATCCGAGCTTCACCATATCAACGACCATTACGTACAAAAGACCCATCGGGCATACAAGATAGAGCCACGTAGACCATGCTTGGGACCGAGGTTCAAGCATGAAATTCCTTTTACCGTCAGGTCAAGAACTTCTTCAACACTCTCTCCCGGCATCGCGGCTTCAACGCTCCACCCACTAGAAGTTGCTTCAACGCTCTCCGGGACTCGCTTGCTCAGGAAGATGCTTCAACGCTCTCGGGGGACCCACACCACGTTCGAACATACAAAGGTTCAGTTTGGGCAAAGCAAGCACGCCTAGATCCCACGTTCGAGCAAAGGGAAGACCGATGTTGGTTAGCAAGACCGGTGTTCGTCAAGGCAAGACCGGTGTTGGTCGAAGTAGCAAGGGACGACACTCGAGCAAGCACATAAACGTACGAGAAAAAGAAAGCAAGGTCGGTGTTGATCAAGTCACAAGGCTTCTTTTCGGATCACGAGGTCGGTATTGGGCCAGCAAAACGGCTTAGATAATAGTTTGTGTTGATGATTATTCTCACGAAAATATTGTATCTTAGTGCCTCTAACATTAAGATCGCTATTGTCAAAATCTTTTTTTAAACTCAAGAGAAAATAGAAAAGTATTGGATACAGCTGGCCTATTAAATTTAAAATCCAAGATAATCCTTCTCTTGTGACTAGATTAAGGTCGCTCATGTCGTTCTTTCGGGAATGACATAAATGGGGGAGATTTATTTTTGAACTTGTGCTTAATAGAAATATCTTTGTGGGGAGTGCAGATGTGGAATTGTAGAAGATGCTTGTGAAAAAGCGGGGGTCTAACAACCACACCCAATATTTCGTTCGGTAATCTGTATGGACTAACTCCAATATAATTCCAAGAGAATCAACTAGATAGTCAGACTGAATCAAGGAAAGATATCCAAGAGTTATATCTCTGTTTCTCAATGTAATCAGCAAATCAAATAGATAAGAATCTGTGAGCCTGATTATTTTGAGAAACAACTCGGACGGCATCAAAAACCAATATCCAAGTGTAATCAATTTATATCAACAACCAAAGGTTGGATTTTCCAATTGATTGAACTACGCACAACCTGTGATATTTCAATTATATAAACAAATATAACGCGGAAAATAAATAACACAGACACCAGAAATTTTGTTAACGAGGAAACTGCAAATGCAGAAAAACCTCGAAACCTACTCCAGATTTGAACACCACACCGTATTAAGCCGCTACAGACACTAGCCTACTACAAGTTAACTTCGGACTGGAATGCAATTGAGCCCTAACCAAGTCTCACACCGATTAAGGTACAATCGCGTTCCTTATGTTTCTGAATCCCGAGCAGGACTCTACATACTTGATTCCCTTAGCTGATCTCACCCACAACTAAGAGTTGCTACGACCCAAAGTCGAAGACTTATTGATAAATCTGTCTCACACAGAAAAGCCTATTTTGATAGATAAATCTTCCTCCCACAGAAGTACCTATGAAGTTTGTTCCGTCTTATGATAAATCAAGGCGCACATGAACCAATTGATAATCCGGACTTATATTCCCGAAGAACAACCTAGAAATATCAATCACTTCACAATAACTTAACTATATGGTAGTGGAAGAAGTTTATTTTGGAATCACAAAGAATGAGACGAAGAGCTTTGTGATTACTTTTTTTATATCTTCTTGTTGATGGTGTTTTTTAGACAAGGGGTAAAATCGTAAAACCCCATGACCTAGTGTTACCCGCAACACATTAAATAAGAGCATTTAACTCAGGTGTAAATAATTAATAGGGTATTTTTTCAAAATACAGTTAGGTTTTCAACACGGAACCCTAATTCAAAAACCAAGCCGCATCTCACAAGCACCATGGCAACAATGCCAAAACCAAGCCGCATCTCGCACCATGGCAACAATGCCAAACCAAGCCGCATCACGGCGCACCATGGCAACAATGCCAAACCAAGTCGCATCTCGCGCACCATGGCAACAATGCCAAACCAAGCCGCATCTTTGCGCACCATGGCAACCATGCCAAACCAAGCCGCATCATCACGCACCATGGCAACAATGCCAAACCAAGCCGCATCTTTGCGCACCATGGCAACCATGCCAAACCAAGCCGCATCTTTGCGCACCATGGCAACCATGCCAAACCAAGCCGCATCATCGCGCACCATGGCAACCATGCCAAACCAAGCCGCACTCTGCGCGCCATGGCAACCATGCCAAAAACAAGCCGCATCTTGCGCACCATGGCAACAATGCCAAACCAAGCCGCATCTCGCACCATGGCAATGCCAAACCAAGCCGCACCAAGCAAGCACCATGGCAACAACGCCAAATTCCAAGCCGCTATGCCTTTGGCCCACGCCAAACATAGCGCCCTAGGCTTGCAAGACTTGCAACTAGGTCAACATGGCTGCACGTGCCATTGGCACATGCCAAAACGTGTCGCAAGCCATATTTCCAAGTCGCTATGACTTTGGCCCACGCCCAACATAGCGCCCTAGGTTTGCAAGACTTGCAACTAGGTCCACACGGCTGCACGTGCCATTGGCACATGCCAAAACGTGTCGCAAGCCATATTTCCAAGTCGCTATGACTTTGGCCCACGCCCAACATAGCGCCCTAGGTTTGCAAGACTTGCAACTAGGTCCACATGGCTGCACGTGCCATTGGCACATGCCAAAACGTGTCGCAAGCCATATTTCCAAGTCGCTATGACTTTGGCCCACGCCCAACATAGCGCCCTAGGTTTGCAAGACTTGCAACTAGGTCAACATGGCTGCACGTGCCATTGGCACATGCCAAAACGTGTCGCAAAGCCATATTTCCAAGTCGCTATGACTTTTTGGCCACGCCAACATAGCGCCCTAGGTTTGCAAGACTTGCAACTAGGTCAACATGGCCGGACGTGCCATTGGCACATGCCAACACGTGTCGCAAGCCATACTTCAAGCCGCTATGCCTTTGGCCCACGCCAAACATAGCGCCCTAGGCTTGCAAAACATGCAACTAGGTCAACATGGCCATGCATGCCATTGGCACATGCCAACATGCTCGCTAGCTAGTTTCCCTATCAAGGTCACGGCCCTAACGGCCACGCATGCCATTGGCACATGCCAACATGCTCGCTAGCCAATTTCCTATCAAGGTCACGGCCCTAATGGCCACGCATGCCATTGGCACATACCAAACACACACGCCGGTAGCCTAACTTGCAAACCGTGCAACCTACCACCAAGGCATTCCGCACATGCCAAACATACACGCTGGTATCCTAACTTGCAAACCGTGCAACCTACCACCAAAGGCATTCCGTACATGCCATTGGCACATGCCAAACACACACGCTGGTAGCCTAACTTGCAAACCGTGCAACCTACCACCAAGGCATTCCGCACATGCCGTTGGCACATGCCACACACGCCACTAGCGGCTCGGCATTACCACTTACGCTCGAGGTGCAACTTCAACGAAGGCATTCCGCACATGTCATTGGCACATGCCACATGCGTCCCTAGCGAAAGACCACTTGCACGCAAGATGCAACCAACACTCGAGACATCAACACAAGCGGGATGCTTCTTTAGGTTTTGGTTTGGCGGTCTGACATGGCGTACACTACGCTCACATTAAGAAAGCGTGAAAAGGAATAAAGCGGTCAAATAAAAGAGGAAATAATGGTGAAAAACGTTTTCGCCCATTAAACCATCATGATTACCACCTCCTCCCATTATTTCACCCTTTACTCTCTTCCTTCATGAGGCAGTACGTTTCAAACTCGACTTGTATAAATAGGTCTTACCTATTTCCACCGAGACAACAAGTCTCGGTCGGGAGAAATATACTACACTACACTCTCGAAAGGCAACTTTTGCAAGCTCTCCCAAAAAGCTTTCATCTCTTGCAAGCTTCCTAAGCTTTCACTTTACGATACAAGTCGAGATACTACTCTCCTCAACACCTTTCTTTGCTTCCCTCTCCAAATCAACCCTTCTCCTCCACTTTGTGACCGAAGCAAGTCCGGAACGGCCATTTCTTGGTTTAGGCCGGACTTGTACGAATTGATCTCTCGAACCTATAAAGTGCTCACGTGCAGCACATTTGTTTAGGGTTTGAACCGATTTCTCACTCACCTACCGAATTCTAGGAAATCGGCGAAACGATTTTTTACCCATAAACAATTGGCGACCACAATGGGAGGATTGATCTATCGGCTACAATGTCGGTTCGATCTCGTTCTTCGACCAGAGATGTCAAGATGGTAGGGAAGGCAACTCGATCCGACTCAACTACAAGGCGACTTCCGGTTACCGTTACAAAAACTACACGAAAACCTGGGACTCGTTGAAAATTCCACCCGATCGGGGACTTGCGATCGGTCCGACTCAACGCCCGGACAACCCGATTATCGGTTGTTAAAACTACACCCCGAAAACGGGGACTCGCTGAAGACGCTACCAGCAATTGGGGACTAATCGCGATGCTGCCGTGCAAAGCGCCTTTTACTTGGAAAGAGGCGTGTTTGCAAGTAAGTAAATTTAGATTGGGCAAGACATACGATCTGTTTTTTTAGGTTCTTAATAAAACCGCCATACTATTGCGTCTTGTGCCTATTGCTAGCACACACTTTCATAAAAGCAATATTCCTTTCCCAAAACATAATCAGAGTTATATTATCAAAACCATTCATCCCATAAATAATCCAACACCCTAAAAAGCTACCAGCTATCTATCAAAGGTTAAGTTTTGAACCAGACATCCAATATGTCTTTCAAAAAAAAAAAAAGAACTTAAATGAAAGTTTAACAGAGAAACGTTCAAGGAAAATCGTCCAGCCAAGTCCGCTCTTCTTGGAGAAAGTCGGCTTTGCGTCTTCAAGAGCCGCTCTCTTCATAGTCAACATCTTGGAAAGCTTTTCGAGTTCCATCTCCACAGTCAGGCGATCTCCTCGGCGGAAAGGCTTTCGATTGCTTGCATCTTTCAGCTTTTGGATCTCAGCAAGGCCTTCGATAAACCACAAAGTGTTGAACTCCTTTTCTACGCACACGTCGCGATGGTGCTCCCAGTCGGCAATAACGTCTTCAGAAACGGTGTGACCAGTCACCTCACGCATGTCCTCGATGGAAGACAAAGCCTCTTCCACACGCTTAACCAGCGCAAATAGACTAGTGACTTTCTTGGTTGTAGCCATATGTCCGTGCTTCTCCCAGATTCCGGTGTACAACGCCTCATGCAGCCCAGCACGCTAAAGCGCCAACCGACACATGACCTCGGATGAGGAACCAAGTATGGGGATCAAAATGGCGCCTGCAAGTGGCCTCACGACTCGCAAAGGGTTTTCTTCCATGTCTACGGCAACAACCATCCCAGAATCATCCTCCGAACCACGTTTGTGCCGACAATTGGCTAACTCCCATCTCCAAGTCACCCGGTGGTCACCAAAGGCAAGTTTTCGTGTGACTCATCCCGAATCATCCTCCGAACAGGATTCCTCTTTGAGTTAGACATTTTTCAAAAGAAGAAACAAAGAAGAAGAAGAAAGAAAAAAGCGCGAAACTCACCGAACCGCTTCCCGAAGAAGAACCAAAGTCTTTGCGGAGGAATCACTTTCGCTTGTTGAACTTTCTTCTTTCTCGACTCATCACCGCTATGAGTAGGCTCGGTCTCCACCGAATCCCTTGAAGAAACCGTCGTCTCCGGCAACGTGCAAGGGCGGCGAAAGCATTAACACTACCGAAGCCACGGAAGGAAACAAGACACATATTCTCACCAAATTTACGTGTGTTTTGAGACAAACCCGTGAAGAGGCGACACATACCGGTTATTGGAAGAACTCGAAAGACACAAGAGCCATGGGAGGATCTTGCATGAACCGTCCCGGAACCCGCCGCACGATTCTTCGTTCTCCGTTCCTTGGCACCGGGGCTTTCCGAATTGCCGGGCAACTTTCGCTTGGGATCTCTCAACATTGGATACTCCTTGAACTGGCGGAGAAGGTTTGCAACGAACGTTTTCCACCACGTTATTCACGAAATCTCGGATCATAGTAAACTCGTCGCACCAAAACTCATTATAACCGAAGGTCGTCGTGTTACTCTTCCCATTTGAAAAAAGGAAAGACGGATACCCGGCTTAAGGACACCAAGCGTCAAGGAGACACGCAACGAATCCTTAGGGATCACCTACCGTAAACGAGAGGCCCCCTTGATCGAAACCCATGTGACGAGCAAAGACGGTCAATATTGTAGCGGCTATCCGGAAAGACCCCACGAAGAAAGACGGCATATAGCGGGCGAGCGACTTTGAATGAACGAGGTTTTCACCAACGCTCAAATCGTCATCGAAGACAAAGACATGAGCGGAGCGAAGCAAAAGTGCCAATTTGAGCCACTTGAATTATGGACTGGTCCCCATGGACGAAAATTGATTTCATGCAACATATCAAGAGAACCGACCAAGCTCACGCCAACTCTTGACGCTTTGTTCACCCATTGAAGAATTCGGGAGCCACCCCAACTCACGGGAAGCGAAGGCAACGGTTTCGGAGCATACTTCTCAAAGTGCTCCCATAGCCGAGACTTCCGAAAAGCAACGTGCACATATGAATCCACCTTCATGAAACCATTCGAAACTCGCATGTTCGCAACCAGGTGATCCAGATGCACATACAGGGAACCAAGGAACAGCCTGCCAATGGGAAGAACTTCATGATAGGGTGTAGAATACATCTTATTTACTATCTATTGTTTATGCTTTCTTTGCTATTTATCTTGTAAATTATGTATTTTACACTTGTTTTGAGTTTTATAGCTACTATGGAGTCACACGGAGGAAAAGGAGAAGAAATCACCATATTTTAGCAAAAGGGTAAAATTGTCATTTCACCAAGGAGGGAATACTATATGGAGCCCAGCCAAGGTTAAGGGGAGGTCAAAGAGGTGTCCCTTATCCAAAAGAAGGGAGTGAGAATAGCACAATTGGGGTGTACTTATGGTGGGTGTTTGAATCCACCCACACCCTAAACTCGACCCATACCCAAGCCCACATGTCCTAATCCACCCATACCCTAACCTAAGCCCATCCATCCATACCCTGCTCCATACCCTAACCGAAGCCTGATCCATCTGACCCGACCCGGATCCGTGTAATTATAACCTGAACCTAAAATTGAGAATTGATTTCTCAATCATTTGAAAGAAAAGCTGAATGAGAGGAAAGAAGAAGAGCTGCGCAGCAGCTAGAGAAATCGAGAAAACTGAAACTGAGAGAAAATCGACGATGGTTTATGGCTAATAATCGAATCAAGAACACAACGAGAGAATGGGTACGCAGTGGTTGACAACAATTGAGCGGTGTTGGTGGTAATGGATTACAGATCGAGAAGCTTGAATCTTCAACTAAGAAATCAAAAATCGAATTAGGGTTCCTTAGTGATGGATGAAAATAGGGTTTTATTGTGATTCGAAGAACTGAAATGATGAAGAAGTAGAGAAGAATTGGAAGTAATGTTGATGCTGCTGTTGTGAACCAAGCTGAATCAGATCGAGAATGGGTTCTGGTGGTGCTGTGAGATGGGTTTGGCAGCTGTTGTTTGAAGAGAAAGAGCAGATGAACCTGATGCTGGAGAGGAGATGGATCTGCTGTGATGAAACGATGAAGAACAACAGATGGGAGGCATCTGAGGTTGTTATTGATACTGGGTCAGTGGCATAAAAGGTTTTGAAATGGGTTTGGTCTTTGTTCAAGGGAAACATGGCTCATTGTGGAAGATGAATGATACTTGTTGGTTTACAAGAAGAACAATGTATGAAGTGAAGTATTGGTGGCGTGTCTTCTTTGTTGCTTGGTGTAACCGAACGCAAGAGTTGCGGGGGTTGAAAGAGGCAATGAATTGAAGTCTTGAGATTATGGAACTGGTGGTGGTCGAGTTAATGGTAGCAGGAGTCGGTGTTTACGTGAATTGCAACCGCAGATTATCTTTGGTGGGTTTGAGAATGGTGGAAAGTGAGCCGATGCAGTGACATGTGCATAGAGCTAGAGATTGCGGGATCATTGTGGTTGCTGGCCTGGGATTGTGGCAGAGCTAAGTTGTGTTAGGCGAGAGAAGTGAGTGAGAAGATGCGGTTGCAGGTTAAAGTGGCACTGGAATGGAACCCTAGGGAAAGTGCAGTGCGCCTCGTGGGAAGGCGGCGATCTTGCAATGGCTAGGCTTCGGTGGTCATGTGTGATATGAGTGACAGGGAAATTGGTGATAAAGTTGGTTGCTGTTGGTGGTCATGAACATGATGCAGTGAAAGAAATGTTAGCTTTAGCAGCATGCTCGGCTCAAGAGCAGAGAGTGATTTGCAGCAGAAAGCAGGTGTTGGAGAATGGCTGCTCTGATGGTGTTATGGAATGGCATGACTAAGCCACAGGATGTGTATGGCATTGCGGGGAAGAGTATGAAGTCGAGCCGAGTGAAGTCGTTGAACTCAATAGATGAATGTATAGGTTCTTAACAGGAGAAGACCCAAGGAAACTACTGGTTTGGCCATGCAAGTCCAAAGAAACAAACCGTAACTCGGCCGGTTTTTACTGCTCCGGCGAGTTGACTCATTGAGTCCGGAGAGCGATCCAACAACCGATCCAACTCACCCGCCTTAGACCAATCAGCCGAATCGGAAGTCGACTGAAGGCGACTCCTCCTTCCCTTGACCCGATTGACTAATCGTTGACTAACAGCTTGATTGGCTTGACCGTTAGTCCTAACGGTGGACTGACGGAATATTCCGTCGAATATTCCACTGATCGAGAAATTTTCGAGTGGGCCTACGGTGACGGATTCCGGTCAAATTCAGGCCATAATACCAGTTTTCCCGCGAGCCAAAAATTCCAATTTTCTATGGACTTCTCTCATGGGTGTGAAGACTTGGGCTAGGAATTGGATGGAGAATTGGGCTCAAATTTGGAAAGAGAAGATGGAAGAGTTGAGAAAAGCTTGGATTTGGAAATTGAATTGCTAACGGAAAAGGATTCTAATCCTTGGAAGATTTGGAGAATATTGAAGCCTATAAATAGAGAAGTTTTCTACATCTTTTACACATCTCTACACACACAACAATTCTCTCTTCTTTATTCTTTGTGTGAACTCCTTAACATGAGTAGCTAATTTTATTATTGATTGAGGATGAATTCCTAGTTCTTAATTTATGTTTTGAGTTTTTGTTTTCAATTCTATCTTGAAGTTTTTCACATGATTATCGTTTGTTTTTACTAATAGGAATGATCTTAAAGACATTCATGATTGATTGATAGATTGTTTGGGTGGCCAACTAAATTGATTTGTCGATTTAATCTAATGCTAGTGAAAGTTAGGGGATAAGTAATCGTTTCTTGACTCTTTACATAAGTAGCAAACACGAGACCCTGCGGAGGGATTCCGTGGAGCAATTGTGTGTAGAAACAACGCTAGAAAGTGAACCAAGCGAACCGAGTTTAACTACTAGTACTAAACCTAAATTCATAAATCTTAATGCATTCAGGGAATTACATCTTGTAAGCGAACCTCAAGGTGGTTCTTTTTTTGAATAGAATCGATAACTAAGCGGACTGTTACTCAGTGAAATAAGGGATTTTGGGGCTAGCTAAGCGGACCTGCTATCCTACGGTTGGTGATAATTTGTGACTAATAACAAGTAGAAAAGAACATAACTTTATTCATTGTTTCGTAACAAAGAAGGATTCCTTGATCTTGTCTCTCTTATTGCTTTCAATTTTATCTTTTAATTGCTTTGTTTATTTTCTTTTGCTTTTTACACCCTCCTTTTGTGACAATTTTTACAACTAGAATCTCTTGCTCCTCGTGGGAACGAACTTGACTTCCATTATATTATTTTTAATTGAGTGGAAATAAGATATTAATTTGATTGCACCTACGACACGCATCAAATTTTGGCGCCGTTTCTTAGGGCAAGGCGACGGATGATTTTAGTTGTTTTTATTTTTCTCTTGCTTTAATCTTGCTTTGTTGGATTCTATTTTGTATCTAACTTAAGTTTTTGAATCTTATTTCAGGTGCCGGTTTTCCATGTATGGTGGACAAGAGCAAGCATATTACAACAATCAATACGGTTTTCAACCTCAACATTATGACAACTTCCAACCATCCTTAGGATACAATCAAAACCAATCTTTTGGCTATGATCAAATTCCTACGGAACATTATGGATATTCTCATACATATCAACAACCTTATGACGGGTATGTAAGTGGACAATCACAAGGATGGGAGGATAGTTTTGTTTATGATCGAAATTCTCTAGTTTTGCGGATAAGATGTCCGCCATGATTGGGGATCTTCAACAAAAGTTGCAAGAATCACATCGAGAAATTCAAAGGAATTCGGAGAAATTATACGAACAAATTAATCAACCTTTGGAGACTTTTGAAGACGCTAGTGTAGCTTACTCGAGCCTTGATCTTAATTATGATCAATCACCTATTCAAAAGGAAGAGCTTGAGGAAGATGCATTTATTGCTTGGAAAAAATTTCTTAGGGAAAGATATGAGTCCGCGGAAGTGTATGAGCGTTGCAACAATGAGGAAGTTATTCCAACTCCGGATCATAATAACGATCCTTCACCTATTCAAAAGGAGGAGATTGGGTGTGACTTACCTATTGTTATAAACGGTGTAACACCCTCACATGAAGATCTTACAATCTATACCGATGAGAATCATTTTAGTGAATGGCCCGATTCCGATGATGAGAATGTTGAAGAGATGATACTAGAGGATGAAACCACATTCATTGATTTTGTGGAAGACCCAATTGAACTTGCCAATGATTATAATGATGCCGAGACTTTGGTTAAGGTAGAAAACGACGAAGAATGGTTGCAAGGTTTAATAGAGGACCACGATATACAAGAGGTAAGTAATTCACTCGAATTTTTTAAGGATGAAGAGGATTCTATAATACAAGAGATTGTGAAAGGTTTGTCTAACCCTTTGCATATTGATTCTTCTCCTTTACCTCTTATTGGTTTGAATGTTTGTGCTTCAAAGTATTTTTGGATGATTTTGTTTCTAAATATCCACCATTGGAAACACTTGATGCTAACACTATGCAGGTTTGCCAAGAAGAATACATGGAAGTTCCCAAATTCCATGTTCTTTATACACTTCCGAGTGTGGACGAGAATAAGTGTGGGGGAAATTCCTACCGGGCGATATTGTTACTATTGTTTTCTTGTGCTAACATTTGTATGGAGTTATTGTTTGCAAAACAGGTATCATGGGTGGATCCTCAAATTTTCCGATTGTTAGTATATGGGGAGTGAATCTTACAAGAGCCAAGTCGGGTCGTCGACTTTAAAACAAGCGCTTCATGGGAGGCAACCCATCGGTTTTGTATTTCTTATCTTTTTGCTTTTTGTTATTTCTTTTTCTTGTTTTTTATCATGTTAAAATTTCCCACCTTGACTTTACTAGGAGGATTCAATTACATTGAGTACAATGTAAGGTTTAAGTGTGGGGGAGTGGTTAAGCATGTTTATTTAAAAAAAAAAAAAAATTACACAAAAAAAAATTAAAAAATTAAAAAAAAAAAAAAAAAGTTTTACATAAAACCTCCAACTTTTAAAGATTTTAGAGTCACTAGCATACTTCTAGGTATGTTTACATAGAGATTTTGACCGACATAATTGAACTTGGAAATGTTAGAGAACTACATTCGGATTTCTTGCTTGTTAGAGTGTTAAATAATGGATTTAATCGTGCCGGTGATGCGAATTTGGTGCAGGGAGAAGTGCATTATTAGAGTTGCTGATCAATCATTAGTGGAGACTACCCGTATTCATATCATGCGAGGCACCGACCAGAAATTTTCCGTCTACTAAAGAGCTTTCTTTTGAGTGTGTGTCACCATACGTTAATTCCTGGTAGAATGGTGAGCTACCCAACCTCCCACCAATAGAAGCACTACTCTTTGATCTCTTGAGTGCTAATTTTGTCAATCATAAGGGTGACGTCTATAGATGAAAGCTTCCTTCTTGTAGTTCGATTTGCAGTTAGCACCATTCTCTCTCTCGACAACAACGGATCCATAGAAACACATTCATCATCAACAAGGAGCGACATCAAAATCTACAAGGAAAGTTGGAAAAGTTTAAGGTTTACAAGCAACGGAACGAGAAAAAGAGCAAAATTTCAAATATAAGTAAAGCAACATACAAAGGGCAGATTTTTACATATATGTTGAGGACTTACAAAACAATGAGGTAATTCTATATTCAAGTATAAAGACTTATTCACACGAGCGAAGAAAATCAAAAGGTGAGAATTGTTGAAGTTTATGATTTCAAGGCGATACAAGTTGTGAAGAATCAAGCGGTAAAATACTTCTCCCACGGCCATGGTTTATTTTGTATTTAATTTCTCTTGTTTTCAATTCAATTCAAAAAAAAAAAAAAAAAAAAAAAAAAAAAAAAAAGAGAAATATTTGTTTTGTTAATAAGCCGTGGGGAAGGAAAAATCTATAAGGAAGTTTCAAGCGACAAGGATTTTTAAGGTAAAAAGAGTTATAAATTGTTAAAGAATTTATGAAATTCGAGAGTTTATCACCAATAGTTGAAGACGAAGACCAAGAAGATCAAGACGAGGAGCGGAAGACGTTTCTATTGGATGCCGTGAGAGTGGTGTTATCATAATTGGCGATCGGATGTGAAGGTGAGTAAGTAATCTCATCCTCGATAATAATGGTTGATTTCCTTTCGTAGAGATCGTTAGAAAAATGGTTTTTTCAAAATATTAAAAGATGTGGGTTTTTAAAAATATTTCGGAAGTTATCCTTCCCACCATTCAACGTGTCGCAGGATTTCTCTCTTCATTCCTACCTGCACACATGTGAGAACCATAAAAAAGCCGTCTTTTGAGTGCAATTATCATAAAAATCCTTTTTGGTGAGGCGAAGTCGAGCGAAATGCTTATTGATCGTTTCTCAAACACGCGTTCTCTCATTATGGTGTGGTTATTTCTCACTCAACATTTAAGAATGAGAATATGTTCTTTAGTATTTCTAACTTCTTATTACTAGCATGCAGAAACTCTATGTCCTCATAACTCTTTGGATGCTTGTGACGCTTGAACGCTTTGAAGTTGTAAGTTTTTAGTTTGATTTGCTCGAGGACTAGCAAAAGTCTAAGTGTGGGGGAATTTGATAGGGTGTAGAATACATCTTATTTACTATCTATTGTTTATGCTTTCTTTGCTATTTTTCTTGTAAATTATGTATTTTACGCTTGTTTTGAGTTTTATAGCTACTATGGAGTCACACGGAGGAAAAGGAGAAGAAATCACCATATTTTAGCAAAAGGGTAAAATTGTCATTTCACCAAGGAGGGAATACTATATGGAGCCCAGCCAAGGTTAAGGGGAGGTCAAAGAGGTGTCCCTTATCCAAAAGAAGGGAGTGAGAATAGCACAATTGGGGTGTACTTATGGTGGGTGTTTGAATCCACCCACACCCTAAACTCGACCCATACCCAAGCCCACATGTCCCAATCCACCCATACCCTAACCTAAGCCCATCCATCCATACCCTGCTCCATACCCTAACCGAAGCCGATCCATCCGACCCGACCCGGATCCGTGTAATTATAACCCAACCTAAAATTGAGAATTGATTTCTCAATCATTTGAAAGAAAAGCCTGAATGAGAGGAAAGAAGAAGAGGCTGCGCTAGCCTAGAGAAATCGAAAACGGGCGAGAGAAAATCGACGATGGTTTATGGCTGATAATTGAATCAAGAACACAACAGAGAATGGGTGTACTTGTTGACAACAATTGATTGAGCGTGTGTTGGTGGTAATGGATTACGGTCGAGAAGCTTGAATCTTCAACTAAGAAATCAAAAAATCGAATTAGGGTTCCTTAGTGATGGATGAAAATAGGGTTTTATTGTGATTCAAGAACGAAATGATGAAGAAGTAGAGAAGAATTGGAAGTAATGTTGATGCTGCTGTTGTGAACCAAGCTGAATCAGATCGAGAATGGGTTCTGGTGGTCTTTGGAGATGGGTTTGGCATGAGTTTTGAAGAGAAAGAGCAGATGAACACGATCTTTGAGAGGAGATGGATCTGCTTTGTGATGAAACGATGAAGAACAACGAGATGGGAGGCATCCGAGGTTGTTATTGATATCTTGGGTCGGTGCTTGAAAAAGGTTTTGAAATGGGTTTGGTGCTGTTCAAGGGAAACATTGGCTCATTGTGGAAGATGAATGATACTGTTGGTTTACAAGGAACAGATGTAAGAAGTGAAGCATTGGTGGCGTGTGCTGCTGTTGCTTGGTGTAACCGAATCGCAAGAGTTGCAGGGGTTGAAAGAGGCAGCTGAATTGAAGTCTTGAGATTATGGAACTGGTGGTGGTCGAGTTAATGGTAGCAGGAGCTGGTGTTTCTGTGAATTGCAACTGCAGATTATGCTGGTGGGTTTGAGAATGGTGGAAAGTGAGCTGATACGTGTGACAGTGCATAGAGCTAGAGATTGCGGAGGATGTTGTGGTTCTTTGGCACAGGATTGTGGTCGGAGCTAAGTTGTGTTAGGCGAGAGAAGTGAGTCGAGAAGATGCATTTGCGGGTTAAAGTGGCATTTGGAATGGAACCTAGGGAAAGTGCAGGTGCGATTACGGTGGGAAGGCAAGCGATCATTGCAATGGCTAGGCTCGGTGGTCATGTGTGATATGAGTGATGTGGAATTTGGTGATAAAGTTGGTTGTTTGTTGGTGGTCATGAACATGATGCAAGAAAGAAATGTTAGCTTTAGCAGCATGCTCGGCTCAAGAGCAGAGTGATTTGCAGCAGGTAAAGTGTTGGAGAATGGTCATTGCTCGATGGTGTTATGGAATGGCATGACTAAGTCTGCAGGATGTGTATGGCATTGCGGGGAAGAGTATGGAAGTCGAAATGAGTGAAGTATTGAACTCAATAGATGAATGTATAGGTTCTTAACAGAGAATACCCAAGGAAACGGCTGAATTTGGCACATGCAAGTCCGGAAACAAACGGAGCTCGGCCGGTTTTACGCTCACGCGAGTTGACTCATTGAGTCCGAGGAGCGATCAACAACCGATCCAACTCACCCGGTTAGACCAATCAGTCACCGAATCGGTCGACTGAAGGCGACTCCTCCTTCCCTTGACCCGATTGACTAACCGTTGGTACCGACAGTTGACCGTTTGGACCGTTAGTCCTAACGGTGGATGACGGAATATTCCGTCGAATATTCCACTCGACGGAGAAATTTTCATGTGGCGTCGGCGGTGACGGATTCCGGTCAAATTCCTACCATAATACCGGTTTTCGTGAGCCAAAAATTCCGAGAATTTTCTATGGACTTCTCTCATGGGTGTGAAGACTTGGGCTAGGAATTGGATGGATAATTGGGCTCAAATTTGGAAAGAGAAGATGGAAGAGTTGAGAAAAGCTTGGATTTGGAAATTGAATTGCTAAATGAAAAGGATTCTAATCCTTGGAAGATTTGGAGAATATTGAAGCCTATAAATAGAGAAGTTTTCTACATCTTTTACACATCTCTACACACACAACAATTCTCTCTTCTTTATTCTTTTTGTGTGAACTCCTTAACATGAGTAGCTAATTTTATTATTGATTGAGGATGAATTCCTAGTTCTTAATTTATGTTTTGAGTTTTTGTTTTCAATTCTATCTTGAAGTTTTTCACATGATTATCGTTTGTTTTTACTAATAGGAATGATCTTAAAGACATTCATGATTGATTGATAGATTGTTTGGGTGGCCAACTAAATTGATTTGTCGATTTAATCTAATGCTAGTGAAAGTTAGGGGATAAGTAATCGTTTCTTGACTCTTTACATAAGTAGCAAACACGAGACCTTGCGGAGGGATTCCGTGGAGCAATTGTGTGTAGAAACAACGCTAGAAAGTGAACCAAGCGAACCGAGTTTAACTACTAGTACTAAACCTAAATTCATAAATCTTAATGCATTCAGTGGAATTACATCTTGTAAGCGAACCTCAAGGTGGTTCTTTTGAATAGAATCGATAACTAAGCGGACCTGTTACTCGGTGAAATAAGGGATTTTGGGGCTAGCTAAAGCGGACCTCGCTATCCTACGGTTGGTGATAATTTGTGACTAATAACAAGTAGAAAAGAACATAACTTGATTCATTGTTTCGTAATTAAGAAGGATTCCTTGATCTTGTCTCTCTTATTGCTTTCAATTTTATCTTTTAATTGCTTTGTTTATTTTCTTTTGCTTTTTACACCCTCCTTTTGTGACAATTTTTACAACTAGAATCTCTTGCTCTCTCGTGGGAACGAACTTGGACTTCCATTATATTATTTTTAATTGAGTGGAAATAAGATATTAATTTGATTGCACCTACGACACGCATCATGATCATTTGTCGTAAAGTTTTTACACAAATATAATTACACTTTCTTACTACTCAAAAATATAAATATAGCAAGGGCAAGAAAGGATCGATCCTGAGAGAGGTCTAGGTTGTCAAATTGTTAAGGTTTCCTATATAAAACACCGATAGTTTTGTGATTTTTATAAACGAAAATAAAATAAAAGCAAAACAATAAAAAGTAAACACGCAAAATCAAGGATAAGAAAGTATTGGTTAAGGATTTCGTTTTTTTCATTCACTAACATGCTTTTCACAATAACTAGAATTGATATTTAATCTCAACTTTTATCAAAGACCCTAGAATACCTTGATCGCAAGAATATCCATAAATCTCCTCATGTCATCAACAAACACATTAAAAGATGCGAATATGAATTCTACCTAAAGGAACAACCTAACGTGTAAAAGCACTAATCAAGTTTAATTCCCTAGATGCGTTAAGTTCTATGAAATCAGGCCAATCAAAGCAATCGAACGTGGAAAGCGCACTAATCCGATTTAACAAAGGTTACGATTCACATATGATCATAAGAATATATCACTACAAACCATAATCATATTATGCTACTTGTATTCAAGGAATATCACTTTTTATGTATAATAAACCTAAACTAGCAATAGATGTGATTAGAAGTTCTACCAATTTGCAACTTGACAAAACAATCAATCAATCATAAAACAATATTTTGAGAGAATTGCACACGATAAATATGAGACAAAACTAATATATTGAATCAAAGAATCATGCTTTGTGAAATCCAACTATTCCATAACCAATAGATAATTAGGTACTCATATTCAAGGAGTTCATCACAAGAAGAAAGAGAAGTTTCATGTTCTAAACCCTAGAAAACAAGTAGAGAAAAAGAATTAGCAAAGATATATGATAATCCATAGATAATAAAAGTCTTCTCTTTATATAGCTCCACTCCTTCCAAAACTAGGTTTTGTCTTCAAAGTCCATTAGTTGGAAATTCACCCGCCCACCATGGAGAGAAACCCGTGTAAAAATTATGTCCCAAAAACGCTCGCTTGAAAATCGGGATTATGGCCGGAATCCCGCCGGAATCGTCGCCGGAAAATATTTCAGGTGACCGGCCAAGTCAAACCGGCCACCGGGTCAACGGGTCAGAACGGCCGGGTCAAATCGGTCAGGACTCGGTCAATCATCGAGTCAGGTCATTGAGTCAGGGGTGAGTCGGTCGGGGTTTAAGTCACCATCGAGATCTCCGGATGATTGAAATTTGACCGCATTGGCATAGGCCATTACTCATGCCATAGGCGTGATGCACTATCATTGTACTTCAGTGCAATTCCAGTCATGTTGGCTACCCTGCAAGTCATGTACCTTCTGTAGCATCCACTCACTAAAACAGCACTAGCATCCATATCCTGCAACTCGATGTAGCTGCACAGCACAAACACTCCAGCCTGCCTGCAACACAGCTTCTTCTCATCTTTGTAACTCCTTTGAACCAGCATATAACAGCAGCTCCACCAGTCCACCTAGCCACCTGCTTGCTCTCATTTTCTAGCTTAAATCCACCAACAAACCCAACTTCTGTAGCTTCATGAGCCACAGGCTAACCATTCCATTCATCGTCATTCAACCACAGTACCTCCATCAGCTCAAATTCAATACATTCTGCCAATCCTCCCTGTCTCCATTCTTGCTGTACTTCAACTCAATGTTCTTAAACTCTGCACAAACTCTGCCATTCTCCATTTGTTGTCCTGCATTCATTCCTTGTAGCATCATCATCTCAGTTCAACAACAACACCATTGCCACTGACCCATTCAACTAACTTGCAGTTTCTTGCAAATTTCGTGCATCACCAAGCCAACTCTAGCCATTAACACAATCAATGCCTTGAATTCAACATCTCCAGCTCAGTTACGTCCTAGCTCTTCATGCGACAACCGTTATCTCACTGCCAGTTTCAAGTCAACAACATCAGCCTCTTTGTTTCCTCTGTCAACAGCCACAACCTGCAACCTCACTTCGGTCGTCACTCGACCGGACACCTGCTCGGCTTCATCCATTCCCTCGCCTTTACCCTCGCATTCACCTCGGTTCACACTTTGCCCTAGCCACCACCAGCTCAGGCAGAACCATAGCTCCACCTTCCAATCCTGCATCTGCAATGAGCTCAATCCTTTGCCACTTCTTCACCACTTCCCTGACTTCCTAGCCATCAAGTACAACACCATCTTCATCTGAATCCTCAAACCCACAGAATCAAACCCATTTGCTCACCACAGACCTCATCGACTGTTATTGATCGCCCACCGCAACTTCTCATCCTAATTGACCATACCACCACCGACACCACGAGCTATCTCAAATTCAATTCCCGGGTTCATCTCTCCTGCAATGTTCCATGGCAAACATACACCACCATTTGTAGTAACAACTCTTCCCCTGGAATGAGCAGCAGCATCACAGATCAACCCCATTCATTCTTGACTCACAACTCTGATTCAAATCCTAGCAACAACCACCAACACACTTGGAGCTGCACCTTCTCATCCTTCTCACTGAAATCATGGCAACGTAAATTCATCCCTCAACTTATCATTAGAGCATCTCAGCACACACATGGTCCATCAGGTCCAACAACATCTCCCTGAGTTCACCCTGTTGAACTCAGATTAACCAACATCTTCCACAAACCCATGAAAATGGTAGTGAAGCTCAGAACCCTAACTCTAATTTGGGGAAGAACAACAAAGCACAAATCTCCTTGATTCTCGAGTTTGGCTGTAAACACGAATCCATCATTCTTCTCTGAATCTTTTCGTCACCATTTAGTTTCTTTACTACAACATTGAACCCTCTCATCGATCTCAAACCCAATCTAGTTCTTCTTGATTTCACAGAAACAACATCTTCTTTATTTTGATTTCAACTTCATGGCAAACCCTAGCCTCATTTCTTCGAGCTTTAACAGCGACGACCACCAGATATCATCAATTCTTCTCTCAACTCCCTCTTGATTCCACCATTATCAGCATCTGTTCTTCCTCTCTTAACTTTCAATTTCAGGGAAAAACCAAACGAAGAATGAGAAACAAGTTCTCTCGAAATGAACATATGGTTGGGTTGTGAAGTGGAGTGCGGATCCGGACACAGGCCATGGATAGGACCGACCCAATTGGGTGCTATCCAAAGATAACCATCCTCTGGATAAGGGCTACCCTAAGTGTTAGTAACACCCATCACCGAGTGATAAGGGGTACCATGAATGAGCCCCTTAACCACCTCTGAACTCCAAATAGTCTTCGCCCTTGATGAAATGACAAGTTTGCCCTTTTTGTTCATGAGTTCTTGTTTTGCTCATAACTTCTTCATACGAACTCGGAATGACTCCATTCTTTCGGCATTGTCTTCATCTTCTCGTCCTCTACACAATGAAAAGTAGAAATCTTGTATTTGAACGAGTTCCAATTGGTCTTTTTGCTCCAGATGACTCCATTGCACCTAATAAACTCAAAAGCACACATAAGATACATAATTCACACGAAAATTCGCAAAGAAAGCATAAATACTAGATATTAAATACGGTGTATTCTACACCTATCAAATTCCCCACACTTAGACTTTGCTAGTCCTCGAGCAAATCAAACAAAACAAAAATAAAATACAACAACTCCGTGTCGTCGAGGCTACGGTTAATTTTAGCATAAATAACAAGCCTTTAAACCCCTAGGTGTCCCTAGTGGACGAGTTATAGTCTCGTGAAGGTTTACAAGAGGTCTACCTACAAAACCTATATTTCAAACTCCGTCTATTCGTGACAAATCAATGAACGAATCCAAATTGACTACGGGGAGGAGGTACCTTGCAAATTCAATTCATATATTAGTAAATAAACTCTAATTAGATAGTCAAACAAGCCACAATACTCGAAACTAACAAACCACAATCACAATGAAAAGATTAAGAAGATGGATATAGATGTAGATGTTGGCGAATATTCACAAGTGTTCGATGTTTCCCATATCTGTCAGAAGGTCACTGCTAAGATGAACCTAATCCTATTGGATTGAGCTACTTAGTGCTGAATGCTACATCAAATCAATTGGCATATACAAGGGAACCAAGAGTGACTTTATTCAACACAATAATAAATTTTTTTTTTATATGATTGGATCAAATGGATCCAATTTCTCTTTTTTTTTTTTTTTTTTACGGCATGATTAGATCTTTTGGATCCAAGCGCATGCTTCTTGTCGCAAGTACATGATAGTTGCCTTGGATCCTGCATTCCACGCTTGTTTAGGCGACGGAGACAGGGACTCACGTTTCACACATACTTGCTATTCCCAAGTGTCTTTTTATTCCGTTTTGGTCTAATTGGTCGGTCTTTTTTTTTTTTTTTTTCTTTTTTTTTTTTTTTTTTTTTTTTTTTTTTTTTTGTAACTCAATCACTCTATTTCATCCTAGCAGTAATAACACGTCGATTTTTAGTGACCCACCAAAACACTTAGAGAACAATAGATAAATATGGAAAAATAAAAAATAGAATGCGATATGGTGATATTCCGAGATATGGTAACAACTATCATGTTAATTTGTGATTTCTGAGCTATGTTCTTCACTTTTAGTTAATTGGTCCTCAACTCCTGCATTCAAAATGGTTCCATACACTAATGGTGTCAAAAACAAACTATACAAACATATAATGCTCCCCCACACTTAAACTTCACATTGTCCTCAATGTGTAAAACCGAAAGTTCTGAATTCTGACGTAACAGCAGATAAAACGCAAAAAATGTGCAAATTGGTAAGGAATTTGGAAAAACTCCATTTCACAAAAGTTGTTCACCTACGTGTTTTCTACACAGTGTCAAAATTTCACAGTGTTTCGATAAACGGTCTGACAGTTATGGTCTCTGGACTGAACTACGCGCAGTCTGAAATTTTCTGACGAAAAGGTATTCGGCATAATTCTCTTCTAAGATAGATTCGGACTCAATGAAATTAAACATAGGGATGCAAATATGATATGAAAACAGTAAAAAATAAATAAACGAAACAAAAATAAAAATGCAAAAGGATAAGAGATACAAAACCGGTGGGTTGCCTCCCACTTAGCGCTTGTTTTATAGTCGACGGCCCGACGTACTTCTTGTAAGATTCATTCCCCATACACCAATAATCGGAAAAGTTGGGGATCCACCCATAGAACCTGTTTTGGAAACACTAACTTCACACAAATATTAGTAATATAAAGCAAAAGTGAAGCTATGAACCGATAAAAGCTTCCCCCACTTATTCTTGTCCACACATGGAAGTGTATAAAGAATATAGAAGTCGGGTACCCCACGGTTTCTTGTTCCATAACCTTTATAGTATGAGACTCAAGTTTCTCTAATGGCGGAAAACGAGAAACAAAGTCATTCAACAATATTCTCAAGCACATACATTCAAACCAATAAGAGGTAAAGGAGAAGAAATAATAGGCAAAGGGTTAGATAAACCTTTCACAATCTCTTGTATCACGGAATCCTCTTCATCCTTGAAAAACTCAAGTGAATTATTCACCTCTTGTGTATCATGGTCCTCTATCAAACCTTGCAACCATTCTTCGTCCGTTTCTGCCATAAACCAAAGTGTCGACATAAACATCATCATTACAATCATTTGCAAGCTCAATTGGGTCTTCCACAATATTGGTCATAACGGTCTCATTCTCAACATACTCCTCCGTTTGTTGTAAGGCACATACTCATTTGCGGATCCAAATTTTATTATAAGAAACTTTTTTAGAACACTCGAAAATGCATCATCCTCAAGCTCCACCCTTTGAATAGGCTCTTGATCATTATTAAGATCAATGCTTGAGTAATCTACACAAGTGTCGACATATTCCTCTTCATCTTCTTCTTGATCCCAAAAAGACTCCTCGGAGATGTCACCATGAGTTGTTTCAAGCAATGTATCATAATCACCGTCACTATCATAGTCAACATAAGATTGTTCCTCGCTGAATTTAGTGTTGCTAATCTCAAACTCATCCTTTTGAATAGGTGAATGATCATTATTAAGATCAAGAGTTGAGTTAGCCACACAATTATCAACAAAAGTCCCCAAAGATTCGCCTTTTTCAACATTAGCATCAATCAAATAGTCATCACAAACCATATGCCCATTAGAATTATCCATATCCTCCTTGTATTGATCAATGTCTCTTCGCAAGATAGTCATACCTTCACGAAGTTCTTGGAGTTGCTCGTTTGTAGTCTCTTTAGCTTTTCGAAATTCCTCTTGTAAAAAGGTGGAAACTTTATCTATAAAATTAGAGACTTTTTGTTCACAAGCATAAGAATCCTCCCATCCTTGTGGTTGTTCACACACATACCCACCATAAGGTTGTTGAGGAAAACCACAAGGTTCCATGGAATATTGGTCATAACCAATAAATTGGTTTTGATTATACCCATGGAATTGGTAGTTATCATATTGTTGAGGTTGTTGAAAACCGTATCCATCGTTCCAATATGCTCCTTCCATAGAAATTAGCACACAAATAATTCTCAAACCAAGGTTAAAACCTTAAAATAAGAAAAAAATAAAACAAAAACTAAATACAAAAAATAAGAAACCAAAAACAATTGACAACCGATGCCTCCCAAGAACAGCAGCTTGCAAATTTGATCGCTGTCGTAAGCGACACAAATATAATTACACTTTCTTACTACTCAAAATATAAATATAGCAAGGGCAAGAAAGGATCGATCCTGAGAGAGGTCTAGGTTGTCAAATTGTTAAGGTTTCTATATAAAAACACCGATAGTTTTGTGATTTTTATAAACGAAAATAAAATAAAAGCAAAACAATAAAAGTAAACACGCAAATCAAGGATGAGAAAGTATTGGTTAAGGATTTCGTTTTCATTCACTAACATGCTTTTCACAATAACTAGAATTGATATTTAATCTCAACTTTTATCAAAGACCCTAGAATACCTTGATCGCAAGAATATCCCAAATCTCCTCATGTCATCAACAAACACATTAAAAGATGCGAATATGAATTCTACCTAAAGGAACAACCTAACGTGTAAAAGCACTAATCAAGTTTAATTCCCTAGATGCGTTAAGTTCTGAAAATCAGGCCAATCAAAGCAATCGAACGTGGAAAGCGCACTAATCCGATTTAACAAAGGTTACGATTCACATATGATCATAAGAATATATCACTACAAACCATAATCATATTATGCTACTTGTATTCAAGGAATATCACTTTTGCGTATAATAAACCTAAACTAGCAATAGATGTGATTAGAAGTTCTACCAATTTGCAACTTGACAAAACAATCAATCAATCATAAAACAATATTTTCGGAGAATTAGCAATCACGATAAATATGAGACAAAACTAATATATTGAATCAAAGAATCATGCTTTGTGAAATCCAACTATTCCATAACCAATAGATAATTAGGTACTCATATTCAAGGAGTTCATCACAAGAAGAAAGAGAAGTTTCATGTTCTAAACCCTAGAAAACAAGTAGAGAGAAAAAGAATTAGAAAAAGATCATCCATAGATAATAAAAGTCTTCTCTTTATATAGCTCCACTCCTTCCAAAACTAGGTTTTGTCTTCAAAGTCCATTAGTTGGAAATTCACCCGGCCCACCATGGAGAGAAACCCGTGTAAAATTATGTCCCAAAATCGCTCGCCGGAAAACTGGGATTGTGGCCGGAATCCATACCTAATCGTCGCTGGGAAAATATTTCAGGTGACCGGCCAAATCAAACCGCCCACCGGTCAACGGTCGAATGGCCGGTCAAATCGGTCGAGACTCGGTCAATCATCGAGTCGGTCATTGAGTCGGGGTGAGTCGGGTCGGAGTTTAAGTCGGTGTGTCGGAATCTGCTCGATGATTGGGCTGACCGGCATTGGCATAGGCCATTACTCATGCCATATTTTGTGATGCACTATCATTGTACTTGATTGCAATTCCAGTCATGTTGGCTACCACCGTGTCATGTACCTTCAGCAGCATCCACTCACTAAAACAAAGACTAGCATCCATATCCTGCAACTCGATGTAGCTGCACAGCACAAACACTCCAGCCTGCCTGCAACACAGCTTCTTCTCATCTTTGTAACTCCTTTGAACCAGCATATAACAGCAGCTCCACCAGTCCACCTAGCCACCCTGCTGCTCTCATTTTCTAGCTTAAATCCACCAACAAACCCAACTTTTGTAGCTTCATGAGCCACAGGCTAACCATTCCATTCATCGTCATTCAACCACAGTACCTCCATCAGCTCAAATTCAATACATTACGCAATCCTCCTGTCTCCATTCTTGGGCGTACTTCAACTCAATGTTCTTAAACTCTTGCACAAACTCTGCCATTCTCCATTTGTTGTCCCCATTCATTCCTTGTAGCATCATCATCTCGGTTCAACAACAACACCATTGCCATGACCCATTCAACTAACTTGCATGACTTCTTGCAAATTTAGGTACATCACCAAGCCAACTCTAGCCATTAACACAATCAATGCCTTGAATTCAACATCTCCAACTCGATTCGTCCTAGCTCTTCATGCGACAACCGTTATCTCACCGCCAGGTTCAAGTCAACAACATCGACTTCTTTGTTTCCTCTCATCAATGACCACAACTTTGCAACCTCACCGGGCTTCGGCTCGGCGCCAACACCTGCTCGACTTCATCCATTCCCTGCCTTTACCCCTGCAGATTCACCTCAGTTCACACTGCCTAGCTACCACCAGCTCAGGCAGAACCATAGCTCCACCTTCCAATCCTGCATCTGCAATGAGCTCAATCCTTTGCCACTTCTTCACCACTTCCCTGTCTTCCTAGCCATCAAGTACAACACCATCTTCATCTGAATCCTCAAACCCACAGAATCAAACCCATTTGCTCACCACAGACCTCATCAGCCTGTTATTGATCAGCCACCTGCAACTTCTCATCCTAATTCAGCCATACCACCACCTGACACCACCAGAGCTATCTCAAATTCAATTCCCAGTTCATCTCTCCCTGCAATGTTCCATGGCAAACATACACCACCATTTGTAGTAACAACTCTTCCCCTGGAATGAGCAGCAGCATCACAGATCAACCCCATTCATTCTTGACTCACAGCTCTGATTCAAATCCTAGCAACAACCACCAACACACTTGGAGCTGCACCTTCTCATCCTTCTCACTGAAATCATGGCAACGTAAATTCATCCCTCAACTTATCATTGGAGCATCTCAGCACACACATGGTCCATCAGGTCCAACAACATCTCCCTGAGTTCACCACTGTTGAACTCGGATTAACCAACATCTTCCACAAACCCATGAAAATGGTAGTGAAGCTCAGAACCCTAACTCTAATTTGGGGAAGAACAATAAAGCACAAATCTCCCTGATTCTCGAGTTTGGTCAGAAACACGAATCCATCATTCTTCTGCGAATCTTTTCGTCACCATTTCGTTCTTTACTACAACAGATTGAACCCTCTCATCGATCTCAAACCCAATCTAGTTCTTCTTGATTTCACGAAAACAACATCTTCTTTATTTTGATTTCAACTTCATGGCAAACCCTAGCCTCATTTCTTGAGCTTTAACAAATGCGACCACCGATATCATCAATTCTTCTCTCAACTCCTCTTGATTCCACCATTATCGCATCTGTTCTTCCTCTCTTAACTTTCAATTTCAGGGAAAAAGCGAAACGAAGAATGAGAAACAAGTTCTCTCGAAATGAACATATGGTTGGGTTGTGAAGTGGAGTCCGGATCCTGACACAGGCCATGGATAGACCAGAGCCAATTGGGTGCTATCCAAAGATAACCATCCTCTGGATAAGGGCTACCCGGTGTTAGTAACACCTCTTTGAGTGATAAGGGGTACCATGAATGAGAGCCCCTTAACCACCTCTGGACTCCAAATAGTCTTCGCCCTTGATGAAATGACAAGTTTGCCCTTTTTGTTCATGAGTTCTTGTTTTGCTCATAACTTCTTCATACGAACTTCGGAATGACTCCATTCTTTCGGCATTGTCTTCATCTTCTCGTCCTCTACACAATGAAAAGTAGAAATCTTGTATTTGAACGAGTTCCAATTGGTCTTTTTGCTCCAGATGACTCCATTGCACCTAATAAACTCAAAGCACACATAAGATACATAATTCACACGAAAATTCGCAAAGAAAGCATAAATACTAGATATTAAATACGGTGTATTCTACACCTATCACATCACTTCACCCTTTGCCAATTTCACAGCAATCGCCAACAACTCTTGGTCTTATTCCCTTCTTGCCGGCGAACCGTCATCAAAAATGTCTCTAGACAACCGAGAGCCAAAAATCTTTGCGACATGAAGATCACCGCTTTCCATTCAAAGCTCCAACTCGTCCGGGAAACCATTGAGATATCCACCAACCGTAAGGGCATCTTTCATCCTCTTTCCGGCAAGTCCTTCGACTTCGCAATGGAGTCTTTCCGAGCGAAATCCCCCACTTAGCGGCCAGGTCATCCCGCATCTTCGCCTCACTTTCGAGATAATTGGACTCGAGATTCCCGATTCACGGAAGATTCGACAAGAGAGCCACACTCTCCAAGGAGAAAGTTATCTCACCCCATCTACATATGATTGTATGGGTGTCCGAACACCATCCGGAGATGAAAGCAACTAAGCTTTGGGATGTCCTTCCTAATCGAAGATTTCTTCAAGTCTTGACGGATCAATGACTGCGCTTGAGTCAAGATGGTATTTATACGCTCCTCGCTCACCATGAACTCAACCCATCTGTCAAAAAGAACTCAATGGACTTTGACACATCCTAAAGTCAATGTTGGAAGAGGAATATACCCCTTTATGAAGACAAAACCGAATGGTGCTCTCTGGGCGAACCGAACGTGTCTTCCTGTCATCCTCACCACCGGTTAGCAAAATTGGCACGAAACCGGGTGATTCTTCCGGGCAGGAGAGGGCTCTAGTGAAGAATTCATCATCCGTGTTCGGTTTGGAATTATGAGCATCCTTCGACGAAGTGAAATGTGGTTCGAGTAACATCTTGTCGAATTCCTTCACAATAATAAGATATCTCGCACAAAACAAATGGAGAAAGACGAAGTTATCTCACGACACATAATCGTACCCAACAAATTCGGTTTTCGAGACTATATACACAGTATTTTATTCGGGTTCAAGACTATATATGCAGGTATTTTTCTTCGGGTTCGAAACTATATACGCGGCATTCTATACGGGTACAAGTGTGTCTCAAATATCCTTCTTCTGTTCAAAAATATATATGGAGCATTTTTCTATTGGTCCAAAACTACGCGCATGATACTTCTTTCAAAAGCAAAATCATATATACAATATTTCTGCTGGGTTCGAAGTCATATGAAGCATATACACGGTATTCTTCTTAGGGATCCATACGGGGTTCTCTACGGTTCGAAAATACACACGCAGTATTTTCTTGAGAGGCACACCAAGGAATCATATGCAAAGATTGTGGAAGCGCTTACTTTTAAGGTTTATACCTATAAAAAAATAGAGAAAGAAGAGTACTCGAAGACATACACGGAAGCAGGTCTCTCTTTGCCGCTAGTATGAAAAGAAGAAAGAATAAAGCGCGAGAATGGGAAAAAAGGGGCTTTATATATATATATATATATATATATATATATATATATATATATATATATATATGCGTGAAAGACTTTGAAATAGGGAAGGATTTCCTTTTACCAAAATCACGCCCCGTGCATGGTTTCCAAGATTGGACCCGGCCCCACCAATTGCGACTTCCCAATGCCGCCCAAGTCACGCCCGCAAGCATGGTTTCCAAGATTGGACCGGCCCCACCAATTGCGACTTCCCAATGCCGCCCAAGTCACGCCTTGCAAGCATGGTTTCCAAGATTGGACCGGCCCCACCAATTGCGACTTCCCGATGCCGCCCAAGTCACGCCGCAAGCATGGTTTCCAAGATTGGACCGGCCCCACCAATTGCGACTTCCCAATGCCGCCCAAGTCACGCCCGCAAGCATGATTTCCAAGATTGGACCGGCCCCACCAATTGCGCCGGTCCCACCAGCTAGCCCACTCAGTTTCCAAACTCACGCCAACTTCCCAGCGTCGCCTAAGCTGCATCGGGCCCACCAATTGTGCCAGCCTCCTGACTTGTGCAAAACGACCAGAGGCAAGGATTCCAAATCCTATTTATAAAAGGTCGACGAGCCTCCTTTCAATTTTCTTTACGGTTTCTTGTTAATAGTTCGTCACCATCTTATGCTTACCTCGCAACAAAGCCCCTGTTCCGAGCTAGCGGGGGACTTAATGTTGATGGTGGTTTTTAGACAAGGGTAAAATCGTAAAACCCCATGACCTAGTGTTACCCGCAACACATTAAATAAGAGCATTTAACTTCAGTGTAAATAATTAATAGGGGTATTTTTTCAAATACCAGTTAGGGTTTTCAACACGAACCTAATTCCAAAACCAAGACAGCATCTGCGACCATGGCAACAATGCCAAACCAAGCCGCATCTCTGCGCACCATGGCAACAATGCCAAACCAAGCCGCATCTCGCACCATGGCAACAATGCCAAACCAAGCCGCATCTTTAGCGCACCATGGCAACAATGCCAAACCAAGCCGCATCTCGCGCACCATGGCAACCATGCCAAACCAAGCCGCATCTCGCGCCATGGCAACAATGCCAAAACCAAGCCGCATCTTTCGCACCATGGCAACCATGCCAAACCAAGCCGCATCTGCGCACCATGGCAACCATGCCAAACCAAGCCAAGATCTCATGCGCACCATGGCAACCATGCCAAACCAAGCCGCAGCACTCTGCGCACCATGGCAACCATGCCAAAAACAAGCCGCATCACTTTTTGCACCATGGCAACAATGCCAAACCAAGCCGCATCTTTGCGCACCATGGCAACAATGCCAAACCAAGCCGCACCCTGCGCACCATGGCAACAACGCCAAATTCCAAGCCGCTATGCCTTTGGCCCACGCTAAACATAGCGCCCCTAGGCTTGCAAGACTTGCAACTAGGTCAACATGGCTGCACGTGCCATTGGCACATGCCAAAACGTGTCGCAAGCCATATTTCCAAGTCGCTATGACTTTGGCCCACGCCAACATAGCGCCCTAGGTTTGCAAGACTTGCAACTAGGTCCACATGGCTGCACGTGCCATTGGCACATGCCAAAACGTGTCGCAAGCCATATTTCCAAGTCGCTATGACTTTGGCCCACGCCAACATAGCGCCCTAGGTTTGCAAGACTTGCAACTAGGTCCACATGGCTGCACGTGCCATTGGCACATGCCAAAACGTGTCGCAAGCCATATTTCCAAGTCGCTATGACTTTGGCCCACGCCCCAACATAGCGCCCTAGGTTTGCAAGACTTGCAACTAGGTCAACATGGCTGCGTGCCATTGGCACATGCCAAAACGTGTCGCAAGCCATATTTCCAAGTCGCTATGACTTTTGGCCCACGCCCAACATAGCGCCCTAGGTTTGCAAGACTTGCAACTAGGACAACATGGCTACACGTGCCATTGGCACATGCCAACACGTGTCGCAAGCCATACTTCCAAGCCGCTATGCCTTTGGCCCACAGCAAACATAGCGCCCTAGGCTTCGCAAAACATGCAACTAGGTCAACATGGCCATGCATGCCATTGGCACATGCCAACATGCTCGCTAGCTAGTTTCCCTATCAAGGTCACGGCTACTAACGGCCACGCATGCCATTGGCACATGCCAACATGCTCAGCCCGGTTTCCCTATCAAGGTCACGGCCCTAACGGCCACGCATGCCATTGGCACATGCCAACATGCTCACTAGCTTGATTTCCTATCAAGGTCACGGCCCTAACGGCCACACATGCCATTGGCACATGCCAACATGCTCGCTAGCTAGTTTCCCTATCACGGTCACGGCCCTAATGGCCACGCATGCCATTGGCACATGCCAACATGCTCGCTAGCTAGTTTACCTATCAAGGTCACGGCCCTAACGACCACGCATGCCATTGGCACATGCCAACATGCTCGCTAGCCGTTTCCCTATCAAGGTCACAGGCCCTAATGGCCACGCATGCCATTGGTACATGCCAAACACACACGCCGGTAGCCTAACTTGCAAACCGTGCAACCTACCACCAAGGCATTCGCACATGCCATTGGCACATGCCAAACATACACGCTGGTATCCTAACTTGCAAACCGTGCAACCTACCACCAAGGCATTCCGCACATGCCAAACACACACGCCGGGTAGCCTAACTTGCAAACCGTGCAACCTACCACCAAGGCATTCGCACATGCCATTGGCACATGCCACACACGCCACTAGCGGCTCTGGCATTACCACTTACGCTCGAGGTGCAACTCGCAACGAAGGAATTCCGCACATGCCATTGGCACATGCCACATGCGTCCTAAGCAGACCACTTGCACGCAAGATGCAACCAACACTCGAGACATCAACACAAGCTGGGGATGCTTCTTTAGGGCTTTGGTTTGGCGGTCACGACATGCGTACACTACGCTCACATTAAGAAAGCGTGAAAAGGAATAAAGCGGTCAAATAAAGAGGAAATAATGGTGAAAACGTTTTCGCCCATTAAACCATGCTGTTACCACATCCTCCCATTATTTCACCCTTTACTCTCTTCCTTCATGAGGCAGGTCGTTTCAAACTCGACTTGTATAAATAGGTCTTACCTATTTCCACCGGACAACAAGTCTCGGTCGGGAGAAATATACTACACTTACACTCTCGGAAAGGCAACTTTGCAAGCTCTCCCAAAAAGCTTTCATCTCTTGCAAGCTTCCTAAGCTTTCACTTTCTGATACAAGTCGAGATACTACTCTCCTCAACACCTTTCTTTGCTTCCCTCCCCAAATCAACCCTTCTCCTCCACTTTGTGACCGAACCAAGTCTGGAACGACCATTTCTTGGTTTAGGCCGGACTTATGCAGTTGATCTCTCGAACCTATAAAGTGCTCATGTGCAAACATTTGTTTAGGGTTTGAACCGCCTCACTCACCTACCGAATTTACCCGAAATCGGCAAACGATTTTTACCCATAAACACTTACCTATCGGAGATAAATCTCGAGTAAAAGTCTTAGAGAAAATAGTACTCAACACGATAGAACAAGTAAGATCAGAATACACAACTACAAATAAAATAGTTGGATCTGGCTTCAGAATCCCAATGAAGTCTTCAAGTTGTTAACCTATAATGGTTTTAGAAAAACCTAGGATAAAGGAGAATCGACTCTAGTACGCAACTAATATCACACAGGAAAGTGTGGGGATTAGGTTTTCCAGTTGCTAGAGTTCTCCCTTATATAGTCTTCAAATTAGGGTTTGATAGCTTAGTAACAAAGCAATCAATATTCACCGTTAGATGAAAACCTGATTTAAGATTCAAGCTAAGTTTGCTTAAAACCAAAGCAATATCTCTCCACCGTTATATGGTCTTAGCTTGTTACACATAAATGAAATATACTTTCATTTAGATATGGTTAACCGTACCTAAAAGTGTATATTGAGTTGGCTCAACAATAATTAACCGAAGTTAGCCATATGAACACTTCTGTATTAACCACATTCATCTAACACTTCAAGATCACATATGATGATCAATCAAACATAAATGATAATCAAATGAATCTAATTGTGTTACTCATAGAGTTGTTCAATTGTATATATCTCGTAGATTGTATAAGAACCAATTGAAGCAAAATCAGATTGATTCGTAATCGTACAAAGTACTTATACCGAAATCAATTCATGAACATTAAGCCACGGTTTGCAAAGATTGCATTCCTTAATTTATTAATGTATTTTATTCATGATTATGAAAATATACTTAACCGATTTTAGAACATTAACCACTAAGTTTGCAAGCGGGTACGTAAACTTTAGTTCGGACTTTAGTCACGTCCGTGATGACAAAACATGTACGCATTATTGTCGTCACTGGGACCTAACTTTCGGTAGAACCGTTCGCATACTGGTATGCAAACTTGGTTCCCGGACTTTAACAGTTAAAACTGTTCGCATACTAGTATGCAAACAAGGTTTCCGGACCTGAATCATACCAAACAGTTTGCATACTGGTATGTATATTGTATTGTATCCAGACAAAGGTTAATCATTCTCAACTCCCATTTCAATCATTGAAACATCCTTAAAAGACGACAATAGTTGTTTCACACAAACTATTAGCTTATAAGTAATTTTCAAATGGTTGAATGATCAATACGAAACTTTCCGAGTCGACATCAAATGATTGTTTCACACAAATCATGTAAGATGTTTCAAGGCAATTTTCACATGATCATCTTTTGACTCATTATTTAGTTTCCAACAAATAAATTATTTTCTAACTAAACTCGTCAAGAATAATGATGAACGTAGCTAAAGAAAAAAGCTTTCCAACACATATTTCGAAAAATATATAAGCGAGTTCTACTTAGCTCGAAATATCAAATGTGTATATGTAAAAGTCTATATAGTTATACGACTTATTCTCATTAGGAGATAAAACAGAATAGACTTACAGTGATAGATGAGTTTAAGTCTCTACATACCTTTTGTTGATTTAGTTCCTCCAAGCTCCCCTCGGTGGATCTCCGTCTTAAATCGTTGAACGCACCGTGAAGTCTAAGCTCAACTACACATTCTATCCTAATCCAGACATAACTATAAAGTAGACTAGAAATCAAGATTTATAGTTTTGATCACCTAAACTTGACAAACAAGCTTGGGATAACAACGATTGCGAGTTCGACCAAGCGGTGCTCTAACGACTTGTGCCTTATGTATCCTTGACGCAAATCGAGATTTCTTAGTTGATATCGTCTAAACTAAAGGTTGGTGTATGTATCTAATCTTGAAACTCTTTTGATTAATTCATGATTATCCCGATTTTTCATCTTTGCCAATTTTGTTGACAAAGGGGGATTATTAACTAGTATCTTACTACATACATATGGATTTTTACGAAGCATCATGTAAGGTGGAGTGAATTATTATCGATAGGTTTTACCTATTTTGTAAAAGTATTATGAGGGGTGTCATGTCCCAGTTATGGGCTGTCCATTTGTTAGGGGCAGACGGTATGCTATTTAGTAAACATAGGTAAAGTAGGCGCGTGAGTGGCATGTGCCGTATAAGTCTTTTCATTATAAGTAAAGAGTCTGTATTCCTCTTGGGATTATCGAATAGAATTTTGTGTGTGTTGTTATTCCCTCTTTGAGGTTTATCTCTAATGTCTGCAGAGTAGATCTGTAGAATTAGGCACGATTATCCAATTGTAGTGTAGATCACTACAAGTGGTATCAGAGACGGTCTTTCCTTGGATTGATCATGGATGATGGTAATAGATTTAAGGCTTTAGCTGAGCAATTAGCTATTGTTCTTCATGTTCAAGAAGTAATTGCAAGGGCTTTAAAAAATAAACCATCTCATGTGATTCTAGCCAAATGCAAGAAAATCTTAGCAAATCCGAAACAAAGAAATCTGCTATTAATGGAGCGTGAGATATATGTGAGTCAATCCGGTGATGGAAATTGGGAGAGCTTTGAATTAATTGGGTGCATGTTGAAGAAAGTGACGTTGATGGAGAAAGAAATCAGGTCAAACACTTGGAAGAAACTCCTATTAATTCAATTTCGATGAACGATTTCACTTCAAAACCTTCTACTCCTCTAGCAACAAGCGAAGGTAATTATCGATCCAGTTTAAAAACCCAATTTTCAATTATTGATAGATCAGCTCAAGATGGCGGTTCAAATCGCAAGCGTGAGAAATCGATGCAGATTTCATCAAAATGTTTCATATCACCCAGCCGAGTCAATTTTTTCCTTCCGTGATGGGTGTAAAGTGAATCCACTGTTTCTGGATTACCAAGAGGGTAAGCTTTTCAATTCCAAAATCAATTCAGTGAATGATTTTGTTAAAAATAATTTCATCAAATTAAGTGAGGATTGTTTTAGACCGGAGTAAAATTAATCCTAACTCACATGCTATTAATGGCTAACTATTTTTCCAATATTATGAATTCTTCTCGTTCCTTATTCGACCGTGGAAAAGACAAGTTGAAGTTTGATTCTACATTGGGGTTTCCTTATTGCGTGGTTTTTCAAATTTTGGATAGATTGTATAGGGAAATTGTTCAAAAGCTTGTTTATGAAAGTGGGTATCAATCAGATGGGTTCCCTAGTGATTCAATTGCTTGTATGCTAGCTAATGATGATTTTACTACTACTTCTTGGTGTATGTTTGATAAAATGCTTGAGGGCAAAGGTTGGAAATCGAGTAGTAACAGAGATTATTCTCTCAGGCAACATAAAATGGATAAGGTGAATTACAGATTACTAGCTGATGAATGTTTATTCCTTATCTTTGATTCTTCTCATATGGGTTTTGATCGTGGAAGGGATTTTGGAGTTATTAGATGGTATTTGTATGGTGTTAGAAATAATGATAGACTCTATATGGATGCATTTTGTTGTGTGATTATTCTTAATTGGTTCATTTTAAATGTCAAGGAAGATGACTGTGTTGATACTAGAATGTTGTTGGATAAAATGTTGCCGCAAAGTGTTTTTCTCTGTACTGAATTTATGCTGGCTAGAGAAACTGAGTATTGGGTTGCACAAAAAAAGGTGTGATCAATGGCTGGTTGGAAATATCAGTTTTACAGTTCATATGGAGGAGGTTCGGGAATGTTTTGTTACAACAACTTCAAGTTCAAGTCAGAACCTACTAAACTGCACAAGCATGAGTATTGGTGGGTTATTTTACATGTGTGCGAGAGGTGGAAAATGTTTTTGTGATAGCCCGGTTCTTGCTAGAACGCTATTTGATCGAGGGAAGTTGTTTGAATCTATCAGTAGGTATTCTTATCACAACACAAGTAATTCTCATTTCAGTTTTGGCATACTTATTTATAGTTTGATTCTTCTTAACGGGTTGAAATTTACGGATGCTTATATTGGTAAATCTGCTTATGAACTGAATTTTGAAATGGGTTACCATATATATCTGTTGTTTGGGATTTCGAATGTGTTGGAGTCTGTTAAAAATAAATACAAGCTTGATTCCAGCAAGCTTTTTAAATAAAATGCCACAAAGAGGTAATGTGCTTTACATTAGTTTGATACTTCTTGTGACAAGGGCGGTGAGTCTAGCAATGCATGCGAAATCCGTTCTTCAAATTCATCTTAACAGTAGATGGAGTTCCGGGGGTACTAAAGGTTCTCTAAGGTTACATCTAATCAATGGTTTACTCAAAATACCTGAGAGTGTAGCCAGGAGTTTAAGTTATGATGGAGATGATTTTCTTTTGAAACTTCAAAGAGGTCTTTGTATGTTTCAAATGGACAATTTGTGTTTCCTCTCACTCTTGTTTCAACCTTACCGGGTAGAGTATTCGACCGTCTTCAAGCTAAAGAAATTGATGTGCTAAAAAGTGGGAATTATGTATATGAGCTTATTCTAGGAGTTTGGATCATCTGGTTTGAAGTGTTATTTGAGTATTTATATGTGTTTTTGTTTGGTATTAATGATGATGGACGTAATGCTAGTATGTTGGTTGGTAAAATGACGCAGCTGGAGTGTGTTCCTAGGGATAAATTGGTACTCCAGTCGACAAAGGACAACAAGTCTGGTAATGAATGGAGTTTCCATAGTCAGGAATCCTTTGAGAGGATAGTGGGAATCAAAAAGACGCTTGTACAGATAAATGGTAGTGGTTTAAAATGGATTTTCACCTAATACTTGGATCACCACCTCATCATTTTTGGAAGTAGTGCTAGGATTTCCAGCAAAGTGGAATCATCTCGAACGGGTATGGGGTATCTGAATAGGGTCGTAGAAGGTGAAGCAATGGGTGTTGGTGGTGCTTTACATTGTCTTGGCGATTTCGAGACAAGGTTGATACAAAAAGGGTTATATATGGTTACGAGAGTTATGAGAGGTTTGTATGAAAAAGATTATATTATGAACTTGCAGCTCAGATGTGGTTTACTTGCATACTGGGAGACTCTAGATATGAACTCATTAAGGACTACTGTTGATAGGCATGGTGAAAGTGATGTCGTTGACTGAATAAGCGGAGTCGGATACCACAAGCTCGGTTGGATTTGAGTCATGTTCAACTCGGGTTCATGTGAAATTTGGAGATGGGAACTGAATAGTCCTGACCTTGCTTCCGGAAGTAAGTGTATTTACCAGAACTTGGAAGTGGGTAGCTGGACCGTATATAGGCTACCATTGTGTTTGCACCTTTTAGCTTACAACCAACTCTACAAGCTGCTGAACATCACCACTATGAAGAGCAACATACCGGTGCGAGAAGGAGTGAAGTTACGTATTGGGTGTTAAATTTCTTAGACTTAGTTTGTATCACCAGGATCATTATGGACAAGCTCAAACTTTTTGTTGCTGCAATATTACAAATGGGTCAAGCTGTAGATAAGAGAATTGATTTACTTGTTAGCAATGAAGTAGTGAATCTCTTGACAGGTGGGGATATGTTTGCGACAACAACTCCTCCACATGCAAGGTTATAATCTGATAAACATGAAGATTCATGTTCGGGGCTTAACCGGTAATGAAGAAAGCATATTCAAGGGGGCTTATACTGTCAAGTTTGCCGCTGCCGTTTTCAATGTTAATTGTTGCTACAATGGAACCATGATCGGGCTTTCTCCACGACGTTGTCTTGCAACATCGATGGGTTGTGAGCTTCACCTTGCGGTCTTCGGTCACATTCACGTTTGTTACTAGTTGTGAGATGCAGCAGCAGCAACAACGATGCCTCCCTTTTAGCCGAGCTCAATTCTTATCCTCTATCCTTGAGGACAAGGATGATTTGGAGGGATCGGTATTTGTCATGTCCCGGTTATGGGCTGTCCATTTGTTAGGGGAAGACGGTATGCTATTTAGTAAACATAGGTAAAGTAGGCGCGTGAGTGGCATGTGCCAGCGCAAGAGTCTTTTCCTTATAAGTAAAGAGTCTGTATTCCTCTTGGGATTATCGAATAGAATTTTGTGTGTGTTGTTCTTCCCTCTTTGAGGTTTATCTCTAATGTCTGCAGAGTAGATCCTGTAGAATTAGGCCTGATTATCCAATTGTAGTGTAGATCACTACGAGGGGAACATATCACCGTAGTATTGCTTCAAAATTGTGGTGCAATTAAATTTTGAGGAAGGTAACAATATTATGTTTAAGTATGACGACTAATGAGTAGAGTGTGTTTACCTCATTCTATAAAAGATACTAGGGCTTAACCCGTGCCATAACAGCACGGGAAAGGATATGTATTTCAAATATATCCATCGGTTCATACACATCATAATTGTTTGCGAAAAATCGATCCAGTCGATTCAAGTCTAAATATTTTTGAGGTGTTGATTAATAAACATGTCTTAGCCTCAAATATTTTAATATTATGTCCTTAAGTCATACAATACTTTAGGACAATCATAGTTTTTTTTTTTAATAGGAAAGATAAAATTTTTATCGAAGGATTAAATCATAACATCCAACTCTTCTCTAACAAGAGTTTTAAACCAAGCTGGAAGAGATGAAACCATACTTGAGTTTGTTCTAGTTGTTACGGCTTTTGGCCAAACAATTAGAAATCTCATTTGACTCTCTACGCACATATGTGCACTTCCAACACTGAAAATTCCCTAATAGAGTTTTACAATCACTGATAATATTATTATTTGTCCATTTTATAGAGCCCTTGACCCCCATTAATAACTTTCACCACATTTGAGCAATCTCCTTCCAAGTGCAGGCATTGGACATTAGCTCCTGCGCCATTTTTATTCCTTCTAGTGCATCAAGAGCTTCACCGCTCTTCATCTCGGCCTATCCAGTGCTACAATTGCACCTCAACATGATCCTTATTGCAGAGAACATAGTCAGACCAATACCCATATGCTTATTTTCCTTGACAAATGACCCATCAAAGTTAATTTTAACAAACCCTTCTTCTGGAAGTTGCCAATGAGATCTATTTATATACTCTAATTGTATTAGGAGAACAGATCTAATATTCGAGAACTACTTACCCGGTCGAGATATCTCTATTGATGACATTCACAATGTTCTAATATTAACATTTGTATTATCAAATACCACAACACATCTAAGTTTCAAAATGTGCCATAAAGTAAAACTTACAAACCTGATACAAGTAGTGATATTTGAACTTCCATTACTATTTAACCAGTCAGAGAGCAATTAATTAATCTGTTTACCATTAACTAGACATGCATAATTCGGATCAGCAACTGTCCATACATTTCTAGAGACTGGACAATCAAATAAAAAGTGGTTAATAGTTTCAGCACAAAAATTCACACAAAGGACAAAATTAAGCACATTAGAGGCATATCTGGCTAATTTGCTCCTAACAGCCAGGCAATCATGGACACATTACCACAGAAAATGTTTGATTTTCTGTGGTATATCTATTTTCCAAAACTTCTTCGGGGAAAACAACTGTCTCATGACCATAAATATTATCCATAATAGCTCTATAGGCAGTTTTGACACTAAACAGACCATTATAAGAGGGTTTCCATCTTAATATGTCTCTGCCCACATTTGGTATTCTTATATCACAGATATCCTTGACAGTATCATCATCAAATAACAATTTTAACATATCAACATTCCATTTACCTTCAGCATGCAAGATAAGCTGGTCAACAGTTCTCAAATTTGCAGAAGTAAAGGATGAATCAAGCAGATCAGTTCTATTTGGCACCCATCTATCTTTTCAAATCTTTATAGATTTACCATCTCCCACCTCCCAGCAATAATGTTTCCTAATAAATTCTATCCCTCTACAAACCCCTCTCCAAATCCAAGAAATTTTCTCCTCCCTAACGTGCATGAAGAGGGTTACTATCCGAAAAGTACTTATGTTCAAAAATCTTGACCCATAGGGCATCGGGTTCAGTCAAAACTCTCCAAGCAAGTTTTGCTAGCAGGGTAATGTTGAGATACTTAGTTTTCTTTATATTCAAGCCTCCTAGGACTATTGGTTTTGTGACATTATCTCAATTCCTAAGAGTAATGCCTCTAGTGTTTCCTTTTTTGTTCCAAAAGAACCTTCGTTGAATACCATCTATCTTATCTATCAACTTTTTAGGCATAGGAAAAGCAGGATAAGTGGTGGGATCTTTGAGGACCCTAGATTGGACTGAATTAGAATTGTCCTACCAGATTGATTGCCATACTTGCCTTTCCAGTTTGATAAATTCCTATCAAAAGTCTCAAATAAGTGACTGAAAGTTTCCATTTTGTTTCTATGTATAAGAAGAGGTACACCTAAGTATTTGTCTTGTAGTCCTAACTTCTTAATGTTCACTATCTGGGATTTAGTTGTTGGATCAGTTTTAGGGCTAAAGGCAATACCTGATTTCTCAAAGTTTATGGCTTGTCCTGAGAACTTACTGAACATATTAAGCATCTCATCCAGATTCCTAGCAACTTTCACATTTGCTCTAGCAAAAACCAAAAAATCATCGATAAAAAAATAGATGGCTCACAGAGGGAGCATCTTTTGTCACTTTTATCCCCTGTATATCATTTCTAGACTTAGCCTTAATAAGCATTTTTACATCCATACATATTATAAAGACATAGGGTGACAAGGGGTCCCCATGTCGAGACCCCTTGTAGGGTAGTAGACCTCACGGAGCACCATTCAAAAGTATTGATGTTGACACGGTTGTCACACATTGCTCAATCAACTTTGCACTAGTGTTCATGGAAACCCAATTTTTCCAAAATATTAATAATAAAGCTGCCATTGAATCCTATCGAAAGCCTTACATATATCTAACTTAATTGCCATTATCCCCCGACTTGTTCCTATTCTTTCTCATAGTATCTACCATTATCACTATATTATATGTGATTTGCCTAGACGAAAGAAAGGCAGCATGGTAGGGGCTAATAAACTTATCCATGACAGTCATAGTTAAACGCTAACCAACTCTTCAAATATCCTACGGGCCTATGGGTAGTAGAACACCATTTCATTCACTTTTTCAAAACAAAGTAGTGTCCCTACTCCGAAAAGAAATAAATCATCAAATGTCGTTCACCAAATTTGTAACATTTAAAAAACGCAAAATTACTTCAAAATCAATCAGATTAATCTTACAAAAAATGCTTAGCTTTAGTAATTATTTTTCTCCGTTTGGTGATATAAATTATTCTAAATTTACATAGATTTGTGTCTTCTTAAAGTTTAATAATTTGTAATTCTTGATCCATTTTGTTTCTTATCTACTTATCTTATCTCTTTACCTGTTACCATGAACTATTTCTCAAGCATGCATAATCATATGAAGTCGAAAGGCGAAACGCGAAAACAAAAATCATCACAAAAAAGGGGAATAGAGAGGGATATGAGAAACTAAATCAATTACAATTGATTCGCGTGTAGCCTTGTATATGGTCAATTTTTTTTATAGGTTTCATCTTCTTTCCTACCCCAACCCGATAAATCATAAAACCACAGCTATTGATTTATCTTCTCCCTAGAAAATTATGGCCTTTAATATTTATTTGAATTCAAAAAAATAAAAGAAGAACAAATTTAAAAACTAATATCAAATAAAAGATAAAAAAATAAATTAACTAAGGGAAACTAAATAATTTATCTACCTTAGGACACCTTTCTCATCCCACTACCACTACTTTCTTTCACCACCACCACCACCATTAACGGCATCACTCCACCATTATCACCAACACCCACCACCATATATGATCAAAAAAAAAAAAAAAAAAAAAAAAAAAACCACCACCATTATCCCCACCACCCCTTCCCCATCAATCACAACTCACGTACCATTAGTGCCTCTTTGGTTTAATATAAAATAAATTAATTATGTATTGTATTAATGAAAATATATTTATTTGATTAATTAAAGAAATATTTATTATAAAATATCAAAGGTTTTGTAGTGGAAATGTAGAGAAGACAAAGAAGCAGAGAGTTTCTATCCATTAGCATCAACCTTATTACATAGCTACAATATCCTTTTATATACATGGAAAGGTAAACCCTAACTATATAGATGGGCCGCACATCTATGGGCCGTAGGCCCTACAATACTCCCCTTGTGCGGTCCAATAGAACTTCATATGCAGTGCTTCACATATAGTGCTTCAATGTAGTTCTTCAAATGTCGCCCTCTCCTTGATGACTTGCACCAAATCAATTGCCTCATTAAAACTTTGACAAGGAAAAACCCGGTGGGATAAAACCTTGGTAAACTCTTCACATGTAGTACTTTCACATGTTGTCTCTTACTTTACATGTAGTTCATCACATGCAATCGATCTTCCGCAGGCGATGAGTCTAAGTTAATTGCTTCGTTAAAACTTCGTCGGGAAACCCGGAGGGACAAAACTGAACTAAATAAAAAGAGTACAATATTACAAACTTAGAACATAGTTGGACTCGAGTATGTTGCCCTCATTAAAACTTTGACAAGGAAAACCCAGTGGGATAAAAACCTTGGTAAAATCTTCACATGTAGTACTTCACATGTTGTCTCTTACTTTACATGTAGTTCATCACATGCAATACGATCTTCACAGAACGATGAGTCTAAGTTAATTGCCTCGTTAAAACTTGATAAAAGGAAAAACCCAGAGGGACAAAACCTGAACTAAAGAAAAAGAGTACAATATTAAGTAAACTTAGAACATAGTTGGATGTGTATACGTTGCCTCGGTAAAACCTTGACAAGGAAAACCAAGTAGGATAAAACCTTGACAAAGGGAAAAGAGTACAATGTGACAGATGCAAGTAAAGGTGATCCGTTGCAGATGATCACTTGGCTTCGTCGAGTTGGCTAGTTGCTTCACAACTCCTAAGGAAGAAAATCCTTATAGGAAAGATACTAGTCTTAGCGAAATTACATTCCTGTTTGTTGTTGTCTTATTAAAAACCTTGCCGAGTAACAAAACCCTATGGGAAAAAAGTAACCTCGGTGAAGGAAAATAGTTCAACACACCATTAGATGCTCCCCCTGATGTCAGATGGTAGGCTGAAAGATGGGATTTCCTACAGGTATAACTGCAAGTGCACGGCGCCTGTTGTAGGCAGGGCAAATACAGGTCGAACCACAGGGATTTGGGGTGTGTAAAATTGATTCCAAAGGTTTCACTAACTGATTTCTAAGATAAGTGACACAATAATGGTTTGTTTTGGGTGTCGATACGACTAGATGGAGTTGCAATGGATATCTAATGAAGTGGAATGTAAAGTAAATGCGTAAAACAGTTTGTAACAATTGCTAGAGAGTTACTAGGGTGGTTGAATCCACCTTCTAATCCTATGCTAAGGCAAAACAAGCTATCATTGTGTTCTTGTACCTTCCCTTGAAGGTCTCAGGTGGATGCTTTGCTAACTAATTCCCCTTACTCACCCCTAGTATCAATTGTCTTCTTACAGTACAATTGATCACAGGTGAGTTTAGTTAAACAGCTAACTATAATCCTAAGCAATACAAACAGCAAGAACAATATGAGAAATTGATCAACTTGACATTAAATCAGGGGTTTCATCTACACCCTAGTTAAGTAAATTAGAACATGATTAAAGTTGTTAAAACACAATTAAATTTAAGCTAACAAAATAAAACCCTAAAAATTCCCCTTTTTTTTCTCTCAGATGAGGAACAACCTGATTTTATACTTCTCCCCTTCTCTAATGCTCCAAAATGAAATTAAATGCAAACCTGCACTGTTCCCTCTTCCACCCGGCTCTGGTAGCCATTAATGAGCTGTCAGTGGAACCCTAGCTCCAACTATCTCAAACCTAGCTTCTAGGGTATGGGAGAAGCTATGAAGGAGATGGCTTGAGCTAGAGTGGCGAGAAGGCGATGCGCTTCTTTATTGTTGTTCTTTGTGGTTGTCGGGAGAAGGAGATGGTGATGGTGGTTCTGCAACTGTCGGGGGAAGAAGAGAGATGGGGGTTTTCTGGTTTTGTCGGGAGAAGAAAAATGGAAAATATGAGAGGAGTGTTTGGTTTGGTGGTCGATGGGAAGAAGGGTAGGTGGTTTGGGTGTTGGGCGGACGCAGTGAGTGATGATGCAGGATGAAACGACCGTTGGATGCAGATGGATCAAATCTCACGGATCAGGATAGGACGGGCTTTGGATTCGGGTTATGGGTCGGGCCTTGGATTGCTCAAGCCCATATCTTTGTAAATGGGTTGCTTCTTGTTGGGTTGCAAATCGATGCGCACGTGGTCAGTAAGGCTTTCGCTCTCCATAGACGCTCGTCTCCAATTTCTGCTCTTTTGGCTCCTTAATTTCTCCAGGCTTTATTTACTACCTAAAAACACAAAATTAATTAGTACAAGTGTTTATTCTTGAAAACAGAGAAAATACAGAATTTGGGATAATATCTCGATTTCTAAGCACAAAAGATAAGTTAAATGCCAATAAAAATATGTAGAAATATGCAATATTTGGCACTCATCATCAGACAATTTTCATTAGTCTAATGCAGTCAAAAGGAGTTTATCACACCGTACCTTGGTGACTTGAAAGCTTATAATACTATGTTGTTGATTCTGGAAGTTACGTTGCTTAATGGACTATCGCGTTTCATTTCTTTGATTCGTATATTTTCGAATAGCAACGCGATCTTTATGTCTTCAACATTCAATATACTTGATGTTTTAGTGTTGTCTCGCTAAAAACCTTGTCGAGTAACAAAACCCTTCGGGAAAAACTATTATCGATCGAAGGGAAAAAGAGTACAACACATCTTTAATTTCGAAGTAAAATATGTCGACATCATATCCTTGGATCCTCCCCCTGATGTCGGCATCTCCCCATGATTACTTTCACAGTTGTTCCAGACAGTTCCTTTTGTCATGTACTTTTCGAAAACTGAATATCGGTAATGACTTAGAAAAACGTCTACCATATCTCCCCCTGATTACTTTCGTTGGAGAAGAGATTATTGTTCCTTCATAATCAACAACTTTTGGATAGCAGTTCCTTTAGCATTCCTTTTTATATCTTTGCAGGGATAAAACAAACTCATGTCAATGGTTACTTTTAAGTACATGATTACATTCATTGTACCATTCCAATGACGTTGCGTTGGCGCGAGCTATATCTAGCTAACAAGTTCCTGAGGATATAAAATTTAATCAGTACATTACTATACTAAGTACAACAATGCGTCTATTGTACTTAGATATGGGAATTTCATCTCCCAACACATCTTCGTCATATTCCTTTGGACGAAATGGTTACTTACTTACATATGAACCTCGACTAATCATGGGAGTGCTATCAGGATGTATGTCTTTGTTAAATAGCCCGACAACTTTAGACATATGCAAACCGGGTGGAATAATATACCACAAGATCAGTATTCGATCGAGCTTTCCCTATATTTTTCATCTCAAATTCGGATTTCAAATAGATTTTAAGGTCTCGATTACATCAAGAGTACACATCATGTCTGTACTATCAACATAAATAGCTACAATTCCAAATTAGGAACTTTCTTATGAATACGCAAAGGAAAAAATAAATTACTTGTCTATCCCATCCAAATCAAATAGCCACTTATTGATGCGTGTCGTAACCACAACAAATTAATTAATACTTTACTACCTAATTAACAAGTAATATAGGATAGTCAAGGTCGATCCCACGAGGAGCACGAAATTCTAGTTGTAAAAATTGTCACGAAAGGGGGGTGTAAAAAGCAAAAGAAAATAAACAAAGCAATTAAAAGATAAAGTTGACAGCAATAAGAGAGACAAGATCAAGGAATCCTTCTTCGTTACTGAAACAATGATTAAAGTAATGTTCTCTTCTACTTGTTATTAGTCACAGATTATCACCAACCGTAGGATAGCAGGTACGCTTAGCTAGCCCCAAAATCCCTAATTTCACTGAGTAACAGTCCGCTTAGTTATCAGATTCTATTCAAAAGAACCACCCCGAGGTTCGCTTACAAGATGTAATTCCCCAGAATGCATTAAGATCTATGAATTTAGGTTTAGTACTAGTAGTTAAACTCGGTTCGCTTGGTTCACTTTCTAGCGTTGTTTCTACACACAATTGCTCCACGGAATCCCTCCGCAAGGTCTCGTGTTTGCTACTTATGTAAAGAGTCAAGAAACGATTACTTATCTCCTAACTTTCACTAGCATTAGATTAAACTAACAAATCAATTTAGCATGCATTCTAAACAATCTATCAATCAATCATGAATGTCATTAAGATCATTCCTATTAGTAAAAACAAACGATAATCATGTGAAAAACTTCAAGATAGAATTAAAAAACAAAAACTCAAATCATATTAAGAACTAGGAATTCATCCTCAATCAATAAAATTAGCTACTCATGTTAAAGAGTTCACACAAAGAATAAGAAAAGAAAAGAATTGTGTGTGTAGAGATGTGTAGAGAGGTGTGTGTGTAGAGATGTGTGTGTAGAGAGGTGTGTGTAGAGATGTGTGTAGATGTTGTAGAAAACTTCTCTATTTATAGGCTTCAATATTCTCCAAATCTTCCAAGGAATAGAATCCTTTTTCTTTGCAATTCAATTTCCAAATCCAAGCTTTTCTCAACTCTTCATCTTCTTTCCAAATTTGAGTCCAATTCTCCATCCAATTCCTAGCCCAAGTCTTCACACCCATGAGAGAAGTCCATAGAAAATTCTGAATTTTTGCTCGCCGGAAAATCGGGATTGTGGCCGGATTTGACCTAATAAGTCGTCGCCTGCCACCCTCGAAAATTTCTCCGTCGGTGGAATATTCGACGGAATATTCCGTCGATCCACCGTTAGGACTAACGGTCAAACGGGTCAATCATTCACCAACAGCTGTTAGTCAACGGGGTCAAAGAGGAAGGAGAGTCGGACTCGAGTTAGCTTCGACTCATTAACCCAGGCTTACTCACCTGAGTCGATTCTTGAATCACCGCTACTCGGTGACTTAATCTAATTCAATAACCGAAATCGGTCACCGAACTCGGTTGGGATCGGTCATCGGGATCGTTGAGTCAACTCGCCGGAGTGGAAAACCTAAATGAGTTACGATTGTTTACTGTGGACTTTCAAGCCAATTTCGTGCTATTATTCTTCACTGTTAAGAAGCCTAACATTCATCTACTCGATTTCATTCATAGCTTCATCAATTTCACACACCATTCCCTCGTTGCTTCTTAGGTTGAGCTCAACACTTTACAAAGATCATCTCTCGAGTCACACTTCACCAAAGCAATTCGGCCTCATCTGCTCATCGCAATTGATATCAAATAGCATGCAAGAACTCCTTCTCTGCTTGCATTTCTGCATTGCACAAGCTTCACTTCAACCCTTGTGCATCACAGACCAATTAACTCCATTTCCTAACTCGAGCTTTAACCCATCACCTGTTGCATCTGTCTGTTCTATGGCAGTAGCAGATTCATCTTCTCTATTTCAGTTCTTCATTCGAAACCCATCTTCATTGATTCCACAGCAATAGCCATCACCTCCAGATCCATTACCTGATTCGATTATAGCCACATAACTGGTTCTCAACCACAGACCTTAAGCCGCTTTGATTCCAATCTTCACCCACAGTCGATCTTCATCAATTCTTTTCTCGATCTGCTCTTCTTTTGCATCTCGATCTCGCCTCTCGATTCAACAAAAATCACACAAACCCCATCTCGCTTTCACTCAAGAACATCAATTCCTTCTCTCTCTGTCTCACAATTCGACAAGCATCTCAATCCATTCTTTGCTTTATCCTCGATTGATTGATGAGACTTTCAGATCGAAACCCATCTTACGGATCAACTACTTCACCATCTTCATTTGCAATTTCTTTCTCTTGTACCTTCCATCCGCCATCGCATATTCAATTTCTTCATCACAACTTCAGGAATTGAGTTATAGCTGAAAATCCATCTCTAATCACGACAAGACTTCACTTTGTCTCGGCTAACACCGATTTCAACTCTCTTGATTTACAGTGGCAGACCATGGTCGCTTCTCACTCCCAATATGAAATGTGAATGAGAGGAAAACATCTCTCGGACAAAGCAATCAATAGCAGCTGCGCTGCTTTTCGAGTTTAGGGTTGTAATGGTTTGGGATTAAAACGCCCAACATAAAAAACCACCCCTGATGGGTGCCTATAGTAGGTGGTCACTTACGATAAGGGCTAGCCAAAGTTTCCAGCCCCTTAACCTCTGCTGGCCTGTCTATAGTATTCCTCGAGAAAGTTGCCCCTTAACCTTAACTGAGCTCCATATATCAATCGCCTGTAAAATGACCTTTTTGCCCTTTTGGCTCAATTTTGGTGATTTCTTCTTCTTTTCCTCCGTGCGACTCCAAAGTATCTGATAGCTCAAAAACACACGTAAAATACATAATTTGCAACAAAAATAGCAAAGAAAGCATAAACTACTAGATAGTAAATTAGGTGTATTCTACACCTATCAAATTCCCCCACACTTAGACTTTGCTAGTCCTCGAGCAAATCAAACTAAAAACTCACAACTTCAAAGCGTTCAAGCGTCCCAAGCATCCAAAAGCTATGAGGACATAGAGTTTCTGCATGCTAGTAATAAGAAGTTAGAAATACTAAAGAACATATTCTCATTCTTAAATGTTGAGTGAGAAATAACCACACCATAATGAGAGAACGCGTGTTTGAGAAACAATCAATAAGCATTTCGCCTCGACTTCGCCTCACCAAAAAGGATTTTATGATAATTGCACTCAAAAAGACGCTTTTTATGGTTCTCACATGTGTGCAGTAGGAATGAAGAGAGAATTCCTCGCAACACGTTGAATGGTGGGAAGGATAACTTCCGAAATATTTTTAAAAACCCACATCTTTTTAATATTTTGAAAAACCATTTTTCGGACGATCTCTACGAAAGGAAATCAACCATTTATTATTGAGGATGAGATTACTTACTCACCTTCACATCCGATCGCGAATTATGATAACACCACTCTCACGGCATCCAATAGAAACGTCTTCCGCTCCTCGTCTTGATCTTCTTGGTCTTCGTCTTCGGTTTCAACTATTGATGATAAACCCTTGAATTTCATAAATCCTTAACAATTTGTAACTCTTTTTTTTTTTTACCTTAAAATCCTTGTCGCTTGAAACTTCCTTATAAATTTTCCTTTCCTAATGCTTATTAACAAAACAAATATTTCTCTTGTTTTTCTCTCTTTTTTTTTTTTTTTTTTTTTTTTTTTTCATCTTCTTTTTTTTTTTTTTTTTTGAAACTAGAGAAATTAAATACAAAAAATAAACCATGGCCGTGGGAGAAGTATTTTACCGCTTGATTCTTCACAACTTGTATCGTCTTGAAATCATAAACTTCAAAAATTCTCACCTTTTAATTTTCTTCGTTTTCATAAATAAGTCTTCATACTTGAATATAAAATTACCTCATTGTAGTGTAAGTCTTCAACATATATGTAAAATCCGCTCTTTGTATGTTGCTTTTACTTGTATTTGAAATTTGCTCTTTTTCTCGTTGCTTGTAAACCTTAAACTTTTCCAACTTTCCTTGTAGATTTTGATGTCGCTCCTTGTTGATGATGAGAGTGTTTCTATGGATCCGTTGTTGTCGCGAGAGAGAAAATGGTGCTAACTGCAAATCGAACTACAAGAAGGAAGCTTTCATCCATGGACGTCACCCTCATGATTGACAAAATTAGCACTCAAGAGATCAAAGAGTAGTGCTTCTATTGGTGGGAGGTTGGGTAGCTCACCATTCTACCCGGAATTAACGTACGGTGACACACACTCAAAAGAAGCTCTTTAGTAGATGGAAGATTTCTGGTCGGTGCCTCTCATGATATGAATACGGGTAGTCTCCACTAATGATTGATCAGCAACTCTAATAACGCACTTCTCCCTCTCACCAAATTCGCATCACCGCATGATTAAATCCATTATTTAACACTCAAACAAGCAAGAAATCCGAATGTAGTTCTCTAACATTTCCAAGTTCAATTATGTCGGTCAAAATCTCTATGTAAACATACCTAGAAGTATGCTAGTGACTCTAAAATCTTTAAAAGTTGGAATTTTTATGTAAAACTTTTTTTTTTTTTTTTTTAATTTTTTTGTAATTTTTGTTTTAAAAACATGCTTAACCACTCCCCCACACTTAAACCTTACATTGTCCTCAATGTAATTGAATCCTCCTAGTAAAGTCAAGGTGGGAAATTTTAACATGATAAGGAACACAAAAAGCAAAAGCAAAAGAAATACAAAACCTATGGGTTGCCTCCCATTAAGCGCTTGTTTTAAAGTCGACGGCCCGACTTGGCTCTTGCAAGATTCATTCCCCATATACTAACAATCGGAAAATTTGAGGATCCACCCATAATACCTGTTTTGCAAACAATAACTCCATACAAATATTAGCACAAGAAAACAATAGTGAAATTATCGCTCGATAGAAATTTCCCCCACACTTATTCTCGTCCACACTCGGAAGTGTATAAAGAACATAGAATTCGGAACTTCCATGTATTCCTCTTGGCAAACCTGCATAGTGTTAGAATCAAGTGTTTCCAATGGTGGATATCTAGAAACAAAATCATCCAAAAATACTTTGAAGCACATACATTCAAACCAATAAGAGGTGAAGGAGAAGAATCAATAGGCAAAGGGTTAGACAAACCTTGCACAATCTCTTGTATTATAGAATCCTCTTCATCCTTAAAAAATTCGAGTGAATTACTTACCTCTTGTATATCGTGGTCCTCTATTAAACCTTGCAACCATTCTTCGTCGTTTTCTACCTTAACCAAAGTCTCGGCATCATTAAAATCATTCGCAAGTTCAATTGGGTCTTCCACAAAATCAATGAATGTGGTTTCATCCTCTAGCATCATCTCTTCAACATTCTCATCATCGGAATCGGGCCATTCTTCCCTCATATAATCTTCCTCGGTATAAATTGTAAGATCTTCTTGTGAGGGTGTTACTTCGTTTACAATAATAGGTAAGTCACACCCAATCTCCTCCTTTTGAATAGGTGAAGGATCTTTATTATGATCCGGAGTTGGAATAACTTCCTCATTGTTGCAACGCTCATACACTTCTGCGGACTCCCATCTTTCCCTAAGAAATTTTTTCCAAGCAATAAATGCATCTTCCTCAAGCTCTACCTTTTGAATAGGTGCTTGATCATTAATAAGATCAAGGCTCGAGTAATCTACACTAGCGTCATCAAAAGTCTCCAAAGGTTGGTTAATTTGTTCGTATATTTTCTCCGAATTCCTTTGAATTTCTCGATGTGATTCTTGAAACTTTTGTTGAAGATCCCCAATCATGGCAGACATCTTATCTGCAAAACTAGAGAATTTCTGATCATAAACAAAACTATCCTCCCATCCTTGTGATTGTCCACTTACATACCCGTCATAAGGTTGTTGATATGTATGAGAATATCCATAATGTTCTCAGGAATTTGATCATAGCCAAAAGATTGGTTTGATTGTATCCTAAGGATGGTTGGAAGTTGCCATAATGTTGAGGTTGAAAACCGTATTGATTGTTGTAATATGCTTGCTCTTGTCCACCGTACATGGAAAACCGATACCTGAAATAAGATTCAAAAACTTAAGTTAGATACGGTATAGAATCCAACAAAGCAAGAATAAAGCAAAAAGAAAAATAAAAACAACTAAAATCATCCGCTGCTCCCCGGCAGCGGCGCCAAAATTTGATGCGTGTCGTAACCACAACAAATTAATTAATACTTTACTACCTAATTAACAAGTAATATAGGGTAGTCAAGGTCGATCCCACGAGAGCACGAAATTCTAGTTGTAAAAATTGTCACGAAAGGGGGTGTAAAAAGCAAAAGAAAATAAACAAAACAATTAAAAGATAAAGTTGAAAGCAATAAGAGAGACAAGATCAAGGAATCCTTCTTCGTTACGAAACAATGATTAAAGTTATGTTCTCTTCTACTTGTTATTAGTCACAGATTATCACCAACCGTAGGATAGCGGTGCACGCTTAGCTAGCCCCAAAATCCCTAATTTCACCGAGTAACAGGTCCGCTTAGTTATCGATTCTATTCAAAAGAACCACCCCGAGGATAGTCAAGGTCCGCTTACAAGATGTAATTCCCTGAATGCATTAAGATCTATGAATTTAGGTTTAGTACTAGTAGTTAAACTCGGTTCGCTTGGTTCACTTTCTAGCGTTGTTTCTACACACAATTGCTCCACGGAATCCCTCCGCAAGGTCTCGTGTTTGCTACTTATGTAAAGAGTCAAGAAACGATTACTTATCTCCTAACTTTCACTAGCATTAGATTAAACTAACAAATCAATTTAGCATGCATTCTAAACAATCTATCAATCAATCATGAATGTCATTAAGATCATTCCTATTAGTAAAAACAAACGATAATCATGTGAAAAACTTCAAGATAGAATTAAAAACAAAAACTCAAATCATATTAAGAACTAGGAATTCATCCTCAATCAATAAAATTAGCTACTCATGTTAAAGAGTTTACACAAAGAATAAGAAAAGAAAAGAATTGTGTGTGTAGAGATGTGTAGAGGGTGTGTGTGTAGAGATGTGTGTGTAGAGAGGTGTGTGTAGAGATGTGTGTAGATGTTGTAGAAAACTTCTCTATTTATAGGCTTCAATATTCTCCAAATCTTCCAAGGAATAGAATCCTTTTTCTTTTGCAATTCAATTTCCAAATCCAAGCTTTTCTCAACTCTTCATCTTCTCTTTCCAAATTTGAGTCCAATTCTCCATCCAATTCCTAGCCCAAGTCTTCACACCCATGAGAGAAGTCCATAGAAAATTCGGAATTTTTGCTCGCGAAAAGCTCGATTGTGGCCTAATTTGACCGGAATAAGTCGTCGCCGGCCACTGAAAATTTCTCCGTCGCTGGAATATTCGACGGAATATTCCGTCGAGTCCACCGTCGAGGACTAACGGTCAAACGTCAATCATTACCAACCGTTAGTCAACGGGGTCAAAGAGGAAGGAGAGTCGGACTCGAGTTAGCTTCTTGATCTCAGCTAATCGGGCTTACTCACCGAAGTCGATTCAATCAGCTGCTTACTGGTGACTTAATCTAATTCAGCTAACCGAAATCGGTCATCAACTCGGTTGGGATCGGCCATCGGGATCGGGCTGAGTCAACTCGCGGGAGTGGAAAACCGTTTGAGTTACGATTGTTTACTGGGACTTTCAAGCCAATTTCAGGCTATTATTCTTCACTGTTAAGAAGCCTAACATTCATCTACTCGATTTCATTCATAGCTTCATCAATTTCACACACATTCCCCCTGTTGCTTCTTAGGTTGAGCTCAACACTTTACAAAGATCATTTACGAGTCACAATTCACCAGCAATTCAGCCTCATCTGCTACTGCAATTGATATCAACAGCGGCAGCAACTCCTTCTCTGCTTGCATTTCTGCATTGCACAAGCTTCACTTCAACCCTTGTGCATCACAGACCCATTAACTCCATTTCCTAACTCGAGCTTTAACCCATCACCCATTGCATATGTCCTTTCTATGGCGATGCTGATTCATCTTCTCTATTTGATTCTTCATTCGAAACCCATCTTCATCGATTCCACAGCAATAGCCATCACCTCCAGATCCATTACCTGATTCGATTACAGCCACATAACTGGTTCTCAACCACAGACCTTAAGCCGCTTTGATTCCAATCTTCACCCACAGTCGATCTTCATCAATTCTTTTCTCGATCTGCTCTTCTTTGCATCTTGATCTCTTGCCTCTCTCGATTCAACAAAATCACACAAACCCCATCTCGCCACTCAAGAACATCAATTCCTTCTCTCTTGTCTCACAATTCGACAAAGATCTCAATCCATTCTTTGCTTTATCCTCGATTGATTCAATGCGACTTCAGATCGAAACCCATCTTACAGATCAACTACTTCACCATCTTCATTTGCAATTTCTTCTCTGTTGTACCTTCCATCCGCCACTGCATATTCAATTTCTTCATCACAACTTCAGGAATTGAGTTATAGCTGAAAATCCATCTCTAATCACGACAGTACTTCACTTTGTCTCAGCTAACACCGATTTCAACTCTCTTCGATTTACGAGTAAATGACCATGGTTTCCTTCTCACTGTATATGAAATGTGAATGAGAGGAAAACATCTCTCGGACAAAGAAATCAATAGCAGCTGCGCTGCTTTTGTGAGTTTAGGGTTGTAATGGTTTGGGATTAAAACGCCCAACATAAAACCACCCCTCGATGGGTGCCTATAGTAGGTGGTCACTTCGATAAGGGCTAGCCAAAGTTTCCAGCCCCTTAACCTCTGCTGGCCTGTCTATAGTATTCCTCCGAGAAAGTTGCCCCTTAACCTTGACTGGGCTCCATATATCAATCGTCCAAAATGACCTTTTTGCCCTTTTGGCTCAATTAGGTGATTTCTTCTTCCTTTCCTCCGTGCGACTCCAAAGTAGCTATAAAACTCAAAACAACACGTAAAATACATAATTTACAAGAAAAATAGCAAAGAAAGCATAAACTACTAGATAGTAAATTAGGTGTATTCTACACCTATCACTTATACGGGTATACCACATCCGTATGATTGCTTGAATCTATAAGTGAGCGTTCTATCTAACTGTAAACGCATTATGTGGTTTAGAGTCATTTGATTTGGGCAACAAAAGTCTATCAAGTACTTTTGATATATTCTATCTCTTGATTCTTTCAGAGATACGTAACAACCACATACATATGCTGCATTTCAAGTCCTTTTGAAATTACCAAGCTAACTAAGTAGCGGAACTCTATAACGTTCATTACAAGAGAAAAATTCCAGGGCTTTGTGAGAAAACCTCGCACCAAAAGGCGAGTATTTGTACTTTAAGACTACTTTCTTCTCATTATGATTCATGACAAATTAATGATGTATGTCCAATAGGCTTTACACTTGGTTGGTTAGCACTACCACACCAAATACTGTCAAATAACCAAGTTCTACCTGGATTGTATAGGCCAAATATGCTCTTCGTTGAAATTAAGCAACAAGGAGCTTGGTTCAATCTCATCTTGCTTTATTTCCTTAAGCAAGTCTATAAGAAATTAATCATCAATATGCTAGCATGATCTTTCCATTTACTCGTGCGCATTCTCATAATCCACTTGGGATGTCATTGTTCTCTGGAATCTTTAAACTTTGGAGCGTCCTCCAGTTTGATTCATGGACATATTCAGAGATAATATTATGAGATGATTTCTGATGATATAAATAATGTGTGCCTTACTCACCTACTTCCTTTCTAGGTGAGCATTGATCGAACCTGGTGGTCTCTCCATCTTCCTTTATGAAGACACGACCTCAACTAGACTTCCACCAAGTGTAGTTGCAAGACCTTAGTCTATGGTGTACCCCATACTGAGGATTTATAACCTTGCAGGAATATTTGAAGGCTGGTATGTGTGATCTTGTCACTTTAGCGACATCAATGTACATTCTGAAAATCGATTATTCTTTGTCACTTCACATTTACATTTGTGGAGTACAAGAATCAATATGAGACACAGTGGGAACACACCACGAAAATTCCCGTCGTTCCCTTAGAAAATACTTTTTCTTATCTCCCCAACGACGGGGAAGACCGGTCTCATTAAAGTGATAACACGCAAATCTGGCAGGAAGAGATCTCCCCGCCAAAGGTTTTAAAATGCGGATAATTGTTGAGAGTAAATATCCAACAAAATTACTCAATCATTTTCGTGACCCATCATAGTACGATGTGAACTCGTAATGGCACATATATAGTGCAACCAAAAATGCGTAATAACACAAATGTCAGGCTTAAATTCAGTTACCAACTGGTACGCAGAAAAGGTTGACTAATATTGGGTTCTAAAACAAATTAAGTAAAGATGCGCGCAATATTGCATATCCCAAAAGTAATAAAAGGTAGGTTGGTACGCATAACCTATTCCTTAGACACCATCTGTAACCTTTGATGGTAGCCTCTGCGAGACCATTGGGTATAAGATGTTCTATATTGATCTTATTAAACATGCAATATTCATCAAGTCCTTTTGATGTAAATTCTCTAGTATTAACTAGGGTGGTGAGCCTTTGCACTTTGCTTTGTGTAATATGTGCTAGGAATTCTACAAAAATTAAACGCATCATTTGTTATGAACAATAACTGATTCAATGCGTCGAATCATCCACCAGATCCATAAATCACTTGAATGGTCCGCATTCTGCATGGATATATGTTCACTAACAACACTTTATTTCTTTGGAGAATGAGTTATTTAGCATTTGCATCTAAGTAAAACAGGATGGTCTCAATCATGTTTCACTAAAGAGAGACTTTGTAAGATGAGTGACGTGCTTTCTTACTCTAAAGCATAAAGGGAGAGGCGTGCAAATCTAGTAACTTTAAAATCACTTGATAATGATAGATGTCGTAACTTCGCATTCTATTAGTTCATTTTCTTATACACTCAAATGAAGTGATGCTCGTGTTAGTACATTCAAAACGGAACATCGTGTCACCACCAATGTGCCTTATGGTTATATCAAAGTCTTTATGAATCAATCCCAATCATTTCATTGTTTGGGGTTAATAAGGATTCGGTAATTCAGGTTCCATTGATCTACAATTCACTAGATTGACACATTATTTTTCTAAGAATATGCTTCCTTCCACATTCATTAGAAATAATTTATAGATGCAATCAAATCCATTCTCACTGTAAGGGCATACATATGATCTAGTTCAATTAAGTAGTCAATTGGCCGGGCAAAGTTCTTGTAGCCATTATAGTTGATGTGAAAATTGGTTGCTACTATGATACACATTACATTGTATATATCAACACCTATGACCAGGTGCATTTCAACTCTTTCATTTATGATGGGAGCTAGAATTACATCTTAGCTTCATCCCATATTCAGCTGATATCGGTACTTTGGTGTCATTACTACCGGGAAAAAGTACATTTCCGTCTCATGATATATATGTCCCTTTTCACATGCTTTATATGAGTCATTACGTCTAACCCCTATCACTTCAGGGTTCTTTCCATTTCAATTTTTGCTACATTTAGCTTAATTTGAGAAATTTCTTTATCTCAATAGGCCAAGAGAATCTCACTACACATGTCAACCACTTACTTTAGGTTGAATATATTATTAAAAATAATTAATTCTCTTGTTGTCATACTTCAACATATACCGGTTCGTTAGTATCACGGATAAAGTAGAGCAATGGAAATTTCTAATTCATATCATCTTTTGCGAGTTCTTCCACAAAAATTGGATAACATGTGATTTTATTTGCAACGTATCTTTGAAACGACCGACTCTTTATTAGTCGAGCAAGTGGATTACATCCCACATGATATTCAAATTTTGGGAGAAAATAACATGTGCACAATAATGCTGCTAAAGCACTTCTAAATTTCAAATGTTGTAATCGAGTCGGTACAACCAATTGAACAAAAGAGACATCATTTAACTATAGCCAATTTCATATTTAAGAGAACAAAATAACATTAAGACCAAAATTATTAATGATCGAGATAAGCAATCATAATTTAAATTGACCGTATATGATGTGGAATTACCTTAAGACAAAAATAAGCAAAACTAGGCATGTTCCAAAAACAAATAGATAAGCCTAGCAAGTGCTCAATGTAAAAACCACATTGTAGTTACATACCTCAAACTTTGGTTCTCGCCGTACATAGACAGAACTGGAACAGACCTTGACCGCGCACAGCCCAAAACCGAGCGGGAACAGTAAGCCGAGCCGGAACAGTGAGTCGGAGCCGAGCCGGAACAGGAGCCGAGCTGGGTCGGGTTGAAACTGAACTGGCTGGGTCGGGTGGAACAATTCATACGGTGGATCACGAACAGAAAGTTTCGTTCTTTACTTTTTCTCCTCGTTACACGAACACAAAGTTTCGTTGCGGAGATTATTCAGAACTATTGAGAACAACATAAACATACAACAATTTATATGTTATAAAATGTAATCAAAGATCAGGTATTATTATACTATTATAAAATCTAATATAAAATGCAATCATAAATTAGATCAGATGTTGGAATATGCCAAAATCAAAACAGATCAGCAGTTGCAAAATCCAATCGCAACAATTGGTTATGGGATAATCCCAACACAGATATACGCATCAATTAATTATGGGATTGCACACAATTGATTACGGGATTCACGAACAGGTATGAACAAACATTAGGGATTCACGAACAGATTATTGGATTTTCATAAATAACAATCAAACCAATTTGATCGTAGGATTAATACTTATTTATATTGATTATGTCAAAATCAAAAACGGGGATTTTTTTTTTTTTCTTCAATAGATCCAACTTATCTGATTTAAGGATGACGATTCCATTGATTCCAACGCAGTGTTTTTGATAGCAACCCAAAAGAAAAAGAAATCAAAATCCATTGCCGCAGGGTAGAGCTCGTGGTGATAACGTTTTGTAGTGGAAATGTAGAGAAGACAAAGAAGCGTAGTTTCTATTCATTAGCATCAACCTTATTACATAGCTACGTTATCCTTTTATATACATGGAAAGGTAAACCCTAACTATATAGATGGGCCGCACATCTATCTGGGCCGTAGGCCCTACAACAAAAGGTTATTTATTAGTTAACCTAGAATGCAAAAGTAGAGATTACAAGAAGCCATTGGGAAGCCAGCCACAAGCTAATCATTGAAAGTTAGTTAAATTGATCATTTTACGTACGTAGATTTAGCTTTCCAAAGAATGAATCCAGGCGTCCTTTATCTTGCCTAAGTTGTATAAACTTTGATACATGAATGAGTTAAGAGGAAGGGTCATTTATCTTGCCATATCGTATTTTTCACTTTTGTATCATAATTATTAATTATAAAAATACATACTCTCTCCGTCCTAGTTTAGATTCTAGGTTTTTGTTGTTTACTTGGAAATTGTCAAATTAAAGGAAATATATAGAGATAAGTATTAAAAGTGTGTCTTGAAAATTGAAATGCACAACTCTCCATGTTATGGCCTGATTCCAAGATATGGGCAAATAAGGATAAAAGTTGGAAAAATAAGAAATATAACAAGTATTTTAGGACAAAAAAATCCTCAATTTAGGGAGTATTTATTAGATCAATTAAGAGGACATTTAATGATGAAAATTTAATCAATTATTCATAATGAGAGCTTTATGAGACACTAATTAATAAAACACTCATAATAATTAATTTTAATTAGAGCAAACCACAACCATGGATTTAGCTTTCCCTAGAAAGGATCCCGAGGCGTCCTTTATCTAGGCTAAGTTGTCCATGCTTTGTTTTATATTCTTGTTTTATATTCTTTATTAGTTAACCTAGAATGCAAAGTAGAGATTATAAGAAGCCATTGGGAAAGCCGAGCCACAAGCTAATCATTGAAAGTTAGTTAAATTGATCATTTTACAAATAGTAGATTTAGCTTTCAAAGAATGAATCCGAGAGCGTCCTTTATCTTGCCTAAGTTGTATAAACTTTGATACATGAATGAGTTAAGAGGAAGGGTCATTTATCTTGCCATATCGTATTTTTCACTTTTGTATCATAATTATTAATTATAAAAATACATACTCTCTCTCCGTCCTAGTTTAGATTCTAGGTTTTTGTTGTTTACTTGGAAATTGTCAAATTAAAGGAAATATATAGAGAGAAGTATTAAAAGTGTGTCTTGAAAATTGAAATGCACAACTCTCCATGTTATGGCATGATTCCAAGATATGGGCAAATAAGGATAAAAGTTGGAAAAATAAGAAATATAACAAGTATTTTAGGACAAAAAAAAATCCTCAATTTAGGGAGTATTTATTAGATCAATTAAGAGGACATTTAATGATGAAAATTTAATCAATTATTCATAATGAGAGCTTTATGAGACACTAATTAATAAAACACTCATAATAATTAATTTTAATTAGAGCAAACCACAACCATGGATTTAGCTTTCCCTAGAAAGGATCCCGAGCGTCCTTTATCTAGGCTAAGTTGTCCATGCTTTGTTTTATATTCTTGATAACGAGTATTCTCATAAATTGTTATCGCTCACGGATCTTCAACAACAAAGTGCATTAAACTTAAGTAAAGATCACCCATAAGTCAAGATCGGTTCTCTACCGTATATCCCAAACTAGGTAAAGATCGGTTCTACCATAACTCTCAACATAAGTCAAGATCGATTCTACCAAAGTTCTTACCTAGGTTCGAATTGGTCATCCAATAGATCTTGAATGAAAACCGGACCAAAAATCCTATTGATTTCCTTTCAATTGCGAAACAAGTTTCGTATATGTATTTCTTTTAAACATATATGTAATTAAACATAGTTTCCTAGGATGAAATCACACCTATATCAAATACACAATCAAGTAACGAGTTACATAGATTATGTTGATGTCGCATTTACAAAGTTTAAAAGATAAACGTTATACTTGAGTAATCAAATATTTTCCTTGACACTTTGATCATAATAAAATGACCAAGTCTAATACCAGAGTATTAAATATAACCTCGCATGTTATGTTTTCAATCTTAAACGACTTGAAAGAAACTATAGGAATGGAAACAAGTCAAGTCGAGATCTCTAACCTCGAGTGGATGGATGATGTCTTCATTGTAGTTGATACGTCTTCACGTTCTTCGGTTCTTCAAGGTAATACTTTTATGTCTCAACATTCTTAGACTTTCTAATCTAACCTAAACGAAGTTGACTCTAGTACATTTAATCAAGCGACTCTAGTTGAGTTTTTATACTAAAATATGACAACCAAACTTGACATACCAATGCTTGGTGGGTTCAACCGAGCAATGCTCTAACATTACCCATGGTAACCTGATTTACAATCACGGTTTTCACATACAATATCAACACAAACCTTAGAAGAAAAAGTATGGAAAATTTTTAGTTTTCATAGACATAAAGTCAGATGGAATTTTCACAAGTTCATGATAATAATGAAAGAAAATAAGCATAAGTCATGATGACAAATTAAATGAGAGTGAACGTTGATTATGGTAACAAACTACATGGACCGCTCAAATTGTAAATATTTTTTCTAATTGAAAAACGGGTAGCTAGCTCAGTTGGTCATTTCCGTTCCTCAAAGATTCGTGCGCTTCAGGAGGTCCCGGGTTCGAGTCCTCGATGGCACAATATTGCAGAATTTAACATGGAAGGTAGAGGTAGAGTTAGCTTGCCCCTCTTGCGACATAATCAGCCCCACTATCCGCTTCGGCTCCTTGGTTGGTTCCTCATGAGGGTCGCTGGTAAGCTAGCACAACAACCTGTTAAACTAATGTAGTAGTACGTTATTGGAGCTTAGCTTGTTAGGCTTCCGACTAGATTCATGTAATAATACTCCAAATCATATATAAAATAATATTATTTTGTTATTGAAAAAAAATGATCAAGGGCATTTTAGCCATATTGAATATATGAAAATACGAAGTCAAAAGGAAACTTCCTAATTTGGGTTTTACAGAAATTTGCACAACACTACAGATATATACACACCTACACAAGTACATATCAGACATTAATCCACTGTTCTATTATCAATTCCTCTTTCCAAACAGTTAATGGATAACCTAAGTTTCTTTGTTGGAGTTTTAGGTGCGTGAGACTATCTATATTCATGACTCTTTTTATGTTCTTTCTTGTGTTTATTACAGTTTGCGATTTTCTGACTTATGATCTCCTAATCTTGTGATCTTAATTTGCAGCTAACTTCATTTCTGTTTTGGTCATTCTGTCACCCATGTAAAGTCCTAGATACTTGGTAACTCATTCATATTCTTCTCAATTGCTTGTGCAAATAATCCAATGTTTTTGAGTATTGTATGGCGTGATTTTCAGAGAGACTTTCTGTCGAATAGTGAAGAACAAATCGACTGAAGAATTCGAATGTCTTCCTTACATTTGCACTTTGTTGAATACCCTGTTATGGACTTATTATGGAGTTACAAAACCCGGTGCTTATCTTGTCGCCACCGTCAATGCTTTTGGAGTTGTTGTTGAAACCATCTATATCATACTGTTTCTTAGATATGCATTGCGAAAAGTGAAGGTAAACTATCTATCGATTCCAGAAAAATCTCGCTATGATATATATATATATATATATGTGTTATTGAGTTACATGTTGGCTAAGTATATTTTGCATGGATTACGATGTACAGTACAAAACGGCACAGTTGGTGGTGGGTTTAGATATAATTCTGTTTGCCGCTGCCGTGTTGATCACCCATTTTGCACTGGACGGTGATGTAAGGATCAATGCGATAGGATTCTTGGGTGCCGGAATAAATATCGTTATGTATGGTTCACCTCTGGCAGCAATTGTAAGATAGTCGAAGTCTTATAACGTGTATAGTTGGTCTAAGATTTTAGAATCAGTCGTTATAATTATTCAAAGGTCGTAGTAGTATTAGTATAGCCTCTTATAAACTAAGTCAATGTCTGTCGACATTAATTGGTATGTACCCGGTTATACACGCTTCATGATTGATTGAATGATTCGTGAAAATAAAATAATTAGTGATGCTAATTTGATGATGTGGTTGTAAAACAGAGAACGGTGGTGACGACCAAAAGCGTGGAGTATATGCCGTTCTTGCTCTCATTTTTCCTTCTCTTGAATGGTGGAGTTTGGTTCTTCTATGCGGTTCTTGTAGGAGATCCTTTCCTTGGAGTAAGTCATCTCTCTCTCTGCCTAATTTCGAGTTCCAAAATATTTAATATTATACACTTGGGGGTGTTTGGCATTTTTATCTCTTCCAGATGCATTGAAGGAAAAAATAAACTCTCAACCGTATAGGTTATGACAGAAGTTTAGGTCTATTTTTAGTCCTACCTGGTGATTCTGAAATTTCAAAATAATTAAAAAAAAAAAAATCGAACTTTATTCGGATTTTAAACACCGAATATAATTAAGGGTCTTGTTAACTTGTATACCCGTATACATGTTAAGGTTCATTAAAACAACAATTTTTTGCATTGGAAACAAGAATTGTTTGTTTTATTGCATTGAAAACAGCAATTCTTTGCATTGAGAACAAAAAATTGTTGTTTTAGTGCAAGAAAAACCAATTTCTAATAGAATAAGACAAAAACACACGATTTCCAATAAAATAAAATAAATTATTTATTAAACCTTAACATGTATACGGGTATACAAGTTAACAAAAACCTTATCAAAATTATATAGAAAGAGACATCAAAATTTGTTTATTTTGTCTTCTTATCTGCCTCAAAATTCCAATTCTACGATCCCAATAAGAGGTTTTTTAATCAAATGTCTAATAAGACTCGTCTCAAGATTATCAAATCACCTGGATGTTGGTTAGTTTGGACAAACCATGAATCCAGTCTTCCTAAGACTGATTCTTATGGAGTTAATAACGGGGATAAAAATGACGTAAAATCATGGCTAAATCTCATGTTTTCCGTCGTTCATTTTCTCTCTCCTCCAATGCGAGGGAACGATAAGCAAAGCGAGTTTTTTTTTTTTTTTTTTTTTTTCAATCAACAATTTCAATTTATTCAAATCAAAATGGGATTACATGATCGCTTACAAGAATAACAAAAACATCAAAATACAAGATAATAAGAACCCTAATACAAATGAAGATATAAATTACAAGTACATCGCGTGGAAAAAGAGCCATGTACCGTAAAGATACCCAATTTTTGTAAATATAGTCGATTTCCACCATTTAATCTGATTTTCTTCTTCTTAGAGTCAATAAGAGATACTCCTATAAGAAAGGAATTATTTGCGCAAAATCTTGTAACTCCAAACGAACCCGGATGCCCTAAATCCTTTGGATTGAATATGGATTCTAAGAAATACCGTGTTAGATTGTCGATGTTCTTGAATCGAGAATAGCAAGTCACGAACCAGCGATCAAGGTTTTAATAAATCGCCCTCAAAGCGAAGAGAAACTCGCCCCAAATAGCGAAGAAAAATCGCTCCAAATAGCGAAGAAATATGTCAAATGACATTAAAAAACAAAAGAAAACTATGTTTATTCGATTAAAACTTAAAAAGAAAATGAAATCTTGCTCAGATCTGGTCCAAAAAGGACCAAATCTAAGCAAGAGATAAATAATATAATAATATTTTTTTACCTACGTAGACCAACTCAAAAATGGGACCCCTTATTTTCCTGGCATTTTTAGGGGCGACCCCAAAGAATTAGGGGAGACTTTTTTATTCCCAACCCAGACAAGGTTAAGGAATGTCCAAAAGGATAGTAGAATACGTTAATGCCCTTCAATAATCGGAAGTTATTTTGTGCCCGATTATTAATACTAAATCGGGAGTTAAGTAACAGAAATATACTACCGATTGATACGAAATATGTGTGCTAAATGCGTATTTGGGGCTACTATTAATCGGAAGTTAATGATAGATTCATTTACTGCCGATTATAGGCTCAACCAAAATTAAAAAAAAAAAAAAAATTGTAAAATCTCATTTTGGGGCTACTATGTATTCGATAGTTATATGAACTATTTTGACTACCGAATGTGGTTAAATATTTGCAAAGAGAGCCACTGTACAATCGGAAGTCAGGATTTTACCTCATTTACTACCGATTATAGGCTCAACCAGAATTCAAAAAATAAATGATTTTGGCAAAATCTCATTTTGGGGCTACTCTATATTCGGTAGTTATATGAACTATCTTGACTACCGATTATGGTAGGATATTTGCAAAGAGAGCCATCAGTATAATCGGAAGTCAGGATAACTTCATTTACTACCGATTATAGGCTCAACCAAAATTCGAAAGATTGAGAATTTTTTCAAAATTTCATTTTGGGGCTACTCTATATTCGGTAGTTATATGAACTATCTTGACTACCGATTGTGGTAGGATATTTGCAAATGAAGCCCGTATAATCGGAAATCGATAACTTCATTTACTACCGATTATAAACTCAACAAAATTCAAAATTGAATTTTTTTGCAAAATCTCATTTATATTCGGTAGTTATGAACTATCTTGACTACCGATTATGGTAGCATTTCGGTAAAGAGGTCTACTGTATAATAGGAAGTCAGGATAACTTCATTTACTACCGATTATAGGCTCAACCAAAATTCAAAAAAATAGAGAATTTTTTCAAAATCTCATTTTGGGGCTACTCTATATTCGGGAGTTAAATAACCTAAATTCACTACCGATTATGGTAGCATTTTAGCCAAAGGTCTACTTTAATCGAGTCAAGATAACTTTATTAACTACCGATTATAGGATAATCAAAACTCAAAAGATAGAGGATTTTATTTTGGGGATACTTTATATCCGGAAGTTATATAAACTAAATTGATTCCCGATTGTGGATTAGCTTCCCGATTGTAAAGTTATCTACCGATTGTAAAGGGTAGTTTGGCCATTAGAAAAAATGGGAGATAAGGGATGGCTACATTTTATGTTTGAGTGACCTTTTTTTGTCTTTTTGTGTCGCCCCTAAAAATGGCAGGCTTATTTTTCCTAGAGAAGTGGGGGCCATATTTCTGTATTTTTTTGGTATCTATGGACAAGATAGACTTCTGGTTGTCCTACTCTGACTTTATGTGATGGTTCAGTTTCGGAAAGCGTTACTTGAACGAAAATACATCTTGTGAAATCATACTGAATATTTGACGATACATTTATTTTGGGTTCACTTTTTATATTTATCATTTTATTGCCGCTCTGATAATCGGTCGCCGTGCAAATAAAAACAGGTACCAAATGGGATCGGATTCATTTTCGGAATAATTCAGTTGACTCTTTATGCACGTTACAGAAATTCTACCAGTTCATCACCATCGGTCGCTTCACCAACCGACCCCTTACTTTTTCCGTTGTCATTGCCGGCTACCTTTTGATAATCATCCTTTTATGTTAAAGGCTCAGGCCAACTCCAGAAATAGGTACATAGAGCACACTGTTAATACAAACACACACGACAAACAACTGCAACTCATTGACATATAGAGTTGCATGTATATCAAATTTAACGTCATTCGTCCTTCAACAAAAACTATTTATTTCCTGCTTTGAATTGATTTTATACTGCAAGTGTATAGTTTTATATTTGAATGTGCATTGTAATTTAATTTGTTATCATTATTTTCTGGCATTTTGAGATTTTCGCCATTTCGCAATGTTCAAAGATCTGTACAGTTAGGATTTACTTATTTTCGCCTATAAAGTCCTGTGTGGGAGAAAATCTTAATACTTCTGGCCTGGGTGGAGCTAGTGTATAGCATGGGTGTGCATCTCAACTGTCTTTCAAGCCTAAAGTTTACAAAATATTGGGTTTCCAAGTCCATTTTCCTTTACTTACACCCCTATAAATAATTTTGCTTCTCCTTACATTGTAAATCATGTAAACTAAAACGTCGAGGTAGGCTTTTTCTCTCATTATCTCCAAACCCTTCGTATCCTAGGTAAAAAAATAAGTCACCTTCCCTTTTTTTGGTTGATCGGATCTAGTTTATTAGATTCTTGCTCGGATCCTAGGTAAAATAATAAAAAAAAAAAAAATAAGTCGCGTTCTCTTTATTCTTGCAAGAATCTTCTTCATCTTTTTTATTAGTATTTTAGTTCATTTTAAGATTGCATATTTTTCTCTTTTTTCTTTGTTTGATTTTTTTTAATAACCTTGTTGAACTCCATGCAATGGTAATTTCTTGGGAGATGGAAAATATGAGTTGATGATGATAAGGCCGAATTCGATGACGTTGCTAAAAAATTGCATTTGCCATTCCACGTGGCCTGACAAAACAGCCGCGCCACTATGGGAAAATTGTTCGGGCGCTATACTTTTTATCGAGCAATAGTGTCTATAGCACAAATATAAAGTCTATACGCTTGCTTTATAGTTTACGGAAAATTGGTCATTTGTCCAAAAAATTTAAAACACGGTTCAAATGGACGAGTAAAAATTTTATGGGTGAAATGGACAAAAAAATAGCAAGGATGAAACCGGATTCATCCCGGCTTAAACTTAAAAATAGCAAGGATGAAACTTGATGCATCCTGTGTAAAATAGAAATAAGAAAAAATATTTGAAAATGGACAGGATGAAACTGGTTACATCCTGCCTTTTTTTAAATTTTTGTCCATTTAAACAATATCTAAATCTGATTTGTCCTTTTCACCTTGAAATTTTGATTTTGGTCTTTTTAACCAATTTTGTATAGTTTATGATGCTCGATGGAAAGTATGGCGCCAACAACTAGTTCTTTGTCGTTTATAAATAGGTAATTTTCAAACTAAATTTTTGCGCCAAAATTTTTACTCAAAATTTTCCTCTACTTCTCTCTTTCTCAATCTCTAAAAAAAATCAAAATTATCAAACGAAAGAATTTCAAACCCAACTTGATTCGACAAACCAGCTTGATTTTTCTGGAGTAGTACTTGAAGATGTTATTAAGAAGATATGTGCTAATTATAAAGAACTAGGTAAAGAGCAAAAAGTACTTAAAGCTGGATATTAACCAAGTCAAACTGCAGCTAATAAAATGCAAAGAAGAGTTCAAAACAAGGAAAATCAAGGCAAAGCAAATTTGAAGGTAAAGAAGAGTATTAGTCAAAAAAAACAAAAGAATCTCAGTTCATGAGCGCCTTGATTGGAAGTTATGTGAGATGAGGAAGAAAAACAAGATGAAAAAGATTTCCTATATTTTTATTATTAAAATATTTATTTTAAATTATTATTGTCTAGTTTTATATCTTCTAAAATGGCGCAGTTGTTATTAATGATTAATTCGAAGTTGATATAAAAAAAATAACACTTGATTTTAAAATTTGGTTGTTAAGTAATTCAAGAAGTATAGTTGAAAATTAAGCTTCTACCCTTAATTCAGACTTACATTTTAATTTCAATTAAACTAATAAAGTAAGAAAAACTATTAAAACTTACATTTATGCTTAAGTTGAAAATTTAGAAATTAAAGCGTAAAAATTGGATTATATTTGTGCAACACTCTTAAGATCTCATAACAACTTCGATATTGCAAGTCTTTTCTATTGATGAGCCACTCCGTCCGACACCTTTGTTTAAGGTCCATCATGGTTTTCCATTCCTTGTGTTTCGACCCACTTACATTACTAAAACTTCCTTATTGATTACATTTAAGTGATCTCTCAACATGTTCGCATCACGATTGTTGAGGTTCATTGTTTCTTCTTGGAATTTTACAAATATATTTTCCTAAAATGGACTTGCTTGGAAGTCGATCAACGTAGGATGTTGAGTAAAAAAATATATATCCGCAAATAGATTCATCTTCGCAATAGTAAATTTTGAATTCCTCCTTTTTATTTGGTTTTGCACCTTGGCTTGGTTAACAATTCTTTGATTTTTGGCGGCACATGGATTTTATATGAACTCAGTTGTGTTCATATTTTGAAAAACTAGAAGAGTTTTTTTTTTTTTGAAAAAGTAGAATAGTTATGAAAAGTATGAATAAGTTTGAGTTGAAATGCATTCGAATTGAGTTGTAGGTGGATTCCTGGTTTGTGAGATGATGAACAACTGACGAATATCAACATAATGACGAGTAATATAAAGAGTATTAATGGAGCTTATAATGACCATCAAGCGATCTAAAGACCAATCGAGTTATTGAGTCTCTGTCGCTGGTAAAGTCTCTATCGCATATGCCTAAATGGTATATTTGTCGCTAGTCACTTGTTTTTGCCACTTTTTCATACCCATAACGAGTGCAAAAGTGGCAAAACCTCTTCATATGCCATATGCATGTAGAACCGACCTAACAAAAGGTTGTTTCGGAGTTAATGTTATACGATTGACTAAAGTAATTTCGTTCTTACTTTCATGGGAATCAAACATCAATCAATTAATGCTAAATATTTAGTCTTAAATTTGTTTTGTTTAGGTTTGATATTTTGAAGTTTGGTGTTTTGGGATTTATAATGGTGTTATTGGTGTATTATGGAGTTAATGGTATACGGTAAATGATCATGATGGTGGTTTTTGGGTGTTGGTAATGGTATTTTTTGGCGTTAATAGTGTACGGTAAAAGAACATTTTGATATTGCTGATGGTATTCAAGATATGGCTGTCGATTATTTTTAAGTGTTGAAGATGATGGATCATCTTCAAGTCTTTGAAGGTAATTTCAACATTAACGAATGTTGTTTGTGGTAATGATTGCAATATTGATGTGTATCAAGATCGAAATTCACTTTTTGTGGTAATTTGAATTGGTATCTTGGGCTTAGTAATACTGAAAATGAGAGGTACCATGTACACCACCAAAATTTTCTTCTGCAACTTGTATGGAAAAAACCTAATATAATTGCCGAGTGTACTTCCAACTTAATGGTCCTTGATAAGATGTATGTAGAGTTTATATCTCTATCTATTATCAGCCAGTATGTATAAACTAAGGAGTCCGTGAACCTGATTGCTAAGAAGAGTACTTGGACGATCTCAAAAATCAATATCCAAAATCAATCTTGTCATCTCCAAATAATCAAATCTTGTTATCTATCTTCCAAATAATTGATTTGTTTGTCAAGAATTCTGCCAAGTAAATAAACTTGTTATCAATCTTTCAAGATATGAATTCTACAAGAAACAAGTCTCGTAATCAATCAAAATTATATAGAAATATCTATTAAGATTGAATACGTACTACTTGTGTAAATTCAATTATAAAGATAAAACATATAATATGTGGCTTCCTGCTAACTTGATACATGAGGGACGAGTAATCTAGTTGGTTTCATCAAAGTCTTTAAAGTTGTCATTTCTGGAACTATCGAAGGACTAGGAGTTACTTCCTCGAGCTGGTTGATTTGCAAAATCAGGGTTCTCTAGATTAGGGTCTTTGAGATCCTTGTTTCCTGAAATATAACTACTAGTTTTTTCACTAATAAACGACATAGAACGCGTCTCTTTCCTGATACACTAAAAGAATATGTGCACATGCAAATCCCTGGGTTCACTTATTTTAGGTAGCTTGGGTTACCACAACAAAAAATACCTACATTCAAAGACTGTTCAAAGGTACAAGGCTGGAGTTTGTGGAATTTCATCTGGTAACTCCCATCAGGCCCACAACACGGGTTCAACTTACTATTCCACAATATTTCCTAAAATTAGTAATGTGACGAGCAATTGGTGTGTGCATGTTTGTTTCTTTTTTACAATAATAAATAAAAATACTAAAAATAAACAAGCAAAAAATACAAGTCCATAAGGAAATAAAAAAATAAAATTAACAAAAATAAAAAGAATCTTGGATTTTCTCGCACTTTTATCGGCAAGTCCAACTTTTCACCTTCGGTTTGAAGTAAAACCCGCACAACAAAAACAGAATACCCAAAGATAAAAATAAATAAATCTAACTAAAAAATTAAAAATCTAAAACGTAAAAAAAAACAAGTCTCGCATCAAGAAAGCGCTAAAAGTTGATGTGATTGTAGATAGTGGTAAAAAGTGATTTGATTCTCGGACTTGTGAAGGATTATTTTTACCCAAATTCAAATCAAAGTTGATATCAAGATTATAAAAAGCACTGAGACTAAAGATTCCACCAATTTTTAATTTTTATGTGATTCGATCAACAATAATCATGCAACTCATACATTCAAAGTGATTCTAATATGTTGCAAAAATAGATTTTCAAAATAACAAATGTAAATCAAAGCATGTAACATCAACAATCCTAGGCTAAGCATCCTCTATCAAAGAAATCACAATTGATTAATAATAATCGCAAAAGAAACAATGTTGAAGTAAAAGATGACAGTTTTGTAAACGACAGTTCTTCTGGATTAACGACCGACTAACTGAGTCTTATATGTTATTCGTACGTGTTCTTGAGTTTCTGCTAGTGCAGAAATGACTTTGCAAATCCTCCGATTCTTCTATGCATCTCTCGGTTGCTCTCTAAATTCGACCACAACTCTCTATATCTCTCATGTGACTCCCCAACACCGTATATATACATACAACAACCAAAAAATCTCGTTTTCTTCACCTAAAAGTTACGGGATTTTCTCTCCTCCTTCTTCTCCACGCGTCTTCTGTCTTATTTAAAACCCTTTCCAAACTCTTTCAATTGATAGAGTCGAATCTACGAAAAGATATCCTCCCAATCTTCTCTTGAAACTTCCGCTTAAACAAAATCCCGGTTTCTCTTTCCTTTTTGTCTTACCGAGAATGTAAGGAAATCTTCCTTTTCTTCTAAGGTCTCAAAACAATTACCCATCCTGTATCATCATCACATGCCTAAACCAAGCCTTTCCCATGAAGATTTCCACAAAAATCTCTCCCAAATTCTAACGAGAATTACGCGACAAGAAAAGAAATTCCTCCAAAACTTCTTTTTCAACGTGGAGAAAAGGGTGCCCCAATTCCAAAGTTCTTGTTCCTTTAACACAATAAACTTGGGTGCTATGGGGTGCCTTTATCCAACCTGGGGTGCCTTTAGCAATTCCTCCAGAATGCCTTTAACACTTTTTCTACAATATTTCACACATGTTTATTTCTCGAAAGCACCTACAATACACAAAATACCATAATAAGTACAAAAATGAGCACTATCAATATATAGAATCGAGACAAATCGGACACAAAAATGTGTCATCAAATACCCTAAACTTATTATTTGTTAGTTCTCGAAAGCAAATCTAATCTAGAAAAATCTAACTCACTTGTGCTTGCACGCAACACGTGCACTTAGTATGTGCAACAAACCTTTGAACCCCTAAGTGACCCTAGGGGCCGAGTTATAGTCTCAGGAGGGTTTACAAGAGGTGTACCCACATAACCTTCACTCTCGAGCTCGGTTGACACGTTCATGAACCGAGTTCGCAAACCTAGCCTTTAATTCCAACATAAAAATTCGCTTCGCCACACATCGTGAACTATCCGAATATGAACTTATGGTTTGCGAATGGTTCGCCACCCTTACCCGTATATACCGAAACTCCTGTATCCCATGGTTTGCAAAGTGGTTCACAACCTACCTTTGAGAAATATCAAAATTTATGAATTTCTCTCTTTTGATGTTTGAAACATTCCCAAGTGATAAATCATTTGCATAGAAAATTTTCAATTGATCCACAAATTCATTCTCAAACACTAAATTGTTTTGAACTAATATTGTTAAGGACCATTGAACATCTTTTGCTAGAATCATATTTCGAGATTTTTAACAATTCAAATCTTGACTCGAAATTTCTTCTTCCTAAATTTACTAGAAGTCATACGACATTGTATCAACAGATATAATGGTAAGATATTGAGTAAAATATAATGGTTCAGTATTCACATACCTGATAAAAATTTCTACAAGTGCCTTCGTCGATCTTGATCTTGAGGTGATGTCTAACACTCAACTACCAAATTGTAACCTAATCCGAGACTTGACTTAGGAGACTAGAAATCAAGAGTTAGTTTTGATCATCTAACATTGAAAACAAGCTTGAGATATCAAAACTTGTGGGTTCAATCGAACACTCCTCTAACACCAAGGACATCAACCATTACTAGTCATAACACATGTGTAGGTGCTTGAATTTTACTCTTTTAACAACACCAAAGAAATTTATAAATTAAAATTTAATATTCTTATTTGTACTGTTTCACGTACATAATCCAAAGAGCTTTCCAAATATAGTAACTTTACAAAAATCGGGAGTGTATAGTAAAATATATGAAGTTCCTAAACTTTTTTGATCTAATTTTTAAACAACATTTCTGTAAAAACGTCAATATTGATTTAACGTACATTTTTACCCTAGATACTAATTTATAGTGGTAGTTGAAGCAGCAAAGTGACTACATTTCGGTGTGTTTTGCTTGTTTTTCTTCTTAGAGTGAGTGAGTGTGGGGGGCACACGTGAGTCTTTCTTCTAAAGTGAAAATTTTGAGGAACACGGCGGAGAACAATTGTAAAAAGGGGAAAACAACTAGTTGAAGCGTAGCGATGCCCTCACCCTTTGTTGAATCCCTTCATAGCATTCATTGATAAAGGAAAAACATCAAGTCCACTTAAAATTGATCAAGGAGAAGAGGAGAAGCAGCAGAACGGGGTGGAAAGAGGGCCAATTGATTATCATCTTCCTGAGGAATTGATGATTGAAAGAATTCTGACCAGAGTACCAGCCCGGACTCTGGCAGTATCCAGTTGCGTCAGTAAGATATGGTACAATTCAATCTTTAATGATTCTAGATTTTCTGATATTCACTACAATCTAAACAAAAATAGAGTATTTCATCTAGTCTTTAATCTGGGTAGTAAAATTAGAGGCGGCACACAACGAAGGACTTGGTTTTTCAGTTTATTAGGAAGACAAAAGGAGGAAAGTATTAGATTTCTATCAGGTCTAAATATCCAAGAAGATGAAATGATAGGTTTTTGTAATGGTTTAGGTTGTATCAAACTAGTCAGTGAACCGAATGATAACAAGGGTTTCATAAGTGTCGTTAACCCGATCAGGTGTGAATCACTTGTCCTCTCTTATGTAACTCCTAGTTGGGGATACACCTACTTGTCTTATGGTTTTGGTTTTGATTCGTTATCACAAGTATACAAGGCTGTAATTATTTATGTTTCAGAAGCCAAAAACGAGTTTCTTTGAATGGTCATTACATTGGGGACTATCTCATGGAGAAAGATAATTATTACTACTCCTCCGTTCTTTTAATAGGCTGGTTTCATAAATAAATGTTACAAAAATAGGCTTGGTTCCTAATTGGGAAAGTCAAAATGTTAGTTTAGTTTTTAGGGGCAGCACCTTTCTCTTAACTTCTTTTGATGACAAGTGTCGTAGGGAACCAATTTCACTTCTTGCTTTTGTTGACAGTGTCATTGGGGACCATTTCAATTCACTTATTTTATTGACAAGTGTCATGAGGACCACTTTCAATGATTAGTTTTCTAAATTTCCTTAATTTTCTCAAAAAACCAAACCAGCCTATTAAAAAGTAACGGAGGGAGTAGTACTTTCGATATCTCACCACTACCAGATTCTTCTCCTTTTCCCAGAAGTCCAATGGTTGTTCCAAGAATATTATGTAAACAAGCCACCTTTTGCGGCGATGATCTTTTTTGGGTGACGCGGAATCAAGTTGGTAATACTATTTATGACAAAATTGAAATGTTGCTCTCGTTGGACCTCCACAATGAGAAGATTCACTTCATTCCACTCCCAACATAATGTAGTAATCTGACAACAACGACGCATGAGTTGGAAGGTCTTAGTAGTTGTCGCCTACTGGGTTTTAATGGATACCCTTGTATTGCACGTTCTGAGAAGATAATAAGATCCAAGAATGATCATCGGGGCCATCGTTGTAACTATAAGACTGGGGTTTGTTGTTGTTGTTACAAGGTTCATATGTATATATTGAAGGACAAGGACGAGCAAGCATGGACCAGGGAGGAAATTTTCGATGTTCAGATTATGGATAAGGAAGATGTAATACCAACTCCCCTCTGTTGTTAATTCGACACTTCTGCTATACATGGTACACCTTCTATACCTGGTACACGTATGTTGACTTTCTCCGATCAGGTGTTATTTTATTGGTTTAATGGAGAACGTCTTGTATTCTACAATTTGTAAGAAAAACATCTCAAGGTGGTGGAATGCTCCCTCAGCTATCCTAGTATTTTTCAAACTAAGATTCCGGACTTGGACTATCAGCTACATGCTCAAGTGGAGAACATAGTCTTTCTGAAAACCTTCATCCCCGAAGGAGCTAAAACTATTAAAACTGATTATGCTGATGAGTGTGTGCGCATCATCAATAACAACCTACCAGCAGGATGGCTGACTACGGGAAGAAAAACTCACACTTTTTATGCTTTCTCTTAGTTTGTTTTGTCCTATTTCAGTTTTCTTTGTAAACTACTAATTTTTCATGAAAATCTATGCTTAGACTGAATAGGCATTCCAACTGCTAATATGCTTAAACAGGGGTTTATACGCTTGACTGGAATCTTTGGAATGTGATTATTTACAAGCTTATTTGTAGTCTTAGGAACTGAAAATGTCTCAGTCGTCTTAACATCTCACTTAGACTGTTCCTTGCTTTTAACTTTAAGAAATGTTTAAAACTAGGCAAGTTGGTGTTTCCGCGCATGGTTGAGACTTAGGATACATAACTTTTGGCTGTTGAGTTTCTTACTCAGTACTAAGACCAATGGTTGGTTGCGTAGTTCATAGCAGTTAATATATGACCGTTCTGCTTGTACATGTTCTCAATAGAATTCTCAAGAACTTGCACTAATATATTTGGTTAAGGTGTAGCAACATGTATGTTCACTTGTTTAGTAAGTGCTAGTTCTCCATTTCCCAAACAGTTTCTCATTAGGTCAGTTATATAGTGTTGCTTTTTGTAATGGTACATGCTTTCTTGGTCTTATTTCTTCTGGTTTGTTTGCCTGTTACTGCTTACTTTATGCTGAAGCATGGCCAATATAAAATACAGGTAATTTTAGAAGTTAACTTTATATGATTCTGAGCAAGAGTTCTACTTTCATATAGTTTTACCTATTTTGTGCGTGCAAGAAATGTCAGGCTCTAATCCACTCACTGCATTGCTATATATAATATATGCATTGACTAGGGCGTGTCTTTCGCAGTTTCTGAACATCACAGGTATTGCTCATTCATGTCATTCTCACCATCTGACGAAATGTTACTGTATTGTTTTGAGACAGATGCTTGGAGTCATAACAGCGACATCAGGGTCTTTACACAAAGTATTAAATTCTTAATGTGGTCTAAATTTGATAGGGTTTGAGCTGATCTTTAAAGAGTTTCTAGAATTCTGAGCACCTGGTGAAAATGAAGTGATCAAGTACTTTTGTTTTGTTCTTTTTGTTGTTTTATATGGTATCTCCTCTCACACTGCATCTAATTTTGCTAACCCTCTTGGAACCCATTTATGCAGTACCTTATATCTCGTATTTGGTCAGATCATTATCCTTTATTTTTTGAGTTTTAGAAACGCAGTAAATCATTTCCATCATCTTATAGGTTTCAGATTGTGTGGTTAATACATCCTTGTTTCCGAGATGTGGTAACGAGCGCCTAGAACACACTTTCTTTTTTGGGTGCCCAATTTTCGTTCTTATTCAGAATCTCATCAACCATTTTACAAGGAGTGCTTTAGGTTTTGAGTAAACAGAAATCTAGGATATAAATCATAAATGAAGACACTGCTATGCCTCATCTGGTGCCTCTTCACTATGCAGGTGTAGTATCGAACTTGATTCAGAAATAGAACTTAAAGTACCTAGATTTCTTGATATTCAAACATAAACACATCACAGATAAAGCCCACGTGGCTTGTTACAAAGATTGTATAGTGTTTCTTGAATCTCATCCTCTGCCTGGTTGGTACACTCACCGCAACCTTCACACCTTGGAATGCAAATACAACATCCTCTACATTCCCTCAACAGAGGGGAGTTGGTATCACATCTTCTTTGGAGAGTCAGATACTAAACTCACATTCTAATTTGACTGTAATGGAGATGTGAGTAACGTCAAAATTCTGTCGACAGGTGAGACTTTGAACATAGAGTTCTGGGTTACTTCATTGAATTGATCAAGAAGAAGCATGGAAAGGACATCTCTTTTATGGCCACTTTTCGTAATTTAAAACATGCATGGCTCTTGGGAGTCTCTTTGATCACAGAGTTATGGGTTACCCTTCAATTAAAAGAGACTCCTTCCTCGGTGCCCTTTGAGCCCTCCGGTCGGTCGGCCCAATAAACTGATTATCGGATGCTCCAGTCGGCCCCGCGCAGTAACCACGAGTTAACTGTTTATTAGTACCACGAGTAAAACGATGGCGGATGTTCCTAACTCCGAAAGTTTGCGCTCGACGGATGTTTCTGATCCTTCACTTGATGGCTCTGCTCGGTAATTATATTTAATTTTTCCAACGATTATCTAATCGATCTTGGCAGGGTTTTGAAACCCCTAATTGATTGCGATTTTCTGGGGGATTTTGAATCCCCTGTTTGCTATTTATTTGTTGATTCATCCCTGTTCGCTATTATCCATTTGCTTTAAAAACACTGCCCAGTTTTGATGGATGTTTCAATTTAAGCTCCCATTCCCAGGCTGGACGGTCTTGATCCTACATATGGTAATCGTTTTTGTTGCCAGTTAAGGAAAGGGGTGAAAGAAATGTAGAAGAGCATATTATTTTGTACATCACATAGTAGGAATAGTACATAGTGTAAGATTAGTAAAATGTCAAAGTGTGACCCAACTCACACTGTAAACTTGTTGGATGCAATAGGTATCTAGTAGAAGATTAGTAAAATGTTAGTGCATGGGGATGATGGTGCTGATAAAGAATTTGTAATGTAAATAATCAAGACCTAACTTAAGCAAATGGAAGGTTTGCTTGTTTACTATCTTTCCCGTGCTCATTTACCTTTTGTGTAGTATGTTTATGCCTTACGGCCAGCTAACTTTGCAGTACTAGTTAGTCATCGTTGTAGAGTTTTGAGTGATTTTCTGTTGGATTTTTCTTTTCTTGAATGTCTTGGTGAAAGCTTGTTTATGAACATAGGGCAAGTAGGGGGGTTGTGATTTCCCAAGAGAAGCTTAAACTCAATTGAATGCTTTTGGTTTGCTCAAACTTTTGAGTGGTTTTGGTTTTAATCTTGGCAGAAAGGAAAGTGAGTTCACAACTAAAGACCGCCGTGATTATGTGAGGCCATATGCAATGGAGGCCATAAGTGTCTATAACCAAAAAAACAGTCAGTTCTCTTCTGAATCTTTATTGCTTTAATTGAGTTCGATCTCCATTTTTGTGGGATTCCCTTAATCTTTCTTTTTTTTTGTTCTGTTGCCTCCTAAAATTCGTAGGCCACAAAATATGAGCTGGTGGAGCCTGGTAACATTTCAGATACGCTTCTTCCGAATTGCCTTCTTCACCATATCGACTTCACGGCTAAAAACAATGATGTTGCTGATGCTCCAGAGGAGATGTTTTTTGCTGAACTGAAAACTATCAACAAAATTCGTTCTGTCACGTCTTCCAGATGCATGGGGCCAAAAATATCAATTTCAGGTTTGTATTTAACATGTAGATGCGGTTTCATTCGTCTCTTATTGCTACTGTTAGGTGCATTGTTTTGCTTGGTGATTAATTTGTTTGTCAATCCGAGATCACTATTATGATTTATGACTACTTGTGTTGGCAACTCTATGAATTCGTCTTGCAGGAAATAAAAACAATGGCTGTTGTTATTGCATGTTTTACAATGTTCAACATCCCAGGGGTGGAGGATTCATGGCTGGTCGTAAAGGATTATTCAGTGATGTATAAAAACTATAATTCCCTGGCTTGTTGGCTGTGGACTTTTTATGAACATAATAACAACGTCAGTTGAGTCTATCGAAACTTAATTTAGAGTCTGAGTATGTTTGACGCATGCGTAGTTAGTTGCATTTTGATATTTGTGTCTCTGAAATCTGGCCTATCTTAAGGGAGTCATGGAGTATCATGATAATTTTCACCCACAAAAATGGTCAGGACACGATGGGTGAAACTCGCAAAATTGAAATTTTCACCCTCCACTGGTAATTTTTAAAGGTAAAAATATTAGTACTATATTTACCCAGTAAACTGAAACAGGCCGAAGAAATTAAACAATTATGGAAATCATATGTGAAATGTAAGCTAAATTGTTAAGGACTAAAATGATCCAGCACTCCGCCTAGGAATTCCACACAGACGAGGAACTCACTAGCTAGGTGCCTCTTTAGGGAGAGAAATCCACGTTCCTCGTGTGACCTACTAATTGTAACAAATTGTTAGGTTGTCATACATAGATGCTAGCTGATTGATTGATTGATCATTTCAACCTTTTTTTTTTCTTTAATAACTAGAAAGTAAATAAAAATGTTACTCCTTCGGTTTCTGGATTTCTGGAAAATAGTTATTATCATTTTTTTCTGTTTTAGCATAAAAGTAAGTAATAATTCTTTAAAAACAAGTAAATGCTACAAAGGGCAAGGTGGGATATCTACCTATCTTTCCAAGTTGTAATGTGATGGATTTAAAGCTACAAAGTATGTTAGCTCAGAACAGGTGGGTAAGTGTAGAAATTATCTGTGGATCTTATAGGCGTCTTTTTCAGAACTGGGGAAATAATACACTCGCCATGAAGTTTCCTAGTAAACACTCTCATCGTTCATGCCAATTAGTTTAAATACATTCGTTATCATAGTAGTTGTGTTTTTCAAATTGTAAGATTATAACAATCACAATATCAACTACACCATTGATCAGCAAGAGTAAGCATTTCTAATAGCGAGTTTGGATGTCACCGTTTATGTTTTGATATCGAATCGGTAGGTGACATAATTTTAGAATGACTTTTTAGAAACAAAAATGATAACTTTTCCCGATTTCGACTTGACTTCTACTTACTGGCTTCGCTTTCAATATCCGAACACTCTAGCCATTCACTTGTGCTTCTCTTTATAGTGGGTCAGCACGGCCCAACAAGATTATTTTTTAGTGCCTGCCCCGATGTCAAGCTTTTGAGAACAAAAACGCACACATTACCAACGACACGCCTAACACGCTCCTATGTCGTGTCATGCTGTACATGCACGCTTCATATCCCCATAACAGCCTATTTGTAGCTATGCACGGTGATCGATCTCCGCGTGGCTTGTAGCCGGCTAATATGTTTGTTCCTTGCGTTGCTGCTCATTATGTAGTTTCACAACTCATAAAGCTGGCGGATCTATACAAAAGACATCAACTAAGCGTAACAAACAATATCCAGCAATTAATAACTTAAATGCATAACTCTTCTGCTTGTCTCTTTATAATTATGCCAAAGATTTAGACATCTCAACCATTCTCATTTACCTTTTCTTCTTATGGGCCGGCTGATTCTCAAAATTCTGATGAAATCTCACATCTCTGCAGGCATCCACAAGGGTCCCTGGAGTAGTCGCGTTAATTAAGTCCGCCGGATACAAATCAAGGTCATCCTCTGGCTTCTCTCTCTCACGCGCGATTCTATATGTATCTCTTCTTTTCTGCACTTTCTTGATTCAACCGGGTTGATTATCCATGTATGCACGCACCATGCACTTACATGCTGGGCCAACAAAGGCTACCGCCATCAATATGTTCTTCTTCTGGTTTGGACCAGATATGCTAGAAGACTACTAGAGCATGTAATTTCCGCAATCAATAGTTGGATACTCGCTGAGGAGGCATGCTGAAACTCAAATGAGGTATTGTCTCACTAAATGAGATGTTGGAACGGCTCAATGAGATCAAAGCTCCCAACGAGTTGGATGCTTTGATATGATTGAGCCGCGCCAATATCACATTAACTTCTACTTCTACGTAACCTTAGTACTTGAAATCTCATTATGTTTTTCAGTTTGTTACTTCGCTTTATCTTACTTAGGCCAACGCACAGCAAATCGTTTTTCAGCCTCGTTGTCCATCTCCAGAAAAGCCTTGTATTTGCTTTACTCTATGTTGCGTAGAGGGGTTAGATCCCCAGGTGATGGACCATTCTGCAGTGTGGTTTGGTGCAAAAGCGCATCTTCTAATTTTTGATTAATTTCTCTGTTGAAATTAGATTAGTATTGGTACAGTCTTGAATTTCGTTTAGCTGTTGAAAAATGGAGCACCTCTTTACGACTCCCTTCACTTCAAATTTCATTTAATGAAATGGGGTCATTCATGTTTTGGGGTGGAAGTAGTAAAATGCATACAATCGCGTAAATTTAACTGTGAACATTCAGTAACTTTGGCAAGATTTACAGTAATGGCTTATGTCAACCTTTGATTCACCGGAGAACTGGCGCTTGTGCGTAGAGTTCCTGAAACATTTAGCAATAAATGAAAATGTAATTATGAAGGATAATATCTTTGTAACTCAAGTTCTTCATAATGAATTTTTTTTCTTTGCATCAAAAAAAAAATAAATAAATAAATAGAGAAAATAAAAGAATGAAAATCTCATTATTATTTTGAGAAAAGATTTAGGTTGATACTTCTTCTCTCGAAATGTCACGAAGTCGTTTTGCCCATCTCCAAAAAAGCCTTATCTTTGCTCGACTATATGTTGCCTTGAGGGATTAGATGTACCGGACCAAAATGTGGACAGGATGTCCACCCGTCAAAATGCGGCTTGAACCGAATAAAATCTGCTCACCTCGGTGTTGGACAGTTGGAGTCCCGAGAGAGAGAGAGGGTAAAGGTAAAGGTAAAAGAGTTAAAGCTAAAGTTGAGGTTGAGGTAAAAGCGTAAAACATTGGCGGCTCTGCGTTCGACGGATGTTTCTGATCTGGATGGCTCTGCTCGGTAATTGGCCGAGTTAAGGAGGCCTTCTATGAGGTGATTCCATTGATTTTGTCCGTCACACTTTTATGGTCTTCAAAATTGGATTTAAAGGAAAACAAAAAAAACATCGAAATTGATCGTTTCTGGATCGTTTTTTTTCAGATTTTTTGCATTGGAGCGCTATTAATAATTATATCTCTCGTAAATTGAAATTGATTTCGAAAAATATCATCCATGATCGAAGAATTTCATGAAAAGAAAAGTTTTCTTAAAATTTCAATTTCTCGATTTTGATCAATTTCTGATCGTTGTTCTTAAAATTTCTTCCACTTTATGGTTAAATATGGTTATAATTTATATGGGTTGGAAGAAATTCAAAATTTTGATCAATTGTCGAAGATTTTTGAGTCCAATTTAACCCGAAAAACGGTCACGGTCGGGTCAAATTGCGAGCGAAGTAGAAGGAGTCCATGAATCTGTTTGGATCACTTATAAAAGTTGCTATATGGTGACAGTGCTGACCATTGCTAGAAACTTTAGTAACATTTTTCTACTGTTTGTAACATTTATAAATGTTGCTATTTGGTGACAATGGTACTTAGATTTTTTCTTCACGAGAATACGATCTTTGTTATCAACAAATAGTTAGTAAGAGATATATAGGTCTAAATTTTATTTCCTCCCGCAAAATGAAAGATAATTAAAATTTATTTGGAAAAAATTGCTTCGAAATTTCGGTCGGTCGGCTGCCCCCACTGCTGCTGCAGTAATCTAGTTATATTTAATATTTCCAACGATCATCTAATCGATCCTAGCTGGGGTTTTAAAATCCCTAATTGAGTCATAAATTGCGTTTTTTTTTATTCTGGATTTTGAAAGCCCCTTTATCTACGGGGTTTTGAAATTGAAAGCCCTAAGTTGTAAACTGCAATTTTCTAGGGGGATTTTGAAGCGCCTGGTTGCTATTTTGTTTGTTTGTTGATTCATCCCTAATCCCGGTGATCTATCGTAGGACTTCTAGCTTATCGGGCAGAGATTTCTCCATCCAATATTGCAGTTGAAGAGGATTATTCTTTTGGGGCTCGGTTTCATATTCTAGGTTATTTATTCTAGTTTTAGGAAGAGTGAGAAAGAGGGTAGTGAAGTTCCGCGATAGCGAGCCAAGGATGACCATTAGGTTCTTCGGTTAATTGAAAAAAGAAGGATTATTTCACAAAGCGTAAAGGATATTTCTTTCCTAAATTATTTCACAAAAGAATCTGGTTCCTTTTTTACAAACAGTAAGAGTCCTAAACCTGTGAAATTGTATTCTCGTGGGGAAGTGCTTTCGCCGAAGAGGTATGAACTAATCCGCACGATCTTGATTCAAACTAGGATTGTGCGATAACATCCCCTTGCTTAAATCCAAAACCTCTTGATTCAAGGCTACTTCCACTCGTGATAACGAATCTCGCTTTTGGTATTTACCTTGTATGTACGTTAATTTCAAACATTGCCCAGTTTTTCATGGGTATTTCTATTTAAGATCCCATTCCCAGTGTCAGGCAATGTCGATCCTACATATGGTAATTGTGTTTGTTTCGATTAAGAAGGGGTGAATGAAATGTAGAAGAGCATAGCTTTGGTGTACATCTCATGGTAGGAAAAATACATAGTGTAAGTTTTTAGTAAACTAGATAACTGCTGCAGCAGTGGGGGGCGATGAAGAAACAAATCAAAAACAAAGTTTTAAGACATGTCCACCAACAGCAGAAGGAACTACACAAGCACCAAAACCAACACTAAGTTCATTAAACCAAAATCCCGCTATATATGCTAAATAACTGTTAATGCCATGACTAAATTTCACTGTATAATTTAATGCTTGGTTATCCAACCAACCAATACAAGTCCCCTTTTCTTCTTTACAGACACAATTCCAAACCCAATAGTAACAAAAATCATAAGCTCTAATTCAAAATTCGTCTATCCATTTTGTCAAACACCTTCCTACCAAGCAATTGCACCACCTCTAAGTACATATAATTGAATTTTGAAAGAACAAATTTGATTGATAACCAAGTTTTAGAACCAACCCACGAATAATTTTCCGATTATGAAATCTAACATACCCGAATCCGGAACTCTACCATCTCTACCCGAAAATATGAACCCAAGTTTGTTCTTTTTTCCCCTTAGTAGATTCTGTTTTGCATAAAAATGTTTGTTCGCTCCAAATTAACAAGATCAAAAGCTTGAATCAAATAATTGCAAACTGTAAGTCGTTTATTCAGAATTAATCGAACTAATACATGTTTTAGTCGGTTAGAAAAATTTGATGTTTTTATACAAAATTGAAAACCCAATTGAGAATATAGTGCTTTTGTTTGTTTGTTTTTTTTTTTTTTTTTTTTTGATGATAACGATACTGAAACTGATCGATTCTGATCGATCTAATTGAGATTTCAAATAACTTTAAACTGGTAAGTTGTTTCATTCATTGTATTTGAATGAAATTTCTGATCAATTTATTTAATTGTCTCGAATTTAATCTCAATTTGAAGAGATCGTGAAAACAGAAATTCGATTTTGATTTTATTGGACATTTTACGGCGACTACGAAACTCTTTTTCATCTTATGGATGGCCTCCCTTTGGTCGGACGCGATTAGACCCGTAAGAATTGCTCCATATATACCTACATGATTAATACTCTCAATATTTACCTGCAAAGTAAGTTTGGAATTCGCCATAGTTATTGATTCTTTCAACGTAATTTTAAATCGATATAGTGACTTTTGTTAGTTTTTCTTAGGAAAATCCCCACCAGGGTGACCAAATATTGTAAACTTGTTCGGATACAAAAGGTATCTAGAAGATTAGTAAAACGTAAATGCATGGGGACGATGGTGCTCATAAAGAATCTCTAATGTAAATAATCAAGGCATAACTTAAGCTAATGAAAGGTTTGCTTGTTTACTATCTTTCGTGCTCATTTACCTTTTGTGTAGTATGTTTATGCTTTATGGCTAGCCAACTTGCAAGTACTAGTTAGTCATCGTTGTAGAGAGTTTTGTGTTGGAATTTTGTTTTTCAAATATAAATTGAATGTCTTGGTGAAACCTTGTTTATGAACGTAGGGCAAGTAAGGGTTGTGATTTCCGAAGAGAATCTTAAACTTGGACATGGTTAACTGGTTATTCGCACATCTCTTTATCACAAACTCAATTGAATGCTTTTGGTTTGCTCAAACTTTTGAGTGATATTTGTTTGAATCTTGGATGTTTCAGGTCTCAAGCTAACCCCAAAGAGGAACATAGGTGCACAACTAAAGACCACCATGATTTAGTAAGGCCATATTCAATGGATGCCATAAGTGCCTATAACAAAAAAAAAAGAGTCGATTCTCTTCTGAATCTTTATTGCTTTTCATGAATTCGATCTCCTTTTTTTGTGGGATTCCCTTTATCATTCTTTTGCTTTGTTCCCCTTGGCAACAATTCATATGCACAAAATATGAGCCGGTGAGCCCGATTACATTTCATAGGCGCTTCTTTCAAAATGTCTTCTTCAACATATCGACTTCACTTAAAAAGACTATGTTGCGATGCTCCAGAGGAGATGTTTTTTGTTTGAGCCACAACTATCGACAAAGTTCGATGTATCAAGTGTTGCATATGCATGGGGACAAAAATCAACTTCATGTATGTATTTAACATGTAGATGGGTATAATTCGCCTCTTACCGCTACTGTTACATGCATTGTTTTGCTTGGATTTGACAAAGCATGAGTATGTGCCATCAACTTCAAGCAAACAGTAGACACAAAAAACATAACTCAACCATGGAATAACTCAATAGAAAATCAACGCAACAATTATACATCAATCATCAATACCTTTGTTAAACATAAGTCATTTAGGTTGAATACAACACCATCGACTTCAGCACTACCCTAGTGCGTTTGGACATGCAAGTAACTTGTGCCACCTTTTCTCATCTACAATTACACACAAACAAACAAACAAAAAAATCATGAGAAAACATTCAAATTGAGAACTATAATTTAAACCAACAAAAAAAATACCTTTGAAGGATCATAATGATCCAGCCATCGTCCCCTAGCTTCTTCAGCGGGAACATGGTTTCCGGTGAGTCTGCACATGAAGGGATTATGATGTTTGGGTTTCCTCACCATCTTCCTTTTAGAAGCTCGTTTCTGAATTAAATCTATTCCTTCAGGGTCCTCAAAAGTAGTCATATCAAGATCTTGAACTTTTTTATTTTCCTCTTCATTTATGGTGGGTTTGGATGTAGAATTTTAAAGGTGGAATTTATGGGTCCAAGGAATTTGGTAGAATTACGTTTCCCTTTGTACGTGTGGTTGCCCAAATTCTTGGAATCACGTTTCCTACTGATTCAGTTTTCCAGCAAATTCTCCATATGGAGTCCGACCCCTTGATAGACACATTTTTTGTGTCTCGAATCTGTCTCCGATGTTGGTATTGTTGGAACTCGATTTTTGTACTAATATTGTGTTTTTATGTATTTTTGGTATTTTTGGAAATAAATATTTTTTGGAAAATTCTATTCGAAAAGTTCTGTGGAACACCCCTGAGGACACGCTATTCGGACTCCCACTTTGGATATAACCCAATTACTAAGGGGCACCTCGATTGGACACCTCATATTCGCGCACCCCGGTTTGGTTAGGGGGACACCATCTTCAACATTTTGAATTCAAGAATTGGGCGGAAAGAAAAGTTTGCAGTGTGAAGATTTCGCTGACAAGTTTTAACGTTTTTACTGTGAAGTTTCTTCATATTTGAATTTAGGGTAAGTCTCATTACACCCAAACAGGATTGGTATGTGGTTAAGAGACGTAAAGCAGTGGGAGATTTCATGTACACACACGTAAAACAGGCAATATTTTCTCGATATTCTCGTGAGGTTTGGCGTGTGTTTCTGGCTTGTTCAAACGCAATACGAGAGACGTGTGCACAACCCGGTAATGCGTGATTGGAATGATTACTGAAAGCTTGAAAGTAATGAACGAAAGGAAAGAAGGGAAAGAAAATGACCCGAGAATATATTTTCTTTAATAGAGAGTTATGGTGAAGATTCGAGAATATTTGGAAGAGGCACAGTATATAAACGAGTCTTGGGAGTTGCACGTGGAGGTGTCGAGTGATTATAGAGAGTTTTGGAGGTTTTGGGAGACTACAGAGCAAAGAATCGAGAGTTTGAAAACCTGCTGCTGCTGCCATTGAAGAGAGCTCGAAGAACATACGACGCACGAGGAACCGTCGTTCTTCAACAGCGACAGTTAATAGTTATCATTCTCTGTAACAATTAGGTTTGTAACAAAAATAATTGTTACAACCCGATTTTTCATTATTTCTCCTTATGCATCATTTGTAAACCATTTTGAGCAATAAAATCAACTTTTGAGCGTGTTTCCAACATGATGAGCTAAACCTAATCTCCTGGGTTTAGGAGGAAGCCATTCTTCCAAAAGTTATGTGGTAAAATTTATTTAAATTTATTTATGCAATTCTTTTATGATTATTTGCACCGAATGAAAATTGAGTAAAATGATTTTTATTAATTAGTTGTGTTTTCTCTTGATGAAGTATGCTTAGTTTAAGGCTTTTTGATACTTC